>JALHBZ010000027.1:34292-263450 GCA_024340015.1 Tolypocladium ovalisporum | reverse complement strand
CCCCCCCCCCCCCCCCCCCCCCTTTCCCACATGCGTCCGCCACACCGAGCGGCCTTGGCATCCTCACTCCCCGGATTCCCGGGGACTCGGGACGACCCACCAGGGTCCTGCAGCGGCTTGCGTAACCCGATGTGTCGCGTCTGCTACTCGTACACCTTGGGCTGGCCGGCTGCACCTCGCCATGCCTCCCGCGCCATCGCGCCCCGAGGGCCAGCCGTAACCGAGGGCCAGGACGCTCCGTGTGAGACCTCGGTGACCCGCGAGCACTGCACTACTCGTAGTAGCCCTCTTTTGAAGAGTCGTTTCGTATCCCTGCGGCGTTGAGGTGGCAGGCGTGACGGCTTCGAGGCGCGTGATGGATGAGGAGTCAAGTAGTTCGCTACAAACCCAGGACCCTGGCTTCTCTTGACCTCCTCTCAGCGGCAACTTTTCCAACTTGAAACGACGCAAGTGGCCGCGAATCGTCAGGCGCTCCCCAGTATTTTGCGCAGGGTGCACGGCATCCTTGACAGAGTACGAGTACGAGTATCCGTACTGCTGTCTCTCCTCGTCGTCTTTCCTCGCGGGCGCTTCAATGTCCAAGCCCGCCAATCGCGGAACCGCCTCGCCTGGCCCACCCCCTTTGTTCCAGCCAGAGCTAGGCTCCTTCCCTCTGCCCTCCCGTCCCGAGTCTCTGGGTCCCGGGGCATTAGGCCCTGCATTAGCGGCAAGGGGGGGGGCGGTGGAGGCGGAGCGGAGACCCCCCCAACTGCAGCCGGGCTTCGAGCTGCAGCTCCGCTACTGCAGACTTGCCGCCCTGCAGCTCGCCACCTCTGATCCTGATCCCGATCCCATCTCGCGGCACCATGCCCGATCCCGCGATGCTGCATGACGGCCGCAACGGCTATGCAGCCTGCTTGGCCCCAAAAAAGCAACTCCCCCGCGGCACTCAACCTCACTAGCGGCCTCTTTGTTGTTGACGGAAGGGAGATCCGGCGCGCAACGGACAATGCGTTCAAAAGCAAGCCCGCTACTCCCACTATGCGCAGATTCTTCTTCACTGCACGAGCGCACTGCCTGTTCTTCGTTTCCTCGCGAGTCGACTTCGGCAGCCAGCCATTCTTCGACGACACAGGCTATCGGCGCCACCGATCGGGTGAGATGCCAGACTGAGACACGACATCAACGGCATGCCAGCCACTGCCCTCGAGTCGTTAGGTTTGCGTTCCCATCAACACCCCCATGATGAAGTTCGCATACGATGTAGTTGTCCGTCGTGATTCGTACTATCGACTGCTAGCCCGTACACTGTCATATTTTCTCTCCCCGTCGTAGGCGCTACTGATGCTACGGTTGAACGCTTGCACGGAGTCGTTGTCCAGATACCCACCTCTTGGCAAGCCACACCCGCTCCCCGCAACTTGCTTTCAAGGATCCATCAACAGCGGCCATGCCAGCCCGTATTCCGGTCTCGCCGGCATATGGACCGACACTTGGTCCCTTTGATGCATTTTGAGCAACCCCATTGACCCGTCGACTTCACGAGCCCACAGAAAGCGCGCGGTGATGAGAATGAGCAGCCTGGGCCTCCATTGGTTCTATCCTAGTAGAGTCAACGACAAAAAAAAGGCTATCTAGTTGTCCTCCTTGCCCCGTGAGTGCACTGTATAGCTCCCTCGAGACTCAAAACAGGTCCACTCGCGCGAACGGATACTATACAGCGTCGAGATTGAAATAGGAAAGGGGTATCATCCAATGGACATGCCGAGTCCAGCCCAGAACCTGATCAATATGGCCGGAGCCTTCCGCTTCGACCATCTTGCAGCCTGGCACTGGATAGAAAAAAACAGGCAGCGGGCAAGAAGGCCCCACGTACCAATACACCCGCCTATCTTGTCGTCACTCCCGCGAGAGAGCGCCAACCAGAGGATGGGAACAAAATAGAAACAAGGGAAAGAAACAGAGACCAGGGTGAAAAAAGCCAAACCAAATCCCAGCAAGTCTATATGCGAAATCCACACCGTTCTTTTTCCGAACCCAAATCCCATTTTTGTAATCCTTTCCCGGATAGCGCAGCCCAAAAACAAAAAGGTCGTGTTCCGTAGTCGTTGCTTAGTCGGGTGCCTTGCCTGTGTCGTCGTCGCCGTCCCAGGCGGGCGGTTTGTCTGTCGACACTAACCCCGCTGTTGATGCCGATCCCAGACATGTCGCGCAATCGCCGGATCTGCATCCGGGAAGGGCGGACACCCCCTTGACGCGCTCGGTTCCATGTCTTCAGGCGCGAAAAGATGAAATGTGACGAGAAAAGAAGGCCTCGCCGGCAAAAGCAAACATAGGAAAAGATAAAGTAGCAAAACAAAAATCAAGTTTCCTGAGCTTCTCCGTCTATGATTGAACGCCGTGCACTCAGCCGTGTTGAAGTCGAAAAAAGCAAACAGTCCCATGCGTGTACTGGAAGTACCAAATCATGGAGTCCTCGAGGTGAACCGTTTCCCGGATTCTTGCTGCTGATACGCAAGTAGTGGCTCTGAGCCGTGTTGTATTCAGTCGACAAGAAAGCAAGCGTATTAGAATAGTGTCGTATCGGAAAGCGTTATACAGTGATGTTACAGTCGAAGACCGTCGAGGCCAGAAGAGGAGAAGAACAAAAGCGGCCGAGAGGACAGACGAGGTTGTACGTGCGAGCCACGCATGGTCACGCAACTCGTTCTGTCGGTGCACTTGGACAAATGCATTATCGCGTTGGCTTCGGCGGTGGCTTGGGAACGCCGGTCGTGTCATAAGCCCCGCGGCCCATGTTGCAAATGCTCGAGTCTTGATGTATCATTGTGATGGAAGTTGTGGTGGGCGGAAGGTGCGCGTGTGCTATAAGCCGAGATGCTTGATTAGCCGAGGTGCCACTGTGACAAGGCAATGCGGTGGCTGCCGAAGCTGCGACTCTTATACTTCACTACGCCAAAGCCAAACAAAGACAGTCATTTCCATGAACTGAGTGATGCAACAAATGCGGCAAAGAAAGGCGAGGCTGGAGACAGAAATTTAAATCAAGCGACAGTGACTCACTGGATCAGGTGTCGTGGTGCGACAGAGGTAAAAGGAAGCTTGCCCTGAGAAAGGCAGCGAAAGCGGAACGGTAAGGCGTCGGGAGCCAAATTGGCGACCAGGTTGCGAGCGTCGCCAATAACGTTGAGCTGTTTCGGAAGCGCAGCTGAGGCAGAGCAGATAGTGGTCGACAAAGGGCAAGGTAATCGGCACCAAAGCGTTGGTAGGGCGTTACAACGGACGAGATTCTGTCGCAGGCAGCTTGTTGTACAAGATGAATTCTCGTTTGAGTGACAGGCTATGGGCGGGATAATCAATTGCCCAGAATCGGTAGGTGCGCTGCGGAATTTTCTTGTGCACAAGATATCTTGTTGCGCTCAATTTGCGTGCTGCGGAGTGTTGCCTGCGTTGTGCTGCTGCGACGGACAGGGGCCCAAGTAGTCGGAGGCTGTCCAGAGCCTAGGCGACTCGGATGTGGTGAATGAGACGCGAGACGGGTGATGGCACGTCAAGTCGGGCGCGGACGGGTACCTGGCGCTGGCGCAAGACGGATGTCGCTGGGAACTTGTGAGTTGTGTGGAGGGGGGCGTGTGGCCCCAGTTGGAGCGAGGCAGGCAAGTCCGGTAGTGTTGGGTTGCGGTCTGGCGTACAGCGGCGGGTCGCGATGACGACGATTAGGCAATTTATCGCGACAGTAGGCGAGGTCAGGAACAGGCGCGCAATGAAGCAAACAAGCAAACAAGCCGGAAAGGAAGAGTGTAGAAAAAGGCCGAGGCGGCTGACGATGAGGAGAGGAAAGGGAATCAAGGGAGAAGGGCCTAGTGGAATGGGGTGGGTGGGAGCAGGGCGCTTTTGTACAAGCACAGACAAAGGCAACCTAATAAGGTGAGGCGAGGAAAGAACGGACCCAGCCAACGTCTTCTCACCTTTGGGGGAAAGAGTCAGGGCCTGGGACTAGCCAGGGAGGGAGCAAGGAAGGAAGGAAGGGGCGCGCGCTCGTCTCGCTGGGCTGGGCTGGGCCGGGCTGGGACTTGGGACTTGAGGAGGACGGGAGGTTGTCCGTGCCTGCCGTATGAAGCAAGACGCCAGGCCCGGCCTGTAACAAACGGTCCTGCTACGAGTACGAGGCACGGCAACGTACGAGAAGACACGGGCAAAGCAAACGTGCTTCGCGCAAACGGCCTGCATGAGGCAGCTGCAGGCGCTGGGCAGCTTGCAAACGAGGGAAAATTTCAATCGTGGCTGGCATCCCCAGAACGCTGGGAAATTTCTCCCGTCCTGGACCCTGCCTGGGGAATGAAGGGGAGAAAGGAGGTATCCGCACCCTCTCTCCCAATTCCTAGGCCAAGCTAAGCCATGCTACACCCTTGTCGCGCGAGTGGCTCCTCCGAGCTCGATTCCCGCTGTCCCTCGGGTCGTGGGCATGGAGTTAAGGTACCTGCCTGACATGGCCAGCGGGAAGACTTTGAATGCGGTCCGACGGCAAGATGACGGGAGTTGCCTTGGAAAGCAGAGCAGCCTCGCCATGACAGCGACGACACCGGTGCTGGGGCTGCATTTTGCTCGTCGTTGATGCCGCATGTCACTCATTCAGCTGCACGATACGTACCTGAGCCCGATGCCGTCTCCACTGGCCGTGGAGCTCCCACGCAGGTACCAAGCATTGGCGCCAGCACTTCCAATCCTGCATGGCCCCAGGCATAACCTGCAGGGTTGTGCCGGCCGCAATGCTTTGGCGGGCTTAGGGGGTGCCATGACGCAGTTTGGGGGGGTGGCTACTGCCAACTGCAGGGACAGCCTGGGCCCGAGTTTGCCAAACGGCCCCAAACAGGGGTAAGCGGCTTCCGGTACGGGTGCCTGACGGGGGCCCATTCTTTCCCTCTCCCCAGAGACTTGGGCCGCTTGGACAGGGGGTTTGAGTGCTTGCTTCAGGAAGCCGACGAGACTGACTCTTACCAGTCCCTAGGAGGCCGTTGAAGTGGCCAAGGCGGGATGCCTTGGCCGGTTCGGCACGCGGCCACGAGAGAAAATCATCACCATCGGCGCATTCATCGCCAGCTAGCCAGCCAGCCAGCCATCTGTCCACGCTGGATACTCCGTACCTATGGTGGGCTTCCACTTCACCGGCCAGCCAGTCTGAGCTGGCCATCGCCACCCCTCGGACTGGGTCTCTTCGCCTTTTTACCTGTGCCAATCAACTTGTCGCGGGCGTACTGGTGCTGGCTCCTAGGATGACGGCAAGGCTCGATTTGAGTGTCGTGGTGCAAGCTATCGGGCGCCTCATCATGGCGCGTCCTTCTGTTCGGCCACTCGTCTATTCAGCCCTTCGCTTCCAGTCGAGGGAGGGTGCAGACGATTCGCGCCCTTGGCCGATAACCGTGCGTCTGTCTCAGCTCACGCCGTTGTTCCTGTCGCTCAAACGGGCGCACGATTCGTCACAACCTTTTGTCTATTTCTGCCGTCCCACCAATTTGTACATCGGAAGTGCGGATACCTACGAACGTATTGGTCAGTAGGTACGGATCCTTGGCTCGTTCATTACGCAGGTGCCATATGGAACTCGTTGTGGTCCGTACGAGTACCTGTAGCTGTTGCGGAAGCAGGCTGCCCCGCTGGTGATGGGTGTCATCTCATCTCCTGAAGGGGTACGGCCTGTTCACCCCGTGTGGCGGGTCGCCAACCGATCAGCAAGGCGGCAAGGCGGCAAGTGTCTCCACGGATGAGTTGCAAGCGCCATGGTAGTGCCCCTACGAGTACTCCGTACTCGAGGACTTTTTCGGATTGTCGCATTGTCATCCGTCCCAGGTAGTCCGTACAGGCATGACTCTTTACGGACAGTTGCCAGCCCCAGCCAAGCCAATGTCTGGCGTTGACACATTGGCACCGCCTGCGACGGCACCAGCACCGTAAAGGCGCATGCTCCGAGGTCTTCTCAACGCTTGAGCACCCGTGTCTGGGGCCCTTTCGGCCAGCGGTGGCTATTCAGCGTACCCCTAGTACAGGTAGGCTGAGGCTTTCGTTCCGGCTGCTCGGGCTGTTGGTCCAGAAACCCACAATGCCCCCAGCAATCGCGGGCGGGCCGCGTCCCACCCAGCGCCGAGTGGCATCTGGTCAGTCAATACTCCACGCCGCTGCTGGTTGTGGTCCTGTCTGGCATTTCAGTAAGTTTCGGACCCTGCGCCTCCGTTTATTCGCCTTCAGGGTCTAGCATGCTAAGAAATCTTCCCCCGTCCTGTTGGTCTGATAGTAGTTCCTTGCGCTGGCCACTCAGTGAGCCGGGGAACCTACCGGCCACTTGGACTAACCATATGGCCTGATTCGGCCAAAGCGTGCCAGTGCGTGTTTCTGCTTGTACCGAAGGATTTCCATCATTTCTATTCTTGAGATCCGTCGTGCTTGGGGACCTCGTTCCTTATGCCGTGACTGCTACCGGCAGGCAGTGTCATACCTGTCAAGCTTAAGGTTTCATGACGAGGGTGTACAACCGAGGGCATGACCGAAATGGCACGGTACCTCCGGCGCAAGCATACCAATATTCTTATGTTGTCGAAGGGGGGGCCTAATTAACACCGGACCGGCAAAGCTGATGCCATTGCATTGCGAGCTAAATGCTGGGATCGGGAAGACACCATTGCGGTCAGTGACGAGCCACGCGACGGCCACATGGAGGGTTGATTACATGTATAGGAGAGGCGGACTGCACACCTTGCCTGCCTTCAAAGTCAAGATGGATACTCGTATGGTGATGTCGCCAGAGACCTGTAAGTGTCGTCGTCGAGCAGTCTGAATTGCGCAGGACTACATTACGGTTGGTGGCGGAACGGACGAGCCGATGGGTAGATTTGTTAACTTCTCACGTATCCCAGAGCAGTGCATGCCCCCTGAGAAGGGTTCTGACGTTGAATCAAGGTCTCTCACATTCTGCTTCGCAACCAATCTGTGTCATCGCTGACGAGTTTTATCGCGAACGGTCGAAACCTCTGGTCTCAATGCCAGCCAGCGAAGACACCATTGATAACATTCATCGCATATTGACAGGCCATCCAAAGCAGACTGAAGGACTCTTGGTGCATTGCACGGCATCTACCGATGCCTTGTCGCCAGCACTCTGTTGGAAGACCCGCAATTCTGCGTTTCGTGTTACTGCCATTGCTGGCTGGGGCTCCCGAGGCTCGTCTGCAACCCAAACGACGCGTGGCGTTACTTTCCGCAGTGGTGGGGGGGTACGCGGAAGCCTTCTAGAAGTAATGGATGCATGGCATGGGGTTCCCGCTGGGGGTTTGGGGCTGGCATCCTTGCAACCTACTTATGTTATCCCTTGTACCTCGACCAGTCAGCTTTGTGCCGCGGTATTGTCCAGAAAGGGGTGTCGATACCGAGACTACTGGCATTGAGCCCTTCATGATCCTGTTAATAGTGATGAGCTTCGATATTGGCCCGCCTGCCATTTTGTGACGACTCACCGATGCTCAACATTCGCGGGTCCGCTTGACTACATAGCAGTGAGTTTTGCTGCAAATTTCGCCTAGAAGTGTTCACCATGGGCGGCGAAGCTCAGGGTCTCTTATTCGGTGTGCGGCCAGACGAAGGATCTCGTAAGCCGCGGTGTGTCGGCTCACCGAGCCGGGCTTGCGAAATTAGCAAGCATCCATGCGGCCTGCGCCGGTGACTGACGCCCATGGTTACTCGTACAACGCCCGTCCCTTGAAAGACGTCACTCACCAGTCAGTCGACGTCTTGAAACAAAGCCAATTTGACCTCTCGGCTCCATACCGAGCACCCGCTGATGGCAGCACTTTCAACAAAGTCAAAGGGCTCCGCACGAGGTGCGGACCCATCGCCAGGCTTCTTGTAGATGCCAGACCAGATCTGCTATTTTCTAGAAAGCATTTGCTGGTGACAATCCTGAGGGATGCGAGCGACCCGTACCAGTACGTGTCTTGGCTTCGCCGGAATGGCTGGGCTTCAGCGACCACATCGTCAGCATGTGACGGCGACGACGGCACAAGCCTCGGTCGCAAATTAGCATACTGACGTTGTTTTCGTTGCCTCTGTTTTCGTTGCCTCTGTTTTCGTTGCCTCTGTTTTCGTTGCCTCAGCTTCCGCTCACCTACCTCGTTTGCCCGTTCGCCGGGAATGGGTGTGCAACAGTACGAGTAGAGCAAGGCAGACAGCCGATCCTGGCACGGCCCTTGCAGGGTTCCGGGTCCTTTGCGGACAGAGTCAACAGCCAGGACCCGCGGCAACGAGTACGGTACGAGTAGCAGTCGTGACAGTGTTGTGTATCCCACTGCCACCCCAAGAAATGATTCGTGATCCATGCTCCGGATGGCGACCCGGCGACGTCCATGCCTCTACGCCTCTCAACGGTCGAGGTTGGTCGAACCAGGAGCGTCTGTCTTACTCGACTCGCTTGAGCAGTAGGCAATACGTTGAGGGTGTCCTGCACATTGGCTTTGGTGACCTCAAGGCTCGTTGTCAGGGCATTGGCGCAACATTCGGCAAAACAAGCGAGGCCTGCTCTTCCGCGGCGTCGCAGAAGAGACGACTCTATGTCTCGAACGTGCTCTGACTACATGTACAGCTCGCTCGAGCCCACGAGTAATGTGATGGTTCTCTAAGAGGCACTCTATTAAACCATTCGTCGCATCATTATGAAGTTTTATCCGGCGCACGGGCTCGATCAGGGTAGGGTAGGTTCACCGTTGGGGTTTCCACCCAATCGGTCGGTATGGCCGGTCATTCGTGCTCTCTAGAGGCGGCGGAACCTCAAAGGCGTTCGATCAGATATTGAATAGGGTCCAGGTCTCCAGGATCTGGCGTTGCTCCATCATGCGTCTGCGCTGCAGATTCTCCTGTGGGCAACGGTCAGTGGGCCGTCTATGGACCACGAATCACAGCGAATGTGATCGTGCCGGCTGCGCTTTCAGATGGTCCGGCCTGTGGACCATGATCGTTCCGCGTTAGGTAGCCAGGAACCAAGGCTGCGGCAGAGCTGTCGGTCCCACGGGAGCTTGCCTGATGGCCCGCCCGCCGCCGGGGAAGGCTCCCGCCGCCATGGTTCTGAGCCATTGACTTCGTTAATCTTAAAAGTTTTCCACGCCTGGGTCGTAATATCCCAAAACGGTCGCTGCGCAGCCTAGTGGGGACTTGTGGAAGAGGCCCCAACCAGGCAAGCGTTGTTCTGGAAGCTCAAGCATGCATGGAGCTCAAATCACCTTGGACCCGCGCCGCCAGGGACGTCGGTTGCGCTTCGCAACAAAGAATTACTCGTACGAGCGGATGCTTCTTACGGGTACAGGCGGCCGCGGGTCTTGCCGGTTCTACACCTGGTTCCAAGGGCCCGGGTATCTGGAATGTCGTTTGGAGGCCTGGCAGGCTGAGCAGAGCAGGGCGTCCGAGCCACAGCGGTGTCATCCCTATCGCGTGTGGATGGTCGGAAGTCTGGGAGACGAGCCGGTTCATGCGTCGTACTCTGAAATCGTACCCGCATGGCAATAGCTGGGCTTTCATTACTTTTGCAGACGAGTACGGATGCTCACCCAGTACTCCGTAGTGGCATGTTCTCTGCTAGAAGCGGAGTGACTACTTGAATATGGGAGGTTGCAAATGGGGGACGATATTCCGCTTGAGCTTACGTTCAGCCTGCCATGAAGGTCCGGAGCCTTGTCGTTAGCTCGTATACCCCTGTAAGCGCACCGGCTACGTGCGAGTAGTGTACAGCATCTCACCAAAGCCAGGCGACGAGTCAACGAAGTGAAAATCACAGCTGCGCTGAGGCATACCTGAGAGCACTCTACAGTTGGATTTCCTCAACAGACTGGCTGAAATGAAACCAGAATTTCGCTTGTCTAAACACCGGGCACCTTTATGTCACAAGCTTGAGCCGCCGTGGTTATTGGATACATGGAGCAAGACATGAGCGCCACGGCTCTTGATCCTATCATCAAAAGCCGCGCGAGATACATTTACTTGTAGCTTAGTTCTGTGGACGGCAACATATCTCTAATGCCCCTCCATCCAGATTCATTATGGCCCTTCATTGCAAATTGAACATGCTATGAGCATTCAACTGCGTTGACACAATGGTTTTCACACCGAGGTTCTGGAGCACGCCGCTACCCTACACGACTTGGCTTGAGAGCGAGAGCTACGGCTCCACTGTATCGTCAGCCTCATCCACCCGCCATCCGTAACGCAGCTCCTCTCCCGCGCGTCGACAGCTTCACATCATCGTCAACCGCCTCGCCGAGATCCGACTGCAAACTTTAGCGAAGCGGCAGACCCCGGGGAAACTGCATAAGGAAGCGCAAAATGTCAATCATTCAACAGCACACCAGCGCCACGCTAGGCGACGGCTGGCGCACGATCAACATCGATGCCCTGACCGAGGACTCCAGCTTCAACTTCGACACCTCGACACTCCACCCGCCGCAACCAGAGATTACCGAGGCCGAGGTGCGCCAGCTTTCGGGCCAGGTCAGGCAGCTGCTGAGAGGAGGCGACGCCGAGGGTGCCTTGAGGGGTTGTCTGGAAACGCCGGTCTACAATGGGGCGGATGGAGCAAAGGTGCGTGTGTCGCATGGAGGTCGGTGGGAGAACCAGCGCGCGAGCTATGACTGACCACGCTGCAACGACTAGGAGGCGCACCTGCAAACAATCGTCGAGGTCTTGCAGTCCATCAAAGCGAGCGACATGAGCCCCTTGCTCAAGGGCATCTACGAATCACCCGGCGGAAGCGAATGCTTGGACGTGCTTATGAAATACATGTACGTTGTCCCGGTCCCCAGCCCGTCATCCTCAGGCTTACAAGATCCCATCGCAGTTACAAGGGAATGGCAATGGGACACGCCGGCGGCGCTTCCAAGACGCCCTCCAAGGTTACCCCACAATCGACCGGTGGCTTCAGCCAAGTCGGCGGGCGGCCGGGAGCATCCAACGAGCCGACGTCGAGTTCTATGAGTGTGCTGCTGAGCTGGCACGAGAGGCTCGTCGAGGTGGCTGGGCTGGGCTGCATTGGACGGACGATGACGGACTGGCGGAGGGTCTAGAGGAACTGACTATCATACGTCGACGTTGCGTTGAAGTGAGGCGCATTGCAGACGAATGCATGAACACAGGAGCATCAACGGCATCCATGATCATCCTGCTTGGTACATGACAACGTGGTCGACGCTCGCATTCTATTGTACACCACCTGATAAGCCGTTGTCGCTCGACTATTTCTTCTCCAAGATGTCCTTCAGGTTCACATCTCCAGAGCCCCTCGCAAGGGGCTTCGGCTGGTTCGGATCTTCGCGCCAGCCAATCATGTAGATGATCCGAAATGTCGCAGGGATAGATCCGTCGGCGTTGCCGTGGAGCTCCCTGTAGATGGCTTCGTTGGCAAGAAGAACGTCTCTTCGGATAGGGCCCATCTCCCTCCCCAAGATTGCATTGTTCTCGCCCATTGCCTGTAGGTCTTGCATCAAAGCAAATGTATCAGGGTAGTCGACGATGATGTCGTCGACGTCCACTGTCAACATCTTGAAGCCCGCCTTTTGGAGCAAGCCACCGACGTCCCTTACGTCTGCCAGCGGAGACACATGAGGCGATAGTCCGCCCCTCCTCTCCTGTTCCGCCAGCTGAAGGGATGTTCGCAGCTCGAAAAGAGTATCGCCACCGAGCATTGCCCCGACGAATGGACTATCAGGCTTCAGGACGTTATTGATTTGGGCCAGGATGCCCGGGAGGTCGTTGATCCAGTGCAAGCTGAGAGAGCTCAAGACCAGGTCAAAGGACGCTGCTTCAAACGGAATTGTCTCTTCATCCGCGAGAACTTGTCGCGTGATGTTGAGTTGCTTGTTGAAGTCGTGATCGGCATCGCGATACAGCAGGGCCTCTGACGATTCTGCAGCAACGAGTTCGGAAATTCGAGTAGCGAGTGCCGGAGACGCGGGCTTGGAAGGATCGACATCTGGGTGTTCTTGCACAAGAGCTCGCGCCACATTGCACGAGTTGGCGCCCAAGTCTAGGACTTTTGGAAAGTGACGATTTATATCCTGGATCCATGTCAGCTGCTGGTGGTGAACAAGTCCGAGCTCAGCGGACATACAAGCAACCTCTCTGAAAGTCTCAGGGCCACTTCGTCTTTCAGGTAATCTGCTTGCCGATTCTCTTCGGGGTTCGACGCCGCGCGCTGCTTCTGGAGCCATTTCGTTCGCCGATTGAAGACTTGGAACCGAGGAGCTCCACCAGACAGCACGGCATAGCTTCTGCGGCTATTGATGGCTGTGGAAGGACTGCTGAACACAGACAGCCTCTGCCAGCCTTTGCCCATTGCTGAGGCAGGCCTCGCGCATGCTGACATCACATGCTAGTCTGCAGAGCGCATCCACAGACAAAGACGGGCGTGAGGTTGGCGCGGTGGAGGAATTGGAAGCTGAAGCTGATGGTGTTAGCGGAGGGAGAGAGCTGGTCATGGAGCCCACCTCAGTGCACCATTGGCCGACAGTGGGTGCACGGACCAGCACCGTACCGCCGCCGCCGTGGCAGCGTGGATGCCAGTGGAACGCCCTGGGGATGGCAAAGTCCAGACTCTCTAGCCCACTGGAAGGGGATGGGGTCATCTCAGTCTCCTTTCTCCGCTCGTGGCTGCCAGAACTCGACCCTCGCATCATCGTGGCTGCTGTTGACCGCGATCCGGACTCGATTCAGAGGGAGCTTTGCGCCGCTGTGTTTTCCGTCGACCGTTGCAACCGCTGACGGGCTGGACGTTTCGCTGCCGCAACAGCCGCCCGCCCGCACACGATCTATCCGCGACGACGACAAGGCCTTCGATGAAGGTCATTTGAGCCCGTCTGCCCTGGCCGCTCGACTATGCCATTGATCTGCTAGGCGCTGGGTGCTAGAAAGGAGTCTGCCACCGCTTTCCAGCGTCAACGCTGAAGCTTGCCTCTACGTGGACATCTCGATAGGGGAACGAAGGTCCCACTCGACACCGCCACGATGTCGTCCTCAGGATCGGGCTTTCTCGGCCGCTCGAGCAACAGCAATGCGAATATGCGAGGTCTCGTCCAATTTATTGCCGATCTGAGAAATGCCCGCGCCCGTGAACTCGAGGAGAAGCGAATCAACAAGGAGCTGGCCAACATCCGCCAGAAGTTCAAGGACGGCAACCTCAGTGGCTACCACAAGAAGAAATACGTGTGCAAGCTCTTGTACATCTACATACTGGGATGGGATGTCGATTTCGGACACCTCGAGGCCGTGAACCTCATCTCGGCCAACAAATACTCCGAGAAGCAAATTGGCTATCTGGCCATGACCCTGTTCCTCCACGAAAAGCACGAGTTGCTGCACCTTGTCGTCAACAGCATTCGGAAGGACCTCTTGGATCACAACGAACTGTTCAATTGTCTTGCTCTGCATGCAATCGCAAACGTGGGAGGCCGGGAAATGGGAGAGGCGTTGAGTGGAGAGGTGCACAGGCTCTTGATTTCACCGTAAGTGCGCCATCTGTTGAGGGGCAGCAAACAGCTCTGACAATACCGCAGAACATCCAAGTCCTTTGTGAAGAAAAAGGCTGCCCTGACATTGCTTCGGCTCTACCGGAAGTATCCTGATATTGTGTCACCGCAGTGGGCCGAGCGCATCATACATTTGATGGACGACGCTGATCTCGGCGTCGGACTTTCCGTGACGTCACTGGTGATGGCACTGGCTCAGGATAACCTCGAGCAGTACAAGGGAGCTTACACAAAGGCTGCGGCGAGGCTCAAACGTATCATCATCGATGGAGAGTATACCACCGACTATCTTTACTACAAGGTCCCCTGCCCCTGGCTCCAAGTCAAGCTTCTCAGGCTCCTACAGTACTTTGCTCCCTCAGGTATATCGACGTCTTCTAATGTTTTACATGTCCGTTTCGATGAGCTAACGAAACTTTGTAGAGGATACACACGTTCGGCAAATGATACGAGAGTCTCTGGAGAAAATCTTGAACCTTGCAATGGAGGCAAACAAGAATGTCCAGCAGAATAACGCTCAGAATGCTGTCCTCTTCGAGGCCATCAACTTGATCATTCACCTGGACACTGAGCATGCGCTCATGAAGCAGATCTCATCTCGTCTTGGCCGATTCATCCAAAGCCGCGAAACAAACGTGCGATACCTTGGTCTGGAAGCAATGACACACTTGGCCTCGCGGTCAGAAACTCTCGGCCCCATCAAGCAACATCAAGACATCATTCTCGGCTCCCTGAAAGACCGCGACATCAGTGTTCGCAGAAAGGGACTGGACCTCCTTTACAGTATGTGTGACTCTACAAACGCGCAGGCCATTGTGGGCGAGTTGCTGCATTACTTGCAAAACGCAGACTTTGCCATTCGTGAGGAGATGGTTCTTAAGATTGCCATTCTCACGGAAAAGTACGCCACTGATGTACAGTGGTACGTTGACATATCTCTTCGGCTGATTGCCATGGCCGGAGACCACGTCAGCGACGAGGTCTGGCAGCGTGTCATCCAGATCGTGACCAACAATGAGGAGCTGCAAGTCTACGCGGCGCAGAACGCCCTGCAGCACATCAAGTCGGATCACTGTCACGAAACGCTTGTAAAGATTGGAGCCTACATCCTTGGCGAGTTTGGTCATCTGGTTGCCGACCAGCCCCGTTGCAGCCCGATTGAGCAATTCATGGTTCTCCAGGGGAAGCTTGCCGCCTGCTCCCCCGGAACACGCGCCATGATCCTCTCATGCTTTGTCAAGTTTGTCAACTTATTTCCCGAAATCAAACCGCAGCTTCTTCACACCTTTGAGGTCTACAGCCATGCCCTGGACTCCGAAATGCAGCAGAGGGCATACGAGTATCTCACATTGGCAAGAATGCCTACTGATGACCTGCTGAGAACCGTTTGCGACGAGATGCCCCCTTTCCCAGAGAGAGAATCTGCACTTCTTTCCAGATTACACCAGAAACACGCCAACACTAGCGACAGGCGGACGTGGGTCGTTGGAGGCAAGGATGCCAATGCCGATGGAACCGAGCTTGGCATGGCCAAGACCGGGGGGCTCAAGAGGACCTTCAGCTCGGCCGTGCCACTCCATGGCAGCAAGACTAATGGTGCGAATGGCCAACTGCATGGCACGTCTGACCTAGCTGGCTTGGACTTGAATGCTCCTGCACCAGCAGAAAACAAGATGCTGAAGGCGCCAAACCTTGCGAGTGCTGCGCACTTGTCACCTGGATGGGAAAAGGGATACGACAAACTCCTGTCAAAGGCCGACGGTGTGCTCTACGAAGATGGCCAAGTCCAAATCGGGATACGTTCCGAATACCGCGGGCAGATGGCCTGCCTGATCACCTACTTCACCAACAAGTCACCCGGACCAATGACTTCATTTACCACAACTCTGGACCTGGACGAAAGCGACAAGGGCAAGGTTACCTGGGACGTGAAGGCGCTCCCTGACAGTACTATTGCTTCGGGGGGCCAGTCTCAGCAGGTGACCATGTTTGAAGCAAGGAGAGTCTTTGAAAGGAGCCCGACCATCCGCGTCAGCTACCTTGCCGGTGCTCTTCAAGCTCTCACTCTCAAGATTCCAGTAGCAGCACACAAATTCATGGACCCGGCGGAGCTCACGGCTGAAGACTTTTTCAAGCGCTGGAAGCAGATCGGAGCCGGCTCTCGCGAAGCTCAAGCAATCTTTGGGCTGGCTCCGGGAAAGAGCAAAGGAAGGGAAATCACAGAGCAGTTCATCGCATCGACGGTCGAAGGGTTTAGGTGGCGTTTGCTGGACATGGTAGATCCGAACCCGAAGAACCTGGTCGGAGCCAGCGTCCTCCACACATCAGAAGGAGGCAAGTTCGGTTGTCTCTTGAGACTGGAGCCAAACTACGCCAGCCAGGTAAGCGGCTTGAACACCGCCAGGATCGCCGTCGACACTAACGCGAAGCTGCAGATGATTCGGATAACTATCCGAGCTACTGACGAGTCTGTGCCGGCCGTGCTCCTGAAGCTGATGCAAGACCGATTCTCTCAGGGAAGGTCTATAAGCCCGGAACACCGTGAATCTCCGTCTCGGGACCAAATCTCGGACGCGTTTGCTAACGTGATGGTCAATCAATAATGACTGTTCGCGATTCTGAGAGACAAACCATACTCGCGCATTGGCGCGAGCTTGACTGGGCGGGCACGGCAGCATACTGGCGTTCAAGGCGGAGAAGAGGTGTCAAAAGACCGATCGAGTCAACAAAGCCTCTGATTGCGAGCACAGGCACTTCACATTGATGTGATTTGCCAGAGCAAGGAAGTGCAGTACACATCCCCAGCCGAAATACGGATGGGAAAGAGGAAGAGGCATTTGCTTACTCCTGTACTACACTCGATTGACACCACAGGTGTTCTTGTCTAATCCGAGAAATCTGTTGTTGGAGGTTGCAGGCGAAGCGCAAGGTAGCAAGATTACGTGAAACGAAACACAATGTGATGAGTTGTCTGTCACAAGTGAGCCTATCGCAAGCATGACGAGCCATCTCGGGCAACACTTTGTTGGTGGCGCATACAAATAATTGAGGTTCAGCGGTCGGTGTGATATTGTTTGTCTTTATTCCTTAAGTTTCGCATCCGCCTTTGCTGGTCGCTGGCCAAAGATGGTGCTGCCCACCCTCACTTCACCACTACCCATGGCAATGGCGCCCTCAAAGTCCTCGCTCATGCCCATGCTCAGCTCCAGCCCGTCGTCGACCAGTCCGAGCTCTTCGACTACCAGGTCGGCCTGCTCCCTGAGCGTGACAAAGTCCTCGTTCTCATTTTCCGCGGCGGTGGCCTTGCTGCGGGCGATGGCGCCAATGGTCATGAGACCTAGCAGTTGCAGGCTCGGACACTTGTCGCGGATCTCGCGGCACAGGGCCACGGTGTCGGCGCCGGGCGCGCAGCCGGACTTGGCGTCCTCGCCCGACGTATTGACCTGAACGTGGACGGAGAGCTTGGGGATGGTGGGATCCGAGGAGATGAGGGTTGTGCGGGTGGTGTTGAGGAGCTGGGCCTTTTTGTTGGTGTCTACGCTGGAGACGCAGAAGAGGTTGGGGATCTTGGCCAGGTTTTTGCAGTGACCTGCTCAACTGTCAGCTCTCTCGTACGTGCTACCGCGGCCTGGAAAGGGCGGTCGAACCAGACTGGAGGCCGCCGATAAAGTGCCATTGAATGGTCCCGGGCAAGAGGTCGGCCTTTTGACTCAGTTCCTGGGCGTAGTTTTCGCCAAAGTGAGATTGGTTTGCAGGCCCCTGATGCAGGGCCAGGATGTCGTTGACTGGCTTCAATTTGGAGACTGCCACAAGTCGAACCTGCATTGGTGAGTAAAGCTTCTCATAAATGGCATTGCCGTTTGAGATGCGTGTAAGAGCGTGTGCCTGTAGAGCTTACATTTCGTCCGTTGGCTGCGGCGGCAACGCGGTCCCTCACGGAGCCGAGCTGTGAGATGAGAGACTGGGCTCTCGACGGGTCGATGCGCATCTCCTCTGTTGTTTCACTCATGTCTTGCTCTCGGTTATCTCCAAAACGAAGAAGAGCCCTGCGTTGAAGAGTCCCTGGAGCGATGGATGATGGTGGACAGGCAATGAGTCGCCATCGGGTCATCGTCGGCTGTCCAGCTCGCCTCCATCGCCTGTGTCATTTACGCCTCGCGCCCGTCCCCTCGACGCCCTTTACAAAAAGCATCCGCATTGTCCACTTGTATCGCGAAATACTGCGTCTAACGTCATTCACGGGGGCGAATGGACCTTGAACCTCAGACATGGCATCGGAGCTAAAGCACACCCGGCGGCGGACCAACAGCAGCGCTTCGGCCTCGTTGCGGAATGGCCACGCAAGGAAACAGTCACGGCAGGTCATCCAGCCAAAGTCCAGCCACACGGCGGATGAGGCTCTGCAGGACTTTCTAAACCCTTCCTTCGACCCGGCGGCGTTTCTCAATGCCAATTTGCCGCCGCTCGCGCAGAGGCAAGGGCCGAGCCAAGCAGGGAGCGAGGCTGTACCCCTGGCCGAGCTCTCAGCCCAAGCCCAGACGCTGCTCTCCCAGCTCAACGCGCAGACCACAAGGCTCTCCAACACGCTGACGCAACTGACCGACGACATATTGAGGAGCGGTAGTCGGCTGGCGTACGAGGTGGAGCTGCTGCGGGGAGAGACGTTGAGTCTTTCGGAGACGCTCAACGAGACGTTGCAGGATGACATTAAGAAGTTTGTCCCTGGCGGACTGCATCAGGAGGGCGAAGTCAAGACCGTGGCCGTCGCGAAGGTCGGTGGCGATGACAAGGCAACCTCCGACGCAGCAACCGAGTCGACAGAGGGTGCCTCTGGCGACGATGCACGGGAGCCGCAACATATCCAGCAGCTGCAGACACTGACGGTGGTGCGATCACGCCTGGAATCCGTCATCAAGACCTTTGGCGACGCCATGGACTTTACCTTTCCCCCGTCGGAGCTCTCCGTCAGCTCCTCGTTCCTGTCCGTGTCCGCGCCAGAGCCGGGGTCGCAGCAGCAGAGCTCCGAGGAAAAGGGCCAACAGGTCCTCGGAAAGCTGCGCGACGACATCTCGGAGCTGCTCTACGGGAGCAACGAGGAACCCGTGCAAGGAATCGAAAAGGCAGCCAACAGGATCGAGGAGCTCAAGGAGCTGACGAGCGTGTGGAGGGGCACAGCCGAGGAAAAGGGCAGGAGCAGGTTCATCGAGAGCTTGGCCAAGATGGTCGAGGATAGACATCGCGAACTGCTGAGGGAGAGGGACGGCGGCGGCGTCGCAGATGCATCGGCGTCTGGGAACAGGACCGGCTTGACGAGGGACGCCGAGGATTCAAGGGCATTGCCGGGTGGATTTGGGCTGATAAGCCAGCTGCAGAAGCTGAGGAGCGGGCTCTGAGCCGGATGGCAAGGCTTCTGTATACGTTGTTTGCCCGCGTCATATTCTTCCTGGCTGGTGTCTGCTGTATGCTCAAGACGCCTAGAATAGAGACTACAAAGGGCGAGGATGGCGCCACGGATAGCCGCCTCACATGAGTCCTCCTGACAAGGCAGTATTTGCGAAATCAATGGGCATTGTACTTTGGCCTTTTTATCTGCTAGCGTTACCGAGTGCCTCCGGACCATACCTGCGACAGTAAGGCAACCAAGACATCCATGGATGGAAGGTGATGTACTTTAGCTTACAGCGTTGGCGCAAGGCAAAACCGGCGTACAGTGCGCGCCCTGGTGCCAGCTCTGCAGGCACAATTGGCCATTCTCGCCCGCTGGACGCGCAGCCAACCACAGACGCCAACACCCGGGAACGGCCGCGACAGGGCGGCAGGCGGTGAGGGCCTTCAGCGACTGACTCGACACCACAGTGCTGACCACACCACCTCATTAGGTCATGCGGCGGCCGGAGGCATGCATCTGCGAAGTGCGTCTGCGGTGGCTTGCACTCTTTACTTTGCTTTGAGCCAACTGCCTCGTGCGCGACAAACCTCCCACCTCGGCTGGCATACATGCGGCTCTCCTCTTGCGAGCTGACCATCCAAGTCTTCTGCCACTGCCGTCTCTGTGGACTTGCAGCATCCCGTCGTCTTTGCCCCAGGGGCCTTTGCAGAATCGTCAAGTCTTGACCAGCGCCAGCGCTGTCGCTCCCGCAGCCATTCGCAAACTTTCCTCTCCCCCGACTCCTACCATCCGGCTCTCCGTCTGCCCTTTCTTCCCCTCCGATATCACTCATCTAGGAGCTCGTCTCTGCTCTCCCGCTCGTTGTATCTCACACTCCGACGCACAATGGCTGCGAGCGACGCCGCTGTGCCCTCCGCCCTCGGCGGCCGAGCCGATCGACGCTCGCCTCCTCCGGCGTCGCAATCCAAGCGAGACCGCAAGCGCCAGGCCGTCATGGAACGCCTGGCTCTCATGCATGACAAGTTCCAGCACGACAAGGACTCGACCTACCGCGACCAGCTCCAGCGAGTTCAGTACGAGCTGAACAACCTGCAGAAATTCGATCCCTACGCCCCCGGCGCCTTTGACGTGGCGGGGGAGCTTCAGGAAGAACACCAGCAAGCCATGGGTGCCGCCGTACACGCCGAGAATGCCCGCAGCGTCATGGACATGACGGGTGTGCAGTTTTCCCAGCTCATGACCGACTTTCAAGACGTCATGGAAGCTCGGGACTACCAGCTGTCCCAGACAAAGGTGGGAATTGGCTGCCACGCATCCTCGGCTCAACGACGTGCCTGCTAATCAACGGCCTGTGCCTTGCAGAGCGAATACACGCGCAAAGTCCAAGAGTATAAGAATACTCACATCTTCAAGACCGAGACGGCCAAGCGAGAGCACCGGCTCCTCAACAGCACTCTGCGCGACCGCCTCATCAACCAGATGAACCACAAGAAGGCGCGCCTTACCAGCGAAAAGGATGCATTCGACATCAGCGACACCAACGCGCTGATCCTCAACCCTTCTCAATTCAGCCTTGCCAATCCGGGTAGCCCTGGTGGGCAGGCCGGGAAGCGTTCGACTCGCAATCGCAAGGAAGCGGCTGCCGATCTGAATAACATCTACTCCGACTCCAAGAAGCGGAAGCGCAACGGAGGCGACGACGATGGCTCTCCCGCCCCCGCGCGACGAGCATTGGACACGAGCAATACGACACCGTTCTGGCAATCCGAAAAGGCCCGCACCGAAGCCCGCAAGGCAGGCGCCGTCTATAGCATTGGTAGCCTCTTTACCGAAAAGGAGCTGTCGATGCAATACAACACCGCGGCCCAGGCTTCTCACATGCACATGACGCGCCACCGCATCACTGGAGGTGCGTCGTCACCCGAGAGCAGTGATTCGGGCAACGGCGAGGGCAACGAGTTCGGCGACAATGAGTCTCAGCCATCGGCCCCCGTCATGGAGCGGCAGATCTCTCATGCCACTCGAAGCACCCGCGGGGTAGCAAACCAGAATTTCTTGGATGACAAGGTCCTCGGCATCGAAGGAGTTCCCAATTTCGACCTCCCATCCAACTTGGACCTGATTCACAGTTTCGGGAGAGAAGCGCCCAAGATGCCGCAGGCACAGCCCACCCAGTACACGAAGGTCCCTAACAAGAACGATTCGATTGTGCCAAAGGGGCTGTCAGACGCAGACGTGTTTGCCGACTGCCAGATCATGGCATCCCTGAAGCAGTATGACCAGCGCCGCAAGCCGGGAAGCCACCTCGACAACCCAAAGGGAATCCGCAAAACGTTCGAAGCCGTCGCGACTCCGTACCAAGCTGGAAAGATCGTCGGCTTCGGAAGGGCCCCCCGTGAGGATCCAGAGGTATTTGAGGCGGCGCTCGGCCTCGTTGCTGGCAGCAGCGCGCGCAGCCTGCCTGCCCGAGGAACGGCCAAGACATTCCAAGCCGCTGTTGCGACACCAATGAGTCGGCAGAGCAGCGCCGGCGGTGCGGCTGTCAGCCGGCAGGAGGCGACTGGCAGTGGCCGAGGGAAGACGCGCAAGAGCTGAGGCTGAATACGCCGATATTTCAGAACCCGGTCATTGTCATGTTTGCATTTACAGGCTGAGCGCGGCGTCGGGATTTGCCATGTCTTGAGCGCAACCTTTTTGGTTGATGGCACAGAGAGGGAGAGGGTTGCATGTGGGTTGTCTATGTCTTGGAAGCATGTGCGACGAGACGGTGTCTTGTCCTATTTCTTTGGTGTGATTCTTACGCCTCCTATTTCCATTGCTAAGGCTTGTGCCGCGAATGGGACAGGAAGGATGCTCTTTTCAGGGAAGCAAATGGATGTTACTTCTGTTTTTCTTTTCATCCTTTCTTTCCCTGGTCCCTAAGCCTCTTCAAAACCATACGGACCACATGGCCTCGTCGCTGCGGCGCCTCGATACCCATACCCAAATCGTCAAATCCAGGCTACTTCTCATTGATCAGTGGCCGACAGAATCAGGGCCAAAAGACGCCCTCGGAGCGTCGAGAGCGGCTTATAAGGTATAGCAGTAACTTCGACTAGGAATGGAAGTGTCGCCGCCGGCGCAACAGCAGGACTGTCAAATAATTCAATCAGAGAGGACGACATTCTTGATGTGTAGAGATATAAGAAGTCATCATCGTCGCACGTGTATAACAGCTTCGCCTAAAGACACGTGTCAGGGCATCACATTTAGTGAAGAACCAAGGAATACTTACGGTCACACCTCCGCCCTGCTGGTTGCTTCGCTGGTCCAACGCACGCCACTGTCGCTGACCAAGAGCGAGTAGAATGGCCACCAGATAAGGGTCGTGCGGCTGCTCAGCCGAAGCAAACCTTTTCATTTTCAAAGAAGCCAAAGCTGCGGCTGGCGGATTGTATCGGACACCTACGTGCGACTGGAACACCTTCTTTCGCATATCAACAATGTGACTGCGGTCGATATGCGCAGCGATGGGAACAGCGAGGGCGGCATTGTTGCTCTGTAGATCCTCACGGAGACAAAAGTACGTGCATGGAAGCGAAACGCTACGGTAGCCGCCGACGTGAAGACAAAGACCGAGGCTAAAATGTAAATCAGTCAGACAAGATCTTTTAGAAGTCGTTCCGCTGCATTACTCACAACCAAGTAAGCGGACAGTCACCCACCGCGATGAGCCCACGCAATGTTCCTTCCCTTACCTCCCACCCCGATGGCCAAGCGAAGAAATAGCGTTCAAATTTCCGCAGCCGGCGATCATCACCATTGATTTTGAGATCCAGGATAGTACTTGGATGCGCTAGGCAACGCTCGCTGAAGGTGCAAAGCAGCAGGTCGAGATGAAGCTCGTCCAAAACAGAGGCTCAACAAGGACCCGTTTTCTCGGTTGACATCGAGCCCTCTGATGAAGTGAAAGAGCACTCAAGGCCGAGTCTTGGTAAGAGAGCACTTTCATTGTGCTTCGGAGTGCTCCACGCTGTTGTGTGAGGATGTCGTCGCGGTCGCGAGAGTTGATGCATCCTCTCGGTTCAGGCGCGCCTCTAAGTGAGGATAGGGGGCACGCCCCCACCCCCCCCCCCCTGCCCCTGTACACGTGACGCTTGCGCACCGCCTACCTAGTTGGGCCTAGCGCGGCACAACCCAATTACCAACGGCTCCGTGCTATAGCTGTAAACCTAATCCTTTGTAACCTTATATCTCACTCAATTCTCAAATAATTAGAGCCGCGTTTTTAGTAATTTATTGCCTATTATGTTTTCTTATACCGAAGATTACCTACAGAAGGCTCTAGCGGCGATAAAAGATAGTCTAAGCGTTAAAGGAGCTATAATTCACTAGGGCATACCTAGCTCAACCCTTTAAAACCGGCTAAAAGGCTAGCACAGCCACGCGGAAGGAGCCTAGCGACTATAACGAATATTAGTTCATCAGAGTGCTTTGCACTAACCTTCACAACGCTTAACATTAACCCAAACAAGGGCAGTTTTTGAGCGAAACGCATCCTCAGTTGTAGCGATAAACAGTCGAAACGTTCCCCAGCCCAGCCAGCGCATGTGCCGAGAAGATCGCCATTCTCCACCTGTTGCAAGAAGTCCCCACGCTACCCTCGACAAATGCCGGTTCAGGTTCGTCATCGTCTTTCTCCAAACAGTGATCTCTTTCCTTCGAAAGAGAGCGAGATTTATGCAGCACGCTCGCGTTTTTGTCATGTACGAAGGATGACTCAAGCCGAATTCCGGCGCTCCTTCTACAGAAATGTCCAAAAAGCCGGCCTTGAATGTCCTCGTTGCTGTCAATTCGGCCCAGTACGGGGACGGTCTCCAAACGTCAAGGAACATCGAGGCAGGCTTTAAGAAACTATTCTTGTTGCTTAGCCAAGCACCACATAGTGGGTTCTTTTCAAGTCCGCATATTCTAATCTGCCTGCTGACTGTCGATATAGAAGAGGATGTCTTGGTGCTATCGTATCAATGTGCTCCGTGAGGATACGCGAGCGCACATAACAAACAAGCGACAAAGTAAAGCCTAAAACACCTTTTGCAGGCTGCTATGCGATCTCTTTCACCTTCGAGCCCATTCTTGGAAATGTCAAGAAAGGCATTGGCAAATGTGAATCTCTGGCTCCAACATCAGACTCTGGCGCGGTTGCAAGACATGGTAGAAAGCGTCCAACATCTGTCGCGGCTAGACCGCCTGTGCGACGTGCTAGAATCGATTCCAAATCGACAAATGGCCCCCCACTGAAGAAAAAGTCTGTTGAAAATGATCAAAAAGCTTGCAAGGTACCGAGATGCGGCCAGATATTTGTGCCGCACGGCAAAACAGTTCGCGATCGTGAGGCGGATGAAGGTGCAGATTGTTACCCTTCCTCGCGATAGTTTCCTAGCGAGGCCTTCGCTGTCGAATGCGGAACTGTCTTCCACATCTGCAGGATTGCAACTGACCAAGAAACATAAAAAGCAGTTCAACCAATGCCTTCGCCTATCTGGTGTTTCGAAGGCGGCAGCGGTTCGCCGGGTCATGAAACGTAAGAGCGACATAATATCGAAGGAAAGTGTCCACGCCGCTGGAAGAACAAGTTTTCGCAGCATCACCGCGCGTCATCTGCTCCAGCAAGGATGCTTGTCTTCTTTGCAACGCTTTTATAACTACGCACGGAAAACTCTACACCCCCTGAAGCTACGGCAGGCTGTATCTGAAGTGGCGCTTGCCACTCTTTGCGCAGAGCAGCGGACTCGAGCAGCGTTTTGTAACCACATTGGACAACATCATACAAGAAAGCTTACACATCACCTTGCAGAGGCAAAAGAAAACGAGCATTCCGCCCCCAATCGAGAGTACTGCGCCAACGGTGTCGCTGTCGAATTCAACCCTTGTCGCTTTGAAAAATGACGCGGCCGGGGACACGGTAGGCGCCACGTTGCAAACAACGGATGATATTGTCGTATCTCCCGCGTTCAGCGGGGTTGCTACTTCTGAGGTGCAGATACCTGCCGACCATCTTGACGAGGACAAATGGCAAGCCGCAAATCAGCGTGACGATATCGTCTCGATACATACCAAATCTGCCGCGCAACCAATAAAGACCGTTTTGCTTCCACCTGGAAAAGAATATGCTGTAACGGTAAAGGCTGATTCATCATCGGCACTGTATGAAGCGTGGGCACTTGTACTGCAGGTTGAATACTCGGCCCAAACGCCAGATCATGGCAGGACACTTCTTGCCACCCTGAACGACTAATAGAGTACGATGCAGAGGCTACGAGAAACACCCAGAATGCTACGAGTCTGGGTGTTGACTTGTTGCAGGAGAGTCTCACTGTGAGCCCAAAGGACTTTCCAAACTTCTGCATCAGCGCCGGTAGCGTCCTGCTTCGTGTTCGTGTGGCATAGCTGCGGCTAAGACGGTTTATGGGCACCTTGAGTTGGTATTCGCTGCTTGATGATGATGCTGGCAACCCTCTGGCTTGTTCAAGTTTCATATCAGCGTCAGAGAGGTTGTGGCCTCCGAAGCGTGTCGCGTTGAGAGCGGCTAGGCTAGCCATGAATGCTCACAGGAACAACCTGGATAGGGTCGCCTTGCTGTCGGGCGAGAGCCGGACATAGAGCGTCGAGAATGCTTTCTTCTGGCTTTCTCCCCCTCGAAAGGCGTCTCGACACGCCAGTGTCATGGCCATTCCGGGACTATGCAGCCATCGAATGTCACAATAAAGAACATACAGCTCTGTTGGCAAGCTTGAGCGGTTTGGGGACACTCTTTCGCAATGCATTCATTTGCGAAGGGTGCCGGGCAAGTAATAAGGAAACGCAAACCCCCTTTCAGTAATTGCAGCATGACACATCTTGGACTTCTCCGGGGGGATTCAAAAGGCAGCTCAGGCTCCACGAGACCAAAGGTACGAGTCGCAACATGCAGGCGGGCTCGAACAGATCATCACTCTGCTACGCCGGCCATCTATCGCACCATCTGAAATGCCGTCTTGTCCATGCCATCCGTTGTCCGGTCTATCACCACCCAAGGAACTGCTCTCGTGGCATGGGCATTTCCTCTGCTGTGCGGTTATGTCGGCAATTCGAGCACGACAGGAAGAGCGACGCATCGCTCACCATAGCTTGAACATCCGGGCTCCTAGTATGAGCTGTACGCCCGTCATGGACTTGGCTTTCGTCATAGGCCTGCCACGATGCCAGTTTACATGGAGAGTCTGGCCGACTCGACACCCGCAATGTATACATTGGTCTCTGTTTTGGGTACTCTATAGGGGCTTTGGAAACAACTAGGGCTCCTTTTTGTCGCAGACCGTAATTTTGGCTCGGCTGACGGTGCAAGAAGCGGGCGAGGGGATTGTGGCTCATCCAAGTCGTCCCTTGAGCTCAAAGACCTCTGCGGTGACCCTGGCTCCTGATATGCGCCCGTCTCCGTATCAAGGGCGTACCACTGTGGGACACCGTTAACGGTGCAGCCGACGGGCGCAGAGTCGTGATCTTTTGCCATGAGCCTTCGAAGTCCTGACAGGGACTGGTTCGATGGAAGACTGCCTGAGTATAGGTTCGCCAATCGACTCGATGAGTCGCCCGTCGGCGACAATGGTGGGTTGATCGAATGTTTCCAGGTTGTTCGGTTCATTGCAATTGACCCTATTGGCCTCGTCGGTTGCGTAGCAGTCATGCTCTTCGCCATTGCTATCATCTCGAGCTGGAACGATGGGCCCGAAGAGGTCGGATGGGATGTCCGCAGTCTGCAGCTCTGATGCGTCAATTCGGCGGTCTTCCGAGCCATTCGGCCCACTAGCAACCTCAGCAGTAGACTTCATGAACCCTTCGTAGTCAATGGCTCGTGTAACTGGAAACGAGCCCATGGCGGGTTGACCATTGTTCCTAGTCGCCTTACTTATCTGAATAGGAGTGGGAGTAAGCCGAGTCTTAAGATATGGGGCATATCCCGGCCACAGGCCCATCAGCCCTTTGAAAAATTCATGGGATTTCAAGTAAGCCGGAGGGCCATGGCGCTTGGTATTGGCATTCCAAGGAGATCCCAGTAAGCCTATCGTCGAAGGTTGAGCCGACGCCGGGAAAGAAGCAGAAGCAGGAACTTCTCCATGAGATCGGGAAACATCAAGTCCAGCCTCTTTGAAGGTACGCCACCAGATGGCTTGATTTGCTAAATAACGTTGATTGTGATTGAGCGACGAGCAGGCTGGTGCATCGCTGGCTCCGGGGGAAGGGCCAAGAGGCTTAAGGAAGTCCTTGAGGTTGCACGTGTGATCGATTAGCGACTGCCGAGTCATGGATGCAACCAACGGTATGTTCTCCGGTTGCTACCGCGCTTTGTCACGGCTATAATTAGAAATAGCTTTCTTCAGCTTGTCTCTCTTTCTCGCATAGTATAGCGGTAAAGTATTCCTCGACATTCTCCACGGCAGCTGTGGGTAAGTTTCTGTATTGCAAGAGATACGATATGATCTGTGCTGGGCTGAACTTTAGCTCTAGAACTTTTATAGTAAATTTTGTTACTAGTTAGCAGATTTTTCAATCTCCCTTGCTGTCTGTCGGCTTTTGCTGCCACAACGTCCTGCTCAAAAATGAACCTAAAGAGCTGGCTAATCATGCTCGCGTCAGCAAGGTGAAACTCGGCTTTTTTGTCAACGCGGCCTGGTCGAATGAGCGCCTCGTCCAACCTCTCAACATGATTCGTGGTCATGATAAGTACTCGACCCTCCTGGAATACCACACCATCGAGGGTATTGAGGAGGCCGGACATCGTAACCGCCGTCTTCGGCCTCGTAGACTCATCATCGGATCCATCGGGATCTGATGAGCGCGCTGTGCCGACGGCGTCTATGTCCTCTAACAAACCGACGTCCTTCTGTGGAAGGTCGGCGAAAATTTCCTTTAGCATCTGGTCCTTCGCACTAGGGATGCTGAGGATGTAGATGCCGAGATCTAGTTCCCCTGCTATAGATAAACTGAAGCTTGACTTTCCTGTGCCCGGTGGACTATATAAGAGATGGCCTTTTCGATACGGAATTGTGCGCTTAGCAAACCAGCGTCCGGTCTCCGGGTCGAGGAAGCTCCTTATATCGTCGACTAAAAGCTGCTTCTGCTTCTCGCTGACTATGACAGTCGTCAGCGGCCTGATCTTTTTCGTCGCCACCTTCTTCTAGCGATCGCCACGACTTTTCGAAGATTGTAGTCTTGATCTTGGCTTGATGCAAGCATTCTTCCCGGCAGTCGCGAAGGAGGTCTTTCAGTACCTTAATAGATCGATCGGCGCAGATATTGGAGATCTGCTCCTCTTTGTGGAATCAAGCGTCTTTGAGCTCAGTCCGGTAGGAGAGTAGATTGTTTCTAAACTAGAAAAGAAAGCTTCTATTCCAAGGAGAAAAGCGGAGGGGCTTCTCGGCGTCGCCGATAAGACCGTCTTGCGGAACTCTCGTCAATCCTACTCGAGCGATGGTTGAGCGAGCGGCATTTTCCAGTCAGCAAGTCGAAAGCCAGGCTTGTACCATGTCGTACGCCTCATCTGACTGCTACATAGACCTTTCAGGCTACCATAGTATTAGAGAAGATTCTATCGGTTAGAACTGCGGTTACTGACTGAAGTGCTCCTCAAGACATGACCTCAGCTGACTGGTGTAGGTCCTGGAAAAAGCAAGTAGACCAACGAGGCAAGCCAGCGAGGCGTAGCT
This sequence comes from Tolypocladium ovalisporum, assembly GCA_024340015.1. NCBI lineage: Eukaryota > Fungi > Ascomycota > Sordariomycetes > Hypocreales > Ophiocordycipitaceae > Tolypocladium > Tolypocladium ovalisporum. The sequence continues at coordinate 234,807 of JALHBZ010000027.1, read as the reverse complement.
ATTCAAGCTCAAGGGGAGAAGCTGTGTAATCCCGATGGGAAGCACCTGGAAAGAATAAGTCCAGGATACTAAGTTGTTGGGATGACCTTGGCGTGTTCCAGGTCCAGGGAAGGGTAGCATTGGTAGGTCCGGGCATCATCATTTCCGATGGATGTTAGATAAGAAGAGTTACCGAGAAGACATGAGAGAGCAGGGCTCTCAGGCGTTGAGCTCTTTATAGACATTCAAGCTGTTCTCACCAACGAGCCACGGCATGATTTTCGTCTATGGGACGGAGAACAACAATGCCGACCCATTTGGGCCAGATCAGCATCGGCGAACCACGATGAGCCTGCATCCTGTTTCCAAACAGCTTCACAATCCATCGTTTCGCGGGCCACCATCACGTCCTGTGTTGTATCCGATAAGCCATCTAACTAGGCCATCTTGAACTATCTCAAGCCGCAGGCTCACGATGCGAGGCGGAAGGAAGTTGCCCTCTTCCGGTCAGGAGCTCAAGCAGAACGGCACGATGGTACCTTGGGGCTGAGACATTTTCGGACGGCTCATGCACCCCGCTCGATCTCTGAGGCAGTGAGAGTCTTCGAGCGACATATCTCACCCCGCTCGATCTCTGAGGCAGTGAGAGTCTTCGAGCGACATATCTCGCTGGCATAAACACGACATTTGCCCGGACATTCGCCAAAACTCCGTAGACTGCGTACAGATTGCACTTGCACTTTGCACTTGCGCCTGCACCTGCACCTGCACCTGCACCTGCACCTGCACCTGCACCTGCACCTGCACCTGCACCTGCACCTGCACCTGCACCTTGCATCTTGCATCTTGCATCTTGATTGGCTGCAGAGCAGAATCAACCTGGAGGGGCTCTTTGCGAACTACGGAACGGATCTAGTCTAATCCGCTGAGGGGCTTCGAAGGCGGAAACTGCGCACGTCAAAGACGCCGTTCGTATGTGAAGGTTATATTACGAACAGATCATGGCTGGAGAGCTTCTCTTTCACTGCCCTGTATGCTCGGCTAGTTTTATCACGCAAGAGGAACTTCGCAAGCACACGTGGCGATATCAGGTGAGTTAATTGATTTGAATGCGGCAAGCTCCGACTGATAAGTCGCATAGAATGAAATAGCAAGTGTGCTCGCGAGGCTCCATGACCTGCTTGCGCATCGAGGCGAGACGCTGGATAATGCAAAAACGTCAGCAGATGTTGTTCTCGAATGGAACGATCAGACAGTCAATATTTCCAATGGTATGAGCCGACAACCCGGTTTCTCAGGCTGTCCCGACGACAATTTGCCCAACGTCGCAGCGCCGGCTGAGAAGAACAAGCCAACGGAGGCCGAGAAAGTATTTGAATGCACGCATAGAGATTGCAGGCAGAAGAGGAGCATTTACAATAGACCTCAAGAGCTTGTACGCCATTATGCCACACGTAAGTAAAAATCTGATGATTTTGCTGGGCTATGGGCGCCTACTTACGTAATATCAGACGTCGATTGCAGCGAATTCTGTACATTTAGCCGGACGAAGTTTACCAAAGCAAGCAAGTATATCAATCACAAATGCATATCTGGCGGAAATCGCCACCAACAGGAACACACAAGAGGACGGGTTCAAGTGTTACGCAACCGTACGAAAGCTTTGATGCCGCTGAAGACTGCAGCTCTGAAATCCGTTGTTACGACGAGCCGCCGGGAATTGCAACGAAGAGAGATAGCAACCAATATACGTCGATTTGTGCCATCGTCACCCTCTCAAACATCAAACGAATTAGTGAACTTCGGCCAGCCTGACTCGAGTACTCGCAATGGGGTATTCCTAGCCGCTCCACAATCATCGCACCCTGAACAACCACTCTTTTGGCCTGTCAATACCAGTTCGCAAGGTGCAGTCCCGGAATTACCAATGCCATTATGGGCCACTCACTCCGCTTGCGTGGCGCTGTCGCCTCAGTTCGTACCGAACAATGGACCGTTATACTCGCAAGAAGGGGCGGGATTGCCCGTTTTTGACAGTGAAATATTGATTTCGAGCGGAGAGGCATCGTAGCGTCAACATGTTTGGTGCGTCACATTGTCATCGCGGGGATCAGGTGGGGAATCGATATCCATGCCATACGCAATGGTGAATCCTGCAATCCTCTGAAGCAAAAATCGGACATCCAAAAGTGCACTATGCGCGTTAGCGATCTTCCAATGATGTGAAATGGATCTTGTGAGCGTACATGCCACCGCTTTCCAGAAGAACAACTTCTCCTGGCCCTCTTCTTGGGACTTCAAAGAGTCCGTTTGAGGCCGGAGCAGCCTTTGATAGATCTTTGTGGGTGCCGTAACACAACTCCGACTTTGTTCCCGCGCTCCAAACTGTGACGACGAGACGGTGCGACTGGTTTGCTTGCGGCCAGAAGCAGAACACACGACCAGGTTCGGGCCCAAACGTATGACAACGTCGTGGGTTTCGCTGATTTAGGAATGGTGCAAGAATGCGACGCAATTGCTGGTTCAAAGTTAGAACCATGACAAACCTCCGTTGGCTGCACTGACTGGATTGGCAAGTATGATGTTATTGAGATAGTCCCAGCTCTCAAGGCTAGCGGAAAGTCCGACGTCGTCGATCTGCTGAACTAGTCTTCCTATAGCGGGATCTTCTAGGTAAAATATCCCAAACTCGTTGAGATACTCTAGTGAATCGGTCGCCGATTCAGGAGAAGAAGCCATGCCAAAAGCGCGACACAATCCGATCTTTTGCGTCTGGAGATAGAGGGTGGTTTGCTTTGCTGACTGGGAGGGGTAGAGGGCCAAAATGGCGTGCCGCAGAAACGTTTTCCCGGGCGGGAACTCGCCCCTGTTCAACTTTTATTAAAACCGTTACTACCCAACCTTAGGTCAGGCTTTACTCGGTAGTGAATTTGAACCAACTGGAGGTAAGTTTAGCTCTCACGCTTCCACTACAAAATGTTGCAAGGCGGCAGCCGCCTGTCTAAAGGTTTGCAGAGCAACGATCAACATGTCCGGCTGTAAGTACTGCACAGACGGAATAACAGCTGAAGGCTGGATTTGCACCAGATGCACGAACAACAGCGAGACGTCACAAAAGGCGGCGCCCAAGTTCCGCATAACGCAACCCAACTTGAGGCCTTGCAGCGACCTGCAATGTCAAATGCATTCGATAATACCTCGGAACGACTCGGATCGACTGCTTCGTAAGTCCATCACAACGCAGGCAGGGACTCAGGCTGACGCTAGGGCACGTAGATACACTGGACTGTCACTTAGCCTGATTGCGGTGGATGTGCAAGCTGAAGTGCCATCGAGGGTGCAAGTGCAGGTGCAAGTGCAGGTGCAGACGTAAGTGCAGGGTCGCGAGCGACGTGCAGATACGAGGGCACAGAGGTGCCAAGTCCTTGCATTGGTGGTTTGACGACTCAACCACCAACGGCCAACCCCAAGGACGGAAATGGGGTTGCAAGTGATTGTGCAGCCTCGTCTCCTGCAACTTGGTCTGCGGATTGTCTGCCTCGTGAGGGGGCAGCACCAACCAACACCATTAAATCGCGGGTACTGGTGATATTTTCCAACAACACGGGACGTTTAGCTGGTACATACGTGGGTCGGGCCATTTGCGACCTGGTCACAGCTAGGCAACCATCCAAGGGCGCTTCCTGAGACGAGGTTGTGAATGCATTCTTTTGGCCGCTTGATTTAACCTATGAGTGTGAAGGCTGAATTCTATAAGTAGTGGCTTCGGTCCATTATCATTGCGATACAATTTCCATCTTTAGCTCTTCAACAACTCCAGTCACATCCTGACCATTACTTTACACTACTCTTTCGAATTCGGGCCTCCCGCTACTTCGAAATGTGCTCCAAGGACATGCATCACTTCGGCGGTTGTGGTGCAGGATAACCATCGCAACCCATACATGCTCGGATAAAAAGTGTAAGGGCAGTACGGAGGTGGACACGTTGTACTCTGCTTCGAAATGCCGAGGCTGTCAATCAGATCATGTAAGTCACATTCTAACTAGCAGCGTTCTCCAGGAGACACAAGTACTGATGGACAAGTAGTGATTATCTTATCTGAACTGTCGTTCGGGTCTCTTTTACTGCCATGACGTGAATCATTGGTCACGATAGTTTTTTTGCAACTGATTTTCCTATCATCTTCATGCAAATGCAGTGGATTGTTTTCATAGCTGCACAATGACACAACGAAAGACTCACTTCCATGTTTTCGTAGAGGCCCCTCGATGATGCTATAGCCGGCGCTTCATGCCAACGAACCAACGTGGTGCGTCGGCAAGTTCGTTAAAACATCAAAACAACCAGTACCGAGCTTCCCGAGTCGGCCCATCACCAGGCGACCGCTCGGCGTTGCCAGCTCGTCCCAATCTCCGTCAAGCACTGCATCCTTCAGGAACGACAAGGTTGTCTCACAGCTCATCTTGGTGAACGGGCTGACATTGCCCCGCAGACCCATACGACTAAAGGCCGTAAAGTCACCATTCCTTGTCATATGATCTCCGATAAGGTTCAAGTGGCGGTTGTCGACTTTGATACCGTGGGATCCGAATACTTCCCCAAGCTCTCTGACGATATTGGCTCGGCACGCCTCAACACCGTATAGGGATAATACGGCCGCGATGTCATTGGTTTGGATGCGGTCCGGGTCAATGTAGTCGTTGAACTGTTGGACTGCCTTGAGGTTGACGCCCGTGGCATGAACGACGAGTTCCTTTCTCCCTGTGCGTTCCTGTATCGTTTTACAGGCGCCAATGCCGCGAATTTCCCTGATCAGGGTTCCCTTGATGGCTCTTTGGACAATGTCGAGCATGAGAAATTTGGGCACGGACGCCTCAAACTCGAGCGTCACATTGCACCAGTCTCCGGTGTTTTCGTCGCATTCGAATTCCGTGACCTCTGGGAACGTTTCGAAAACACGCTCCGCTCGGGGCTTGGCCGAATTTCGTCCCTCGCGGTCCGCATTCTCCTCGTCGCTCTCCTGGTTTATCGCACTGATCGTCTGTGGGCGGCCGTCCACACCCTCTGCCTCCAGCGCGTCACCCTCATCCATTGCCCGCTGAATTTCGTCGTCTGCGTCGTCATTCGGTCCGTATGACACGGCCTCGAGGCGATTAGCTCGTTGCTTGACATTGGTATGATCATCGTCGCCCGCGTCATCGTCATCATGACCACGGTTTTCCGGCGGTCTATTAGGAGCAGCCACCTCCACAACCCCGACCGACTCCAATGTCGGGTGCGACCGCGGTCGCCTGCATCGTTCGCTTCTTCACCTCGGCCTTCGAGAGTGAAACAATCTGGCGTAGCAGCTTCTTCTCCACGGCATCCAAAACTTCAGAAGTGCGGGCATAGTAGGCTTCAAAGTATTCCGGCGAGGGGAAAAACTTCAATCTAATCATATAAACCTTGGCCAGACCATACCTCTTGCCACGGTCAACCTTTTCTTCCACAGCGACGCTATCTAAGACGTACGATAGAGGGAGGGCGCTGATTGACTTAGCAAATGTTTCGACCTCGTCTGCCGAAAGCTTCTCGCGGGGGTGTAGGGACATGGCAGGCGTAGAAATGTCCTTGGAGGCCGTCATTAAAATCTCCCTCAGGCGTGGAATACCTGCTGTAACGTTCTTGGCCGCGTGTCCAGCCAAGTGAAACGTATTGAGGGTCATCTGTGTTGACGGCTCGCCGACGGACTGGCCTGCAACAATGCCAACTGCCTCGCCAGGCTCTACCAACGACTGCAAGTATTTCATCGCAAACAGAAGTTCGGCGTTCTTCCGGTTCAGTGCGCTAGACGAGTCTGGCGCGCCCGTGTCACTCTTGTCGCGAATAAGGCCTTCCGCATTGTCCTTGAGATAAGTCGACATGGCGTCGTAGAAGGCTTCAGACAACACAAACGCATTTGTTGCGGGGTTGAATGTGCTTATTAGCGGATCTCTCCCCTTCGGATCGCCAGGCTTAGAGTGCTTTACAGCGCTCTTCATATACTTCGTAAACGAACCTCGGTTGGCGGCGAGACGCTTGACCACCTGGGGGTCGTAGCGTAGCTGGGCCACTTCGGAAGTTAAATTTCGTAGGATAAACCCGAATTCTTTGAGGTATGTTTGCTTCGTGATATCTAAACCATCCTCCCCGTAGAGGAACTGGATGATAGAGCCGTCTGCATCACGAACAGTAGTGTCGTACCCAACTATAAGACTCTCTAGACCTTTGATAACGCATCTTTAGAGGTAACCAGAGCGCGATGTCTTAACAGCCGTGTCAATGAGACCTTCACGTCCCGCCATGTGATGGAAGTAGTACTCCTGCGGACGGATGCCCGTTAGGAAACGACTACCAATATACCCATTGGCCGTTATATTAGTCTCGAAAGGCTTGAAGCAGGGTAGCGTTTTACCGCTAACCATAATAGGCACCCGCCTACTCTCTAATACTTGCTGCCCAAGGTTACACGAGATCAGCGACGCGTTAACCTTGGATCCCTTGGCACCAGACGTCGTCATTACCTGCATCTGGTTCCACGGGAACGGCTTTGCTAGGCCGTTAGGAACGCAGGCTCTCTGGATTAAGTCCGTGATGTCTTTGGTTCCCTGGTTCATCAAGAGATCCAGGCCTTCCTGTTTCTTGTCGTCGCGGATGACCTCTTCCAGACGCTCTAACAGCACCGAGTCGTTCGGCCTAGAAACCTTTTCGAGGGAGACGTAATTTGAGGCAATCTCGAGACCGACCCGATTGATAGCTTGTAGCTCTTTCTGCCGGGATTTCTCGCCCTCGGCAGTAAGTCGCAGTCATCCATACCGCAAGAAAAGGCCCGCATATTGAGATAGCGGGTCAAGAGTCGGCCAAGAGCGGTCAGGAGCTTACCAGCGACGGCTGGCCCGTGAGTTTCATGGATAGCATGAATCAAGCCGCCCGAGCTTTGGCCAATTTGGGACTTGTCGAGAGTACCAGTCACAAACTCGCCTTCGTGGATCAGCACCGTCCCTTCTTCGGATTTCCAGCCCCACTGGTCGGCTTTGATCTGCGACTCTCCCCGTAGAGTTAGAGGGCCGCAATTTAGCGGCTGCATATTTTTGAGGATCGTCGTGATAACCTGTTTTCCAGTCCATCTTGGCACAGGCTTGATAATAGCTGGTATAACCAACTCGATCCTCTCTCTGAAACCGTGGCCGCTTTCTGGCCGAATCGCGCTATAAACCAATGACTGGTAGTCGCCACGGCTAAAAACCCTATCACGGCTACATAAGGCGATGGATACTGAGATGTGATCCTGGATTAGGCCTCGAAGTGGCTTTCCTTGCGTTCCGGATAAATATTGATAGTCGGTATCCGCAATTAGCAACGCTTCCGCTCGGGCAACCTCGTTTTGCGGAAAATGCATATTCATCTCGTCGCCGTCGAAGTCAGCATTATACGTATTGCAATTTGCGTAATGCATACGAATCGTCTTTTCGCCTGGCAAAACCCGAACTCGATGTCCCATAATAGAGGGCTTATGTAGCGTAGGCTGGCGATTCATTAATACCACGTCGCCATTCGTTATATGGCGATATACTTTCTTATTCTTCCATGTTAGTGTGTTGGCATTTGTTGGGGCAAGCAGCTGGTTCGCTAGCGATATACGCTCATCAACAGACTTATTTTTAAGCATCTGCATTCGCCCGTCCTCGTTCTCAATAGCAATAGCACCTGGCCATTTATTGGCGCCATTGATAATAGCCTGCTGTATGTCCCTAAAGTTATGACTTGTTACTGGCTCTGGGAATGTGAGTTTCTTGGCAAAGACTGGCGGAACGCCGATCTCGTTTGTCTCTATATTGGGATCAGGCGAAATAACGCTCCGGGCCGCGTAATTCACTCGCTTGCCCATTATGTTCTTTCGAAACAGGCCTTCCTTTTTCTCTAGCTTCTGTTTGATGCCATCTTCATTGCGCTTCGCGGCTGCGCCTTGGATGGGGTTCTTGTTTCTGTCGATGAGCGCATTGACTCCTTCTTGCAGCTCCGCCCATGCTTGGTGCAGCTGCGTAATGTCGGAGTGCTCGTTGCTACTCAGGCCGGCATGGACACGGGCTATCCTGGTACAGCTTCGTAAAATCCCCTTGTAAAGTGAGTTCTGCTCTGCTTCGGCCACTTGGGAGTCTCCCATGCGAGCTTCGGGTCGATAGCGATTCGGCGGTACCAAAATGGTCGTGATGAAGAACATGTCCGGGGTAATCTCGGGGGAGCTGCGCGTGCGCGGTTTCATGTTGTACAAAAGGGACACAACATCCTGCTCCTTTTGGAACAGATTGTTTAGACGAGCCCGCACCTCCATGGGACTGATATATCGATGGGATGCAGCGACGCCAAGATCAATCTCTTCTCCTTCATCGCTCGATGACTGAATGACATCTTCGAATTCGGAGGGAGGTTCGGCGCCAATGTGTTTCTTCGAATGGCCATCATATTCACGAGACATCGCATCTTGTCGCACAAGGTTCCTCTGCGCCATCTTTGCTTGCTCCTTTGGTGAGAGCGACATCTCGAAAGTCTTGACGAATCGATCTTTCCGGTAGGTAGGCGAGATTCCTGCGCAGCTAGAGCATTGCCGTCTCTTGGTCATCTCTGCAAGAAAGTGCTTGATAACTTCTCGGCGAGCCTGGGCCATGCCTTCATGTTTGCCGCTCCTAGCATCTCCTCGTCGAAGTTTGATGCCTCGGAGGCAGTCTCGGACGTACTTTTCCCGTTTCTTCATCACAATGTCGATCGAAAGATTCTCTTCGTCCGCCTCGCTCTCGTCCTCGTCGGCCCAGTCCGTCTCGCCGAGGTATTCGACGTTGTGTGCTTCGCGTACAAGACCGTGCTGGAGGAGGCGGAGTTGGCACATGTACTTGTGGATATCTTTTGCGGATAGTCGAAAGCCTTTACAATACATGCAAGTCGCTCGGAGCAAATGGTACGCTTGGTCCATGAAGACTGGGTGGTACACGGGCGCTGGGAGTTGGATGTGGCCTGGGTGTCCCGGGCAGCTCGATTGGCTCAGCTTGCAAGTCGCGCATCTTTGGAACACGGTCAGCGAAGGCCGGACTGCAATATCGACTGGGGAGTGTCTCACGGTTCATCCCCCCACGATCCCAGGGCGAGGTCATAGAGACCTCCGTCGATGGGGTTGAGCAAGCTGTCGAAGGTGCTGTCATTTTCGATGCGCTTGACGGAAATTGCCAGGATTTCCTCAGGCGACAGGAATGTGAACTCAACAGATTCAATCTCGGAAGAGACCGGCTGTGCGATATTCATCTTGAGGTAGGTCAGAGACGCCTGTAGGTTGACATCCCGAGTTCCGCAAGAGTCGGTGATTGATGCAACTTACATGTATCTTTCACCCCCGCTGTCACTTTTTCTGGGTGGTCTGGCGCGATGTTGACCCCTATCTGCTGCATATTGCATTACGAGAAATAGCTGCCTAATCATAAGCCCGCACGGTGCTAAGCAGTCGTAGTGGCCGTATATCTCGCCCCAAGAATGTCCAGTCAGAGATGCTCGTGGAGTCGTGACAACCGTCAGTATGATCTGTCTCCGTTCGTTCAATAGGCGCCACATGATGTATTTGGCAGCCCATAGCTGGCCGATGCTCGCCATCACCTCCTTGGAGGGAATTCGAGGGTCGTACGGTGCGCACTACTCATACTCCTGCACTGTTCCGTGGTCCGCCACTCGCAAATCTTGGTCAGCTTCCCCTATCACTTGCGGTTCCCAGCTTCAATCGCACAAAGCCTCTTATCTATTGTCTATCTGTTGCGTTCTCAAACGTGCAGTCATCAGAGTTGGACTTCAATTGTGATCTATTGCATTGACCTACTCGGCCAGGCTCTGCGGTGCTCAGCAAACCAGAGTGTCATGAGCATGGAGGATCGAGAATTTCCTCGCTTTTTGGACTTGCCATTAGAGCTCCGCACCAGAATTTGGGAAATTCAATGTCCCGATCTCGACTCAACTACGACTCTCGTCCTGGGAATTAATATTGCGCCAGCTCCCGGTAATACGCAGTGCCATGCTATATACGGTACCCCTTGTCTCGAGGAACTTGACGAAAAGATTCTGGCTTTCACTCTTGTGCACCACGAAACCCGGGATTTAGTCTGGAGAGTGCTACCTGACTTTCTCGACATCAGAAGAAGCGCCGATGCCCTTCCGAAGCGCATTCGTTTCAATAGGAAGAGAGACATTATTTTTTTGAAGGGTTCGCACCTTTGATCGGTGCGTGTGGAGAAATTATTCCTGTGCACTACGACATACGAAACGCTGCTGAACAAGTTATGAATGTGGCAATCAACCGAGGCTTCATCCACGAGCCGGACCATCGCTGCTTAGTGTTTTTACTCCACGTCAGAAATCTACAGCAAGTCTTTTACTGCCGAACAGCACATACTAACAGCGAATTGCGAATGGCGATACAAAGTTGGACGTGTGCTCTATCCACTTTTTGTTACAAGGAGCATAGGCGTTTCGATGTTAAAACATTTACATTCTACTTTCCAAAAGTAGCTGGTCAGTGGGTCGAAGCCGCTCAAGCCCCATCGGAGCTTGCAGGCCCTGCTGAGATACGCCAGTGGATACTGCTACCGATGATACTATACACGGCTAAAAGGCGTATCGAAGGCTTCGGGGAGTCGAGGTATGAACGAGATTATGAAGTGCTCCTCTGGGATACCGACAGCTCCTTTACAAGCTCCGATTCCAGCTCCTCTTCTGACCCTTCAACCGATGAAGTTGCATCACACAGCACACTTCGTATTGCATCGACTGAATCCATAAACCCGGGGAAGCTAGAGGACCCGAAAGAGGCAGCTCGAGAAGTAGAGAGACATCGCAGGCGGAAAGCAAGAGATCGACGGTTACGCAGAGAATGGGAACGGGCGCAGGAGGGTTGGGAGCATAGGCAAGGCGCAGAGATTGGCCACGAGCCAGTTGAAAGGGAGTGGGATAGAGACGAGTGGCAGGCGAAGCAGCGCAGAGGATTGCAGGAACTGGAAGACATGATTGACCGTCTTTTGTGAGGAGAAAGGCTTTTAAGACGTCGCAAGCAGACTTTGGGTTGTAGGGTATAAAGAAGTCGGAAGGTTGCGAATGAGCAAACGAAGGGATTTCTGCCGATCTATCCTCCCTCCGGCCGCCATACTCCCTGCGCGCGCTATGCAATGCTAAAGAAGTAGCAGTTTGTGGACTCAGAAATCGAAATTATAATCGGCATTGATCTTCGGGAATGCTTCAGGACAGCATTGAGATCGCCGAGCTCGCTCTCGAGTGCGCCGACTTGCTCGTCCTGGCTTGGAAGGCGCGGATTGTCGCATCCCCCTTTAAGACAGATACATCCATGCCCCACCCACACAGCTGTGGCTAGCTTGGAACCTCGTGTGACTTAAGTCAGGATGGGGGGCTTCGGGCCTCCCCTTTCGGGCCCCCTACCTGTACACGTGATGGCAGAATAGCTATGCGCCACACTGCGCCACGTACTACTTGACGCCACACTTAGTGCACACCCCTTAGTTTACGCAAAGTCGGACACTTGGAGTGGACTGATCCACTAAGATCGGATGCACATCAGTCTACCGTTCTTCGGCCTGCTACCGTCTTGATGCATAACCAATTCTCTCGTCCGGCGTAAAAACTAGGATTCGAGCCCTTCCATTATTCGACTCGAACTAGCGACCTCTCTTTTAGGCGCTAACCTCTCTAGGTGCTAAAGTGGTCTTCATTTCGTTAGGCAGGGAAGTTACAGGTCTATAACCCACTAGAGCAATCCGCCTCTTATGACTTTGACACAGCCTCTGCAGCACAGAGCAGTCTTGCTGCGTGTAACTTTCCGATCTCCAGGTAAGCGACCACACCCATCCCGCATAAACACCGAGTGTTGTTAAGCACCTTGCCCAGTTGCTCCCCGCTATCATTCTACTTTGGTTCGATTGCGGTCGAACTGAGACTGGAGGCCGTTCTCGCGTCCGATGAATCCTCCTCCATCGCGTACATTGATCTCGACGACCTACGGCTGCGCCGCGGAAATTATGTTCGCCGCAAGAGCATGCTACGAATTGTTGAAAAGAAAAATAAATATAAACGAAACTTAGCCGTCTACGAGCTGCTACAAAAGAACCTTCGCACTTGCGGCCAGGAAATGCGCTGGAAGATCCACATATCGTGGCAGCTCTCATCGCCCTGGCACAGCACCAGTATCGAAGAGCACGAGGGCTCTCAAACAGTGATTTGCTGAGCAGGCCGCACAGTAAGACCGAGGACGGGCGGCATGGTGTGCCTACGGCAGTAACGATGCCGCACGGGGCGCAGAAGGCGCCTCTATTTGGACCGATCAAGGTGAGTCGACCCATCGTTGCAAGGGAAGCCGGTCAGTTGACGCAGACAAGGTTCACATTCTGGTCATGCCGTGTATAGCGGCGCGGAGGCTTCACTTGTACACTGCCTGCATTTCGTCGGCCTTCCTCGACAAGCTTGAGTACCCCTCGAGATTCTCTCGGAGCGAGGTTCTCTCAATTGCCTGTTACCCCCTTTCTCTGCGAAAACTTGGTCAGTTGCTGGACAGAATGACGCATGCCCTTCGTGTGGCGGAGGAATAGCCTAGTCCACTGAAGCAATGCAAGAGACGATATCACCGCCCCCCCATCGATTGCATACCCAGCAGTGCAACCCATGAAGATGGAATTAGAGCCGGCATTTTCATTCAAACCTTGGACATGCGCAATCGGGCTTACTTTGAAAACGGGTTGGGATTCCCAGTACTTGCAGCTTGCCTCGGATAAGATAAATTAATGTTTAATTAATGCTTAGAGAACAGTGGATCGGCCGGAAGGCCAAATTCGCGGTAAACGTTGACGTGACTGGGCGCTTGCCGTAGTGGGGAAGGTGGCCGTTCTTCCATTGGCACTCGAAGTTGGTACCGGGAAATGGGAAAGCTAAGCTGTGGAGTTGCAAAGCGCCCAGCGGGCTTCGTGAAGCGGGCGTGCCAGCCGGTTGCCTGAGGACCCTTGGCACGAGCCAGTAAGACAGGAACAGCGAGGGCCTTGGGTTGCGCATCCGTCAAGCCCAAACGGGACCGAAGATGAAGTAGGATCGATCAACTACCAGGCATCATTCACGATCAAGCCGGGTTGCGCACGTTCAAGCCCTCGCCACCGGCGACGGAAATTGCGAACAACAGGTCCAATGCAGCCAAGATGCGTCGACTTCTGCAAAAAGGAACTCGGTAGAAAATATATTGACCCCGTGGGCGGCATATATGGACGCTGAAGAGGCTATCTATAGAGGAGACTCTGGACGCACTGTGCAGTTGATCTTCTTCTCGAACGATTCCTAAATATTGGGTGATTGTTGGATATCGAGTGAATCTTGAATGTTGGGGCGAGTCTCGGCTTCTAGAGCAACCTTTCTCGCTGGTCTAAAGGCGCGCTTGTTGGCAACGTCGACGGGAGGCCCAAAGTATAGGGTAACAGAAGATGGGCCACCGCCCGAAAACAGCGGGTGTGAGCGGAGAAGCAAGTTCTGTCTGACAGACACGCACGCGTTAGGCTTGCCGTCGTTCCACAACGGTAGCCAGCGCAGCAATCTCAGCGAGTGTCTTCAACCCGAGAAGACCTACCCGCATCACCCGCCAAGTGGTACCTTACCTTGGCGTCCAGATGGCCGACGACGCCGAGCCCCGGGCCCCGCGCCGTGTGCCGGCCGAGCGATGAGCAGGTCATCTCACGGGCGCTTGGCCTTTGATCTTGGCAGCAAGCTTCGTGCGTGGGCTGTGGTTCGGCTATGGCTGCGTCATCAAGTTTCGGAAGAAACGAGGGACGCAAATCATCGGTGCTCTTGCATCTGGCTAATGAACCATCGTTCCTGTTTGCAATCCTACGAAGCACACGCACGATCCCGACGAATGAACTTCATCGACGCATATCATCGGCCTGCTGCCCTCCACCACCTGCTCCGTCGCTTCGTTCCGACGAGTGGGCGTACTCGGCGCCACCACGACATTGCTCTCTCTCATCCTGCCTCGACCACCAACGACGGCCCACCGCAGGCGGAACAGACAGCCGACTCGACAGGCCCTCGGGCTGCAGCAAACCTGGCACGGACTCGAGGCGGGCATCATTGCTGGCGTCGGTCATCAACATGGACCGGGTCGTCCGCAAATCACAGACCATCTTCCCAGCACTCCGCCCCAGATGACGCTGCTGCCAATCATGCGAAACTGCATGTGCTGACAGTGCTAGTCTCGAGCTTTCACCTCTGCACTTCATTGTGTCTTCTACTCTGAGCAACGTGGTGCCTCACGAAATTTCGCCATACTTCACTCCTACAAGTTTATGCGGACAGCGTACGAAAGGCACAGGACACGAATATGCACGGTTATGGCTACTTGGCTCGTGGCCGCACAGCATGGCGCAGCAGTTTCATATGAGCTCAAGTCTCCACCTCTACCTCCAAGCTCGCTTCACATCGTTCGAAATGCCCGGCGACGTCCGCCAACAGAAAACGAGTATATCATCAAGTCTCGGTATCTTTGATCACCGCCGTCGCTGTGTCACCCCATCGCAGCGCACAGCCGGGTTGGAACGATGACGTGCGACCTCGTGGTCCGCAAGTAATCAAAGCACACCAGCTGCCCCATGCTTGCCAAGATAGAAGCGGCGGCGGCAAGGGGGTCTGTTGGCCGTCGTAACTCGTTGAACTCGGTTCATCAACCATCCAAGTGTCAGCCCACTGCCAATGCAGTCCTGCTCCCATGCGCCGCGCCCGACCCTGAGCATCGTATCCGTAGATGTGGTTAAAGTCGCCCGGTCCGAACCTCTTTCTCGAATATCTTGACTCCCCAAACGTCATAAAACTGCAATGGTCCTACCGTCTTGAATCGCAGCCGCGTCCCGCTGTCGAAGCCCTCGTCGTCGCTGTCGCTCTCAGAGTCCAGTCCATCGACGGGCAGCAAGGGAAAGGTACCGTCCAACGTTACACCAACCGACACGTGGGACTTTTCTTTGCTCTTGCCCTTGCCCTTGGATCGCTTTGCGGGCTCGGCTTCGCGGACCTTGTCTGACGTCTCTGATGGCCGGACTACTCGGTCTACACGATCGTTCTCCATCGCGATCCACTCCAACTTGAGCTCTGGGTGGTGAGACAAGTTGTCCACGATGAAGCGCAGAATCTCCCGCATGACCCAGATGCACGTGTCGTTGTTCCTGAAACGAAGAATGTTTATAGCTCGCAGATTGACGAGACCCGAGAAATATTGCATGAAAGCGTGCTGAGACGACCTGTTAGCTACATCATCACAGCGAATGGATCGGTTTCGAGCATACCACGGCGTGGATGTTCATGCTGAGCGCCAGCTCCTCGAGCTTTGCACCGCGTGTGCAGATGAGAATCATGGTTTTCTCGTTCGCGTCCCAATTGAACCCGTTGGACTCATCCTTGATCAAAAGGCGCTTGAGCGAGTGCATGTGCTTCTTGAGCACCAGTCGACGAATCTGATCGATGGTGGTTGTCGACCGAGGCGTAAAGCTCTCGGGCTTGTGCTTGACGCTTCGCTCGAGGAGGAAGAGGTCGTCAAGCTCGGGCAGCTGCGCCATGCACGACAAGAACACAGTTGTGACGTGATCGGTATGGACGCTGCGCAAAGCCAGCGGACGCAATTTGCTCTCCTTGATCAGGTGTGACCAGATTGGTGCCTGGTTTCCCACGTTGAGTAGCGTGAGCCTCCTGAGATTGGTCAGATCGACACCGCGCGCCAATACAACCGCCTTGACGGGCACAAGATAGATTCTCAGCGACTCCAAGGACAGGCCACGGGTGTCGCGTGTGTAGGCGTCCATATATCGGCGGATGTTTTCGCCTTTGGGGGCCGTCTCCACACCTGTCGTCAGGGTACCAGCCTCGGCTTCCACCTCCTGCATCTCGTTGAACATGTCGCCGACGCTCAAAACAAGCGACTGCAACTCTAATTCCATGGCTCGCATCCTGGAGGGCTCGATAAACTCTCCCGAGGCACGTACCGTCCCCACCCTCTCAGCCATCCTGCTCACATGCGCTTGCAGATATGCGAGCCTTTCTGTAAGTGGCTCCAGCTCGGCCTCTTCCACCTTCACTTGCCCCGAGACTTTGGCCGCCGCCTCGGCGAGCAGTAGCGCGTCGGCGGTGGTACAAGCCAGCTGTTCGAGACGAGATGCAGGAGGATCAGAAACGCCAGCCTGGCTTGAAAGTGACCGGCTCTCGGTGGTCTCCTCCGCTGCATCGGCGCCTGGTGCCGTCTGCTCGACAGACTCGTCTTCGAAATCGTCCCCTACGGTGTCCATGTGAGCAATGTCGATGTCTTCGGGCGACGTATTCTCTCCACCTAGTTGGGTCTTCAAGATCTTTGAGAGCGAGTCTTTGCCTGAGGTTTTGGGGCCTTCGGATACGGCGGCAGCAGCAGCATCATCGCCGACGGCAGTGCTCTGCTGCCCAGGCTCATCTTCCTTGCTCGTTGCGCCAGTAGAGCAGCCAACTTTATTTGTCGCTTCCTCTTGTGATGAACCTTCCATCGGAGTACCTCCCTTCAGGTCCTTGGTCGTAGCTGTAAGGCCTTCGGTGGACGTACTTGCCCCATCCTTGCCTCGCACAGACGCATCGCTCGTGTCGACATATTTTCTCGCGGCTCTCTCGATTGTGTCCAAAACGTCCTGTTGATAAATCGAGAAAGCTCGTGAGCCATTCTGCAGAGCCATAAGCTTGGCAGAAGCTTCTTTGATGGACGCAATGAAGTCCTCACCACCGTCCCGGATGCTCGACTGTTTCTCTGCCTCTTTTTCTTTCAGGACACGCAGAATCCGGTCATGAGACTTGCGATGCATCGGGGGTTTCTTGCTCAAGGTCTGCTCAATATCAAATATCCTGGCGAGCATCCCTTCTTGGACCTTGCGCTCTTCCTGGGCTCGAAATGCCTTTGCAGGTCCGCTGGTATCGTAGCTTGTATTCTGCGAGGCCGGGACGACCTGAAAATCGTCGTCGACATCAGAATCGTCAGCATCGGAGTCGGGAGCAGGTTTTCGAGCCTGCTGGGCCAGAGCGTCGGACAAGGATAGTTGCAACTCCTTGAGCGTTGAATAAGAGTTCTTGACGCAGGTCCTTATCTCCTGAGTGATGCAGACATTGTCAATGTCTAGAACCGACAGGCTCTTGAGGTTCTTGAAACCGGAGATGGTCGATGGCTCTTTGCCTCCCAGGTTGCGCTTGGCCGCCCTGTGCTTGGCGGCAGACTTGGACGGCGGTTCCAGACCAGGGGGAGGACCATTGGGTGGTGGCGGCGTCGAGAAGGCTGGCGGTAGAGGAGGCGGAGGCAACGAGCTGGGAGGAAGGGAGCCGGGAGGGGCCGGTGGCGGCAAGGGGTACCAGTGACCCATCGGAACCTGTTGGACATGCGCGTCAACAGCTACGGGCAGAGGTGGCGGTGCGTTGTAGTAAGAGTCGCCGGCTTGCATGCGAACATGCAACTTGGTTAAGGAGGCGATGCGGTGCAGTTCTTGGTATACGGGCCTGCTGAGCTCGACACGGATGTTCCATCTGCCCAGCAAAGGTCAGTCAACTCGAAGAGAGCAATGATTGAGTGGACGTGAACTGACCGAAACGCTTCAAGGAATTTGGCCTTTTTGAGGGTGAGGTAGAGCAGCGTGTTGAGGAACTTGCCACAGCTGGCGCTGTAGAGATAGGACTGATATGAGTGTTCCCCCTTGACGCCGGCGCTCAGAGTGTCCATGGACAGATCCCTCAGGTGCTTGGCATAGTTGTATTCACTGGTGGTAAAGGTGTCGAGGCCGCCGGCGAGGCCATCGATGGGACAATCAAAGTTGACATCATCGTCGTCGGGGAAAACGATGTGGAAGTTGCGGTAGAGTTGGGCAGAGGCCAGTTCGTGAAGACGTTTGCTGACAAGGGCGAGGCAGATGAGATCGCTCTGAGAACACTAGAAGGTGGTCGTCAGTCGGTCACGGCGCCGTCGTTACGAGAGGCGGTTGAAGAGGAAGCGATGCGAGGCTGGCAGGCGAGGCACTTACATGTGAGACAATCTCCTGCTGCGTCTCCGCCGGCAGATCGAGCAATTTGAGCCCTGTCTTGGATGGAGGCTTTGCGCCGGCCAGCCCGTCGTCGGCCGCCTCCGCTGCCATCATCGCGGGCGGGGTGGCAGTTGAAGACCGGTCCAGGTTGTGCGCGACAGTGGACGAGAGGGGGGACGGAAGCGGAGAGGAGAACGGCGCGGAACGGAGTTGAAGCAATCAAGTGCCAGCACCAGGCGAGGCGGCAAAAGCAACGTCAGGAACGTCCCTCCGACTGGCGTAGTTATGCGCTACGCAAGGGCGAGGAGGGCTATTGATGTTTCATTGACTTGCTGCGTGGTCTGCGTTGGCGACTGGTGTTGGGGGTGGGAGCGGATGGCGCAACCGAGGGCTGAGGTGAACGAGGTGAACTACCTTACCTTGCAGATGGAGATCCGGAACCGTCGTCGCCGCCTAGGCCAGGACGGGTGGTGGATGGGACGGGCGGCTCAGCGCAGCGCGGGCATCAGGTCGAGGGCGCCGAGGTACAAGTAGACTGGTTGCGGCTGGGGCCCGCGCCCACGATTGGCTCGTCTGCGCGGAAGCGTGGCCGAGGGCCGTTTCAACAAACGTGCCGCTTGGAGACTGCCGCTAGACCAGCGTGGGCGAGGCTGGCTGGCTGCTGAGTGACTGAGGTGCTGACTGAATGGCTCGAGAGGCTCGCTCGGTGATGCGAGGCATGGATGGATTACTAGACGATCGTGCCCGCTGGTGACCTGGAGTCCTGGACTCGGACCCACTGACAGACAGCAGAAATGGAGGCTCGGCAGGGCCTCCCCAGAACCTCTGAAGCGCCACAGAGACCCCAATCGCCTACGAGCCGTGCCCTCCAGCCCTGCTTGCCAGATGCAGCGACCCGATTCGTCGTCTTCTCTGTGCTATCGCATCTCGTAGGGCACTTCTCATTGGGCCATCCTTTGGCAGCTTCTGTACTCCGTACCACGCGCCCATTCACTACCTACCTTAGGTACCTTGGCTGGGTGAGCAAACTCGACAGCCTTCCCCTGCACCCACTTGGAGGGGCTTCTGAGCCTATTCGTAAAGCGCCCCACCCCCCGCCAGGGCCCCAGCCCCACTGTTGGCCCCCGTTGTGGTAGGAGCCGCAGGCAAGGTGGCGGCTCGTCCATTGCTGTCCTCAGTTCATGACGGGTCGGTTTGAGCCGCGCTGGCGCAGCCCGACGCGATCCTTTCCCACATCTTCGGCGGCGCTGCCACGTTGCGCAGCCCTCTGCTCTCCCAGACGTCGACCGTCACCATGGCCGACACCGAGGAGCCCCGGTTCAACACGCTCGCCGAGCGCATCGCCGCCCTCAACAAGCAGAAGAACTTCAACAGCGCCGACGCCGCTGCCCGCAAGCGACCGCCGCCGCCAGCGCCCCCTGTACGCCCCGCGGCCGTCGAACGCAGCGAGACGGCCCCGGCTCTCAGTGTCAACGGCTCGAGGCACTCGACGAGCCCAGCTCTGCCTCCCAGGCGGGACAGATCCAAGCCGCCGCCGCTGCCTCGTCGCGATACCCAAACTTCTGTCGTCTCCAATGGCGACGCCGCACAACAACGACCTGCGCCGCCGCCACTGCCATCGCGGACACCTTCGTTTCAGCCTTCGCCGGCCCAGCTGCCGCGGCGCACCTCGACCCAGTCCAGTCTCCTGACAGCCAGGCGTAACTCTGCATCGTCCGAGATATCTCAGCTCTCCAACGTCTCTTCCCTGTCCATTGGTCACTCCATATCGTCGGCTACGAGCCACGGATCCAATGGAGGCGCCAACCCCCGCATGATGGCCCCGGCCGCTTTTGACCCAGCCGACTTGCCTCCGCTGCCACCGAGTCGGCGCGAGCGCGAGGCCAAGGCACAGGAAGCTGTCGCAAAGGATGCTGCCGACAGGAGAGCATGGGCAAAAGATAACACGGCAAGGCAAGCGGCCAAGCCTCGCGAGCCTCCGCAGTCTGTCAGCCCTGCGCCGCCATCCCGGCCCAGTCTACCCCCCAGAGTACCATCCAGACCTTCAAAGTCGCCAAATACGCTTGCGGCAACCGAGGTTGAGGACGAGGAATCTAAGCCTGCTCCTCGCAAGCTGCCGCCAATGGCCATCAGAGGATTTGGCAGCGGCCAATCGACGCACCCACGCCCGCCCGTTTCAGGCAGGCCACCGGCGACGACCGACGACGATGCTCCTCCTCCGATACCTCTTGCCTCGCGGCCTTCGCTCGCTCAAATCGACGCCGTGTCAATTCGTCCTGTGGCTAAAGCGAAGCTGCCGAATGACTGTTGGGTCTGCCGGGACTGGAGCGGCCCGGACGGCGTGGCTGCCCAATTCCCAAGGGAGACGCTTCCGAGAGGCGACCCTGTCGGACACCTTGCTCGCGGTCTTTGTGAACAGTTTTCCTCTTACACGGACAAGGCAAGGGCGATTTTCACTTGGTTCCATCACAATATCAGCTACGATACGGTTGCCTTTTTCGGGAATAACGTCAAAAGGATGTCGGTAGAGGATACCATTTCTAGCGGCAGAGCCGTTTGTCAAGGGTACGCGGAGACGTACAAGGCGATTGCCAACAGAGCCGGGTTGGATTGCGTCCTCGTCGTTGGTCATGGCAAGGGCTTTGGCCACACACCGTTGAAGAAAGGCGAAAGTCCCCCACCACCAAAACCGGACGGCCATGCCTGGAATGCTGTCAGGATCGATGGGGGCGGCTGGAAGCTTCTTGACGCCTGTTGGGGAGCCGGGCACATTTGCGGGAACAACAACTTGTACAAGAAGGAGTTTTCGCCGGACCAATTCACGAAGAGCAACGAGAAATTTGGTCTAAGGCATTTCCCTCGCGATGCCAGTCATCAGTACCGAGGCGACGGTCGTGCTGTCTCTTGGGAGGAGTACTTTAGGGGTCCCATCGACGGCGAGCCGCCGACATTTTACGCAAATGGGCACCAAGAGGGCATTGCCGAAGACAGCGTCGAGCCGAAGGAGCGGGACATTGCCGTGTACGGTGGCCAGGTCGTGCGCTTTCAGTTCTCCAAGATTTGTGAGCACTGGACGCCAGAGAAGAATGGACTGGGCAAGCCGCCTCTACTACTGCTCAGCATCCATGGCATCGACGGACGAAAGGACGACATGGTACCTTTCGAGACGAACGGCTTCTGGCATTGGGTAGATGTCGATGCTAGAGACCTGGGCGCGCCCGGACAGAGTATTGAAGTTGTCCAGATCACATCGATTGACGACAAGGATGCACGTGGCGTGTCGGCGAAGGAGTACCTGTCGAAGAAAGGGAGGGTCGGCATGGCTTGGGCGTACGTGATGAAGTGGGAATTGGTTTAAAAAGCAGCGAAGCGAAGCGAAGCGAAGACAAAGCACCTACGCGAATGAAACTTTATGACCGAGACAATAGCTCGAGGCAACTACGTTTGGCATTATTACGGCGGATACGTATAGATTACGGCTGGATACAGGATGTCTCTATAGCCAAGAGGCAAATCACAAACAGAGAATAATGGCCAACTCCAGTCGCCTCTCAGCTACCTTATTCACCCGTATGATGCCATATGCTCGCTGTTCGAGGCCAAGGTTGTCTTGTCGTCGCGGCACCAAAGCTAGGAAGAGATTTGCCGTTGGGCAGCTTGCAGTATGAATGGGTTACTCTGCCGCGCAGCTTCTAATCCGTAGGTAGTTGACTGGCAATGAATAGGAGATCTGGGGTGTGTACGGAGTACTCCGTACCTCAGAGTCCGTACTCGTACGGCTCTTACGGATTCCATACAGTTGAAGGCTTTATAATCTTAGCCAGCGTGGCTGTCTGCGGCCTGGCGCCCAGGGCCCCCCTGCTGACACGTGCAGGCCGCTAACAAGCCGGCAGCTGCAAGCTCCCTTCGGCGCGCCCAGCCGGCGATCCGTCTACGTGGCCGCAGCACCTTCATCTTCAACTTCGTCTACATCAACGCCCGCATCGGCACCCGCGCTGTGCGTCCGCTCGTTTCTGGCACAGCTCCGACAGCCTCTCTTGCCGACATCGCGCCCTTTGACGCAGCTGCAGCTCTCCGCATCGTCGCCAACTGCAATAATCACGCGCCCCCCCCTTCGTCCAGCCGTGTGCGTGCTCTGCCGTCGCCTGCTCGCGTCTCCATGATGCGCCATCTCGAGCTGCTCCCGTAAACGGCTCCTCCTGATAGTTTCACGTCGACTTCCTCGGCCTTTGGCCATCTCGCACCCGCCCACCATGGCGATCCAATCTTCTTCTTCTTCGTCGTCAACGTCGACCTCGCTCTCGCAATCCGAGATGCTCTCCCTCCTCACGCTCTCCGGCGCCTCCGTCGCCATCATCGCAAACACCTTTCACGGCGATGGCGAGCCCCTCGTCGCGTCGCTTGCACTCTCCATCCTCGCCTTTTGCCTCTGCTACGCAATGATTCGCTGGCTCGGCCCGACCTTCATCAAGGCCGGGTTCCGCGGCCGGGACCTGAGCAAGGCCAGTCGCGTCGAGATTCCCGAATGCATGGGCGCAGTGTGCGCCGCCGTCTATCTCCTCACCGTCATCGTCTTCATCCCCTTCCCTTTCTACAAGGACTTCGTTGCGGCGACTAGCGGCGGCGGAAACAGAGATGTGGTGCTGGAGATTCATCATGCCGACGAGGGGCGCTTCCTACATCGCTTCCCGCACAGCAAGGTGAACACTGATGGTGCTTGATCCTCGAACTCCATGCGCTGACTCCCGTGCCCAACTCCAGCTCGCTTCCTACCTCGGCGCCATCATCTCTCTCCAGACGATTGCCCTCCTCGGCATCGGTGACGACCTGTTCGACATCCGCTGGCGCCACAAGTGGTGGATTCCCGGCCTGGCCTCTATCCCCATTCTCGTCGTCTACTTTGTCGACTTTGGCGTCACATCCATCGTCATGCCCACGCAGCTACAGCCGTATCTCGGTGAGCTCTTCGACCTTGGCGTGCTCTACTACGTTTACATGGCCTGCATCGCCATGTTCTGCCCCCAGAGCATCAACATGCTCGCTGGTATCAACGGGATCGAGGTTTCCCAGTGTGTCGTCGTTGCGCTTCTGCTCGCCTTCAACGATTGCCTCTACCTCTTCACCCCGTACCTCCATCCGGCTACCGACTCCCATCTCTTCTCCCTGTACTTGCTTCTCCCTTGGATCGGCGTCTCATGCGCCCTGCTGTACCACAACTGGTACCCCGCCAAGGTGTTTGTGGGGGACACGTACTGCTACTTCTCCGGAATGGTCTTTGCCGTAGTTGGCATCCTCGGCCACTTTTCCAAAACCCTGGGCCTTCTGCTGGTGCCTCAGATCTTCAACTTCCTCTACTCTTGCCCGCAGATCTTCGGCCTCATCCCCTGCCCGCGCCACCGCCTCCCCAAGTTCAACGCCCGAACTGGCCTCCTCGAGCCTTCCGTGACGCCATGGTCGCCTGACCGCCAGCCTCACCCCCTCGTCGGCCAGGTGCTGCACTTGCTGGGTAGACTTCGTCTGCTGCGCGTCACCGTTGACGAAAAGGGCGGCTTCGTGGAGACTAGCAACTTCACCATCCTCAATCTATGGCTTGTCTGGCGGGGACCGCTGCGCGAGGACCGCCTAGCCTGGGAGATTACGCTGCTGCAGCTCGGCGTCGGCTTGTTTGGGCTCTTTGTGCGACACAAGCTGGCTCTGCTTGTCTTTAAGGAGGACAATTGGGGCACGACACAGCAATAGGAGAGGGGGGTGCCAAGGTGTGAAGCGGGGGAGCTTTAGAGGATTGAAGTCGTCTTGTGTACGGAGGCCTAGCGTAGAGAGTCGAAGCAGGTCAGAGACACATCGCCTGCCTTCAATGAATTGATACCCGTTATCTGAGACGCTGTGAGGCGGCACATTCTCGTCTTGAAACGACAATTGGGAACCTCGTCACAAATGCACGTACCACATGGAGCCGTTCTGAGCAGCGTCGAGAAGCGCGTGGATGACCCCACGGCCATCAATTCGTTTCATCAACTCCCCCGCGGGGCAAAAGCTCTCCACGGCTTAGAGCAGCCTTGGAGAAGCTGATGCAGTAGCTTCGGTGCCCACACCTATGAATACATGAATCGAACAGAAACAACAAGCCAGTCGTGACCCGATGAAAACGCCCCGCAACCTGGATCCCTTCTTGCCCAATGCCAGGTGCTGTACCGCAAGAGGTTGCCGGATTCAGGGAAAAGTCCCAAAGTCTGCGACGACAACTCAATTTCCCACAGCACAACAATCGAAGCAGATTTGCCTCCCACTGCCATAGCCGTCTTGATTGAGTCCGACATCTAGATCCTTTGGCCAGCCCGTACCCGTCAATTGCCATCCCAGCGCCCCGTCGTCCTTCCTCTAACGCCCAGTCCAGTTGTGTTGTTCGATTCCCGGGTATAAAGTATTACAAAAAAAGATCCCACAGTCGAAGGCTCGTGCGGGTCGACCGATTTACCTCCGCGCAAGCCTCTTCGCTCCGTCATTTCGGCGACACAATAAAAGTACAGACCCATCCTACACATTATCAAAGGCCGTTGGTCGTTGTGGCAGAAGGCGAGACCAATTTGTCAGACTTCTCCATAGATTCTGGCTCATTGGTGACCTCGACTTTGATTCCCTCTGGGCTCGACAAGGCCGTTCTGAGGACAGGGGGCCCGCTTGAGACCTTTCCTGCAGCCTTGTTCATCCTGCTCTTTGTGTAGTCGCTGAGGCTCAACTTCTTCTTGGCTGGGCTGATATGCGTCGCTATACCGTTGACTGCCGGCGGGGCGAAAGGGCTGTACAGGGTACCAACAGAAAAGGGTGAAAGTCCTGCGGTGCCCGTGGTTGACAGAGGCGTCGTGACGAGCCCGCTGTTGTCAAAGGTTGGAACGGGAGGCATCTGAACCCGAAGATCCGGAGTCTTCACCATGCTTAGCTCCGGGCCCGATCCGTTTTTGACCATGGTGAGCGCTGCCTGAAGCGTATCGGGTGATTGCAAATCTTCGGACATTGGGGTCGGCGACTGCGGATCGACTGCTAACCCCAAGACCGGTGTTTTGAGCTCACTTGCTGGCGCATCAACGTTCATAGCACTGACACCAGGAGCTTGCCCACTCAGGTCTTGCCTCTTCACCTCGACTTCACCTCCTCGATTCTTGAGTCTGCTGTTCAGCAGTCGCTTCGACAGCGATATGACTCGCCTCTTGCCGCACTGCGATTTGCAGGGTTCGCTGAACCATTCACCTTCGACAGGGTCTGTTTGAACCCCAGTGTCGCAGTACGTGGACCGCGCACCGGCGGAGGCCTGCCGCGATCCAATTACAGGTGAAGCATTCACGGATGCAGAGGCCCTGGGGAGGTGTGTGAGACTCGGCGATCGTGCGCTCGACGGGGAGCCAGACTTGCTCCTAGAGGTTCCAGCGTCCACGTAATGACTTGGCGGCGCAGCGGAGCTGTTGCGGGATTTCGGCTTCGAGGACGTCGAGACCATGGTACCATCGGACAGTCGCTTCTTCTTTCTTGGCGGCTGCTGCTGTTCCAAGCGGCGGAATGAGTCCTCGACCATCGCCACCTTTCTCTTGTCGCGGTCAGTGGGCTCCGTCAGTATCCCTAGTTGGTCGAATTGCCCCTGTAGTACCGGCGTCGGGTCCCTACTGGTAGGCTTGCTTTGAGATGCGGATGATTCGTTTCTAGCGCCATTGTCTGCACTGTCGTCGACTTGGCCCTCACTAGCGGCCCGACTGTTCGTGGCATGGCCGGTGCTCGTGGGGGAAAGGGCCTGGTTCCGCGACTTTCGCGACTTCTTCTTGGCAAGACGACCGTTGTGTCTGCCAAACAGATAGTGGCGATGGAAGCGGGCGAAAGCGCAGTTGTTGTCCAAGTCGCACGCGCAGCCGCCGTACTCGGACAAGATTCGGTCAATCCAGTTCGAGATGGCCGTATACTCTGATGCGTCTAGTTCCGGCTCGTCTTGCGACGTGGCATCGTCGTCGCTTAGACCAAGCAGGTGTAGCCATCGAGCGTGGACGCTTTTCTCGAGCCGGAAATCCCACGGCAGCGTGATCTGTTCGTTGGAGGGAATGTGGCGGTCGCTAACCAGCCAGAAATGATATTCCGATCCGCCCGAAAGGTACGTGTCCAGTTGGGCGTTTGGCTTGCAACTCCTTCGCACATATCGTGCCAAGGAACCTTCTTTTCGAGTGTCGATATAGAGCGGGAGTATTGGATGGAAGAAGACGAAAGGCAGGGGTGATGAAAGGTCAGCCCACAGATTATCGGGGTCTGCACAGTAGTCCTTTTGGAATCCGATGTCTCCGTTGAGCTCAATGAGGGGAATGTCCTTGTCAATGGGAGTCGTTGATTTGACGAAGCGCCATCGCAGAGTTGTGCCAGGTTCAACCGATCGCGTCGAATCCTTGACTTCGAGTGTCGGTTTCTTCTCGTCAAAGTTGGGCGGCTCATTCTGGAAAACTTCAGAATGCGTGCGACCAACCTCTTGTTTCATTGTGTCGGGCTCGCGCAACCAGCGAGACAAGGCGGTAGGGATAGCGAGGCTCGCAAAAGCATTATTGCGAGTGTCGGGAACATCATGCTCATTGTAGAGCGAGCAGAAGCCGGCGGAATAGTGATGTATTTGAAAGTCGTCGGGGAGGTTGGGGGGAGTGGTAGCAGGACTGGGAGGGTGTGCATGATTTGATCGCGAATTGTTGCCGTATGAGGGGCTGCGCTTTGACGGTTGGGAGCTGACGGAGTGTGACGGGCGATGTGAGGATTTCGACTTCTTCAAAGGAGGGGGCTGGTCGCTTGGACTGCCGTGTTTCCCGTTCTCGGATGAGCTGTGGCCATTCGTCTGCATGTCGGCTGGCCTGGCCTTCTTCTTGTGACTCTTCGACGGGGGTCTCCTGGGCTTCTTGTCGATCGGCTGCGCTGCCAAGACGGCACTTCGGAGTCGCAGCGTTCGATCGATGGCCTTTTGTCGATCTAGATGACGAGGCTTACACTCTGCACAAGAGTGAGCAAAGTCCTCGCGTATCGCCTCGTCCCGATTATCCGGGTAGAAGCAGTCGATGTGCTGCCACGTGTCGCACGTCTCGCAATATATCGTATTTCCGTCATCGTCAGAGAAGTTGCATATACACTTGATTGTATACGGCTCTTCTTCCACCCTCTCTACGGCGCTGGGGGTGGTCTCGTCCTTGACGACGGATGCCACCGGCGCCGCAGGGGCGGTCTGACTAGGAATTGCGATCTGCGTCGACGGCGTCGCAGGCTGGTCTGTCATAATCTGTTGGGGGTGCCTCGCGCGTGAAGTTGGCGGTGGAGGGCCTGAGTGAATTGATTACTGTCGCAGTCTTTGGGGCATGACGCCGAAGGCCAAGACGTGCGCCAAGTGTCACGAGCGGGAGCGCAACCAAGCAGCCGTCACGGTCTACGGCCTCATGCGTCGTCGCAAGTATCGAGGCGCAATCGAGCCGCGAAAGGGCGGGTGAGGCTAAGCGGCGACCGCGATGGGGATCGAGGAGCGCGGCCGCAAAGGACAGAGACGCGGCCGCGCGGCTACGGAGTAAAAGTAGACGAGCGACGCGACCTGACCGATGCGTAGAGACCCAGAATGGATGTTTGAGGCGCGTCGAGAGGCGGTGGTGGGTGTGGTCGGTCGAAAAGTCTTTCTCGCAAAACTCGGAGAACTCGTCACGGCAGAATTGGCGGCGATCGAGGTCGGCTTCTCGTGCGCGCAGGAGCAGGGCGCGGAGGGACGGAAGTGCAAGAGAAGATAGAAAGGAAGGCCCTTGTACTGGAGCAGCAGAGCCAGTAGAAGCAGTCGTCGAAGGCGTGCGAAGTCGGAAATCAGGACAGATTGGGAGAGGGAGAATCGTGGATGCACGAGGAATGGAAGACGGGGAGGAGGAGCAGGATGGGGAAGAGCGACAGAAACGCTGGGCGCTGCGCTTTGCAGTGGGTGCGGCACCGCATGGATGGGGGACGTGCCGGTACGTACCCCGTCGTACTCTGGCGGCACTCATCTCGGCGTCTGGTACCTGGGCGGGCGACGGGGTATTCCCAGGCCATCAGCGAGCAAGAGCGAGAGGGCACGGGCGCTAGGCCCAACAGCGAATGGGCGGTGGGAGACTAGGACGTCTTAGCCTGCGACGGTGGTGCCTCAGGCCGCCAGCCAGGCCAGCCGGGCCGGGGACGCGCTGGCTGGCGCTGCAGGCGAGGCGGAGCTGAGGTGAGCAGGATAGAGATGAGGGGACAAGAGGAGGGGAGGGGAGGGGAGGGGAGACGGGAGGGGACACCCGAGGGCTTGCAATTTCGCAGCCAGAGACAGCGCCCGACGCGAGGCACAGCCAAGCTGTACGAGAATGGACGCAGGGACTCGTCCACGGCCATGGCAGGCCATCGTCGTCGCGCTCGTCTCGCTCACGGGCGTCGTCATCGTCATCGTCTTCGTCTGTCTTCGTCTGGGTCGTTGTCCGGAGCCATGCATCGGCCGAGACTTTCGCCGCAGACGCAGAAATTGTCGAAGAGGGACGGCCCGTCTCAGACAGCGCTTGGGACTCTTGGAAGAGTTCGGGGTGGCATGGCGTCGTGAGTGAACAGAGACGAGGGTTGGGGCGGATCCGTCATACCTTACGCACAAGGTACGGAAATTCCACCGCGCCGCGCAGTCCACCCCCAAGGCTGCTGGGGCGAAGAGTTGACGGGCCGAGGCGGCGTGTGAGTGAATGGGTGCTGCGAGCGGCTTGCACGGTCGGCGGTGGCCCGCCATTGCCCGCTTGCTGGCAAACTTGGAGCAGCCAAAGTTGGCGACGCTGTCATCTCGGTGCGTATGAGATACCCGTCACAGCTCACGTCGTCGCTAGGTACGGAGCGTCCGTCGCGCGAGAGGTTGTACAGCAGCACCCGGCCTGCACTGCAATGCACACCTTGCATCTCTCTTCACGAAGGCGTCGTCCTGCTGCAGTGCCCGCTCTCGTACTGTGAGCTACCTCTAGGCTGCACAGTGCCCGCATAGGGAGTCATCGAGGAACTGCGACTAGTCCTGCTTGATACGAACCAGACACCATGTTGAAACTGTACTGGCCAAAGAGGTCGTCTCGTACGAAGTACTTGTAGACTGCGCCCACTCCACACATGCGGTGGAAGCATTTCGTGCCATCTGCAGGGCTCTTCGTTGTTCCAACGTGCAGCTTCGCAGCCAGGAAACCTCAGGCTGACGTAATACCAGTGAGAGCAAAGTCTTTGGGCTGCGTGTACGAGTAAAACGACGGCGCCAGCTGCTGTAGGCCCCGTACGTACTGCTTATCACGACGATGAAGGGATAGAACCAACGATGTTTGCAGGCGACGGTTACCACCATGACAGCCGTCGGGCTCACCATGGCCCGCCGCTTTCATTGCACAGGCTTTTAACCCCAGTGGCGACTTAGACTTTGGCACAGTGAAAGCAGGCACCCACCGGCCGCAAGCGGGGGCTGCACGGGCAGCACCCAATCCCTGTCCAGCCCCAGTGTAGCTGACGCCGGCTAGCCTGTTTCGGAAGCGATGCAGGCTCGTTGCCTGTGATTGGTCCTTGGCTACGGCGTGCAACATTAAGCCCATCGGCCAAGGAGTGCGTGAGCGTCCTAAGCGACTCGGCTGCTGCGCGATTGGGCTGGGCAGCGGAGACCAATCACACGATGCAGGCGCAACTTTGTGTTGTCTCCAGCGCGAGCTACGTGCCTACTGGGTGACGCGCTGCTGGGCACGCAGGGAATGCGACGTTTGCCGTTGCCAACGAGCAAGTGAGGCTACGTGCCTCGTGCGAATACCAAGAAAGTGAGCATTGCCATACCTGTAGTTCCAGCTAAGCATGTCCTTTTTCTACCTGTTTCGTCGACCCGCGAGTCAGCCCGAACCAAAGCCAAGCGCACCTCCACGGCCCATGCAAAACACCGACGGGCGCACCGTCACCTTCTTCGTGTCACGACTCAAAGTCGCAAGCCACAATGAAAGTGTGTTGAAGATCAAAAATTCCGCCCCCAATGGCCCCGAAGGACAATTGAGCGAAGGTCGACTCCGCGATGTGCAATGCAGGCCTCCTACACTAGTACTCTGAATGCTTGAGCTCAGAGCACCGGAACAAGGTAAGTATGAAGAAGAGAAGGAAGACATTGAACAAATGGCGGGAGGCGAAGAGAAGATTTATAGTAAGGAGGGTGTGGCCCGTGCGTTTGCTGATGCCTGAGGGCTGAAGCCTGACCAACAAAGCGGCAGGCGCAGGCACAATTGCCGTTACTGTTCAACAATGGAAAGGACCTGATGTAGTCGAGCTTGTAGTGTACCTTGCCTTGGCCTGGTTGCGAATGTTACACTGCAAAGCTGGCACTCGAAACTGACGTCGACGTCGAAGCGAATAGTTGCTATCGCCTCCGCCAGTCAGGAATTCAACAAGTGTCGGCCAAAGTGTCGGTGGTGCTCGGGCGTATCTACTCGCGGGGCACCTCCGCGTTTCCTTCTCGTCCCTCCATTACCCTGGCCAGGCCCAGCGCTACTGCCTCGCAGCCACGCCAGAAGCAGACGAATCTTCCGTCTATGAGCATGTCAATGGTGCAAGTTTTATGATAGACATGTCTGCGCCTTTGATGGAAAAAGGTGCAGACGCGGGAGCTGTTCAGCTGAATCGCTGCAGGCCTCGGCGCGTAGCTTGCAGTTCCGAGAGGTGCCTGAGTTATTGCCCGCGCCTTGCCGCTGTCGGCGTTCGTTGAGGCGCCATTAGTGCGACCTGCCGCTCCAAGCCCAATCAGAGGGGAGGCTGGGTCCCATGACGCACCCAACCACCGGCCGCGACAGGCAACGATATCGCCTCTCGCCTCCGCCAAACAACCTGCGTGCCGCGTACCTCTGTCCTCCAAGCCTTCCCCCGAACTCCAGTTCGATCCTCTGCCTGCACGACAGCGTCCATCTCTACGACAGCTTCTAGCCTTTCGGGTGCTCTTCACAATGAGGTTTTCCGTCGTCTGTCTGTCGGCGTGCCTAGCACCGGCCGCGGCGCTGAGCATCTTCAACGGCAATGCCCCTGATGCCATCGCCAACGACGATGACCACAAAATACCGGGAGAGAGTCCCTTGGAGCTTTGTGCGGGCGAGCATGACGCCGATCTCCTCAACATCACGCATGTAGACCTCGAACCGAACCCACCAGCTGCGTAAGGCCTTACCCATATCCCCATCCCTGCAACGCATGTTTGCTGAACAAGAGACAGTGGCAAAGAATTGGTCATCAAGGCTCGAGGTACTGTCAAGGAGACCATAGAGGAGGGTGCCTACATCCAGTTGACCGTCAAGTACGGCCTCATTCGGCTCATTTCTCAGACGGCCGACCTCTGCGAGCAGATGGGCAACGTCGACCTCAAGTGCCCTGTCAAGGCTGGTGAATTGGAAATTACCAAGAAAGTCGACTTGCCCAAGGAGATCCCTCCTGTATGCCCCCCTCTCTCGACGTTGAAGAACACATGCTGACCAACTACCAGGGCAAATACACCGTTCATGCAGATGTTTTCACGGCCGATGATCAGCCCATCACCTGCCTGACGGCAACCGTCAGCTTCAAACTGGGCGGCAAGGGCTTCTTCAGCAACGAGCTTTGATGGACCTTGCCGTCAATCAGACCTTGATGCGTATATGAAGCGATGGTCTTTTGAGTTCGCGGTTTGATTGGCGCCTGTAGACAATTCTCGGCATGGTTTGGCATTGTTGTAAGGCGAATACGTTTGCGCTCTGTAGGCATCACATTAAGCAATCTCTTCTACAGAAGCCGGCAGTACGATATTAAGGTCCTTGTTGACCATACGAAGACGTAATGTACTGAACGTACACCAAGGCAGCGAACATGAGTTTAATTGGAAACACCTCGCTGGATGTAGACCGATGCATTGCCTTTACTATGCAGCCATGCAATTCTTCATCGTGCACTCTTCATCGTAGATGCGCCAGGCGCTATGTCGCCCACGAAGTCCTCATTCCTTATTCGCCAAACAGGCGACGCACTCGTCTCAACACACTGTCCTTCTCGGGGTCGTATGGGTGGTCTTTGCTGGGAATTTCTAGGACAGTCGGGAAGGCTGCGGTGTAGGTATCGAGGCGGTGTCGTATTTTATCGGCGATCTTGGACATTGTCAGCACCTTGCATCCAAACAGGAGTCGTACTACTGACGTGCTGGTTGATCAAGACGATGCCGACGTCTTTTCTGTCCTGGGTGAATCGGTCAAAGGCCGACTCGATGGCGGAGGTGTCCGTCTTGCCATCGACAACGAGGAAGTTCTTCTGTGCATCGGCGCCAGCGGTGACATGCTAATTCTCGTCAACATCTCCAGTTCAACCCGTGTCTCCGTCTGAGCGCTGGTCTGAACGTACGCCGATGCCTGCCAGGAGCAGTCCTGTCACCGAGTCCTGAACTACGTCAGTGGTTGCTCGTCGCATCGCAGCGCTTACTCGCCCAAGTCCGTAGCGGGGACTCACCTCGTCGCCAATGACGGCGAGGAACTGCCGGTCTTTGAAGTCTGCGTGCGATGTCATCTGGACAATCAACGACGACGGCCTTTGTCCTGCAGTGCAGTGGTTTGAGGTGAGGTTCGAGTCGACGCTCCACAAAGCAGGCGCTGGAGCTGCTGACTTCAGCGGGAGCCACCTCGCGGCGTCTGCCCCGCGTGCTAGCGCCCCTTGCAGCAGCCAGGAGCAAGAAAGCTCCCGTCTAGCTGAAAATTGCCGGGCCGCTAAAGGTAAACAATCACCAACCGCCGACGCATCGCTAGGTGGCCTCGTCGCCTCTTCCCTTGGGGATACTGGTCGCAAGTCTCTGCAATAGTAGCTGCGCCTCATCACGACTCTCGCAGAGACGTGCCAGTCGGCCCTTCAGCACGCCGAAATGCCCAGACTCGTGCGACAAAGGCCGCTCTGGGAGCGCATCACGTCGATGCTGAACCCGATGGACTTCCTCCTGTGGCTCTCGGAGGAAATCGAGACGAGGGAATGGGATTCGAAATTGGTGGGCACGCAGCTAGGCCTAGGGCTGAACTTCGTCTTTCTCTTGGCGCGGGCGAACTCTGGATCGTCGACGTCGTCCCCCAACGACGACATATTTGGCGAGGAAGGCAACGCGAGTTGGCTATCGCTCCTTGTGAGTCCAAGCAAGCCTGCTTCAGCCCCATGACTTTTGCTCACTATCCTGGACAGGTTTATCCTCTGGTCTGGGGCCTCGTGGTTTTCTCTTTGACGAATGCCGTCTACACCATATCCCGTACGCGAAAGTACAGAATGTTCGGAGCTGACATCGAGGTCCGACCGTCCACACCCTCTGCACGTCGAGTCAAAGTGCAGTCCTCGCCCGCCTCCGCCTCGCCGCTGCGATACATCGCGGATCTCGTCACACCGGAGTCGGCAGAGTCTCGGGCGCATCCCGATAAGAACCGAGATGTGTGGGAGCTTGCTGTCTGGGATCCGCTGCCCGTGTCTGTCCAGCTGTTCTGCCTTTTCAGTCCAGGGCATGTGCTCGCCTACCTGCTCTTCCTCCCACTCGCGCCTCTTGATCCTCGACCGAGCGTAACAGTCTTCAACGCGTTGGTCATGCAGATTGTGTTGTCGGCTCAGCTGCTACTGCTGCGTTCGCAATACACTCAGCAGGCCAAAGACAGCGCGATCGTTCAGAAAGAGGTCATGCACGAATACGACACCAAGTTTGTGCACCCGCGAATGCACCCGGTTGTCAGAGATGTCGGCACCCAGATGTCCGACGATCAGCCCATCATGGCCCGCGAGTTTGTGCAAACGGGCACCCCAACGACGCTCATCAGACGCACCTTCCGAGCTCATGAGAACCCTCATGTCATTTCGCGTGAATCCTCACCTGCCAGCAACAACAGCAATGTTATGAGACCGCAGATGTTCACACCTCCTGCTGCCAGCAGACGGCAGGAATCACTGGCATCTGCGACGACTCAGCGCAGCTCCGCTCTACGAAACAGCTTGCCTATCGGCTACACACCAGCAGCGGCGCAGACCACGCCCAGCGTCCCTCCGTCGACTGGGGAGAGGTTCACCTTGGGTGGCAGCACTAGCATCTACGCAGGCAACAGGTCACCGCTGAAGAAGGCTATCAGCTTGGGAAACATCAATAGGACCGACTTTCACTCGCCGAGAAACTCTAGGGAGATGGCGGCGTATGAGCAGAGGAACCCGGAGCCCCCGAGCAGCCCGACGAAGCACGCAGATGATAGACCGTCACTGGGTAGTAGCATCGCCAGCTCTCCGCACCCATTCGCAAACATGGGCAAACACAGGCCGGGATACGAAAGATATCCTTCACGGTGGGGGTAGACATCTCGGTGGCTTCAGAAGTTGTTTCATACGTTCTAGGGGATGGATTAGAATTAGGGGCGTATCGGGGTTTCCTCGTCGTATTCGTTGCATCTCTACGGCGTTATCTGGCTCAGGACGGCAAGTCTTTGTAGTGGGAAATTGCGTTCAGCCACATAGCGAGTTCTTGCTAATGTCTTCCATAATACTCCGTACTAGCAAGTCAGCCCCAACGCTTGACATTGAATCTTGCCCCTTTGCTCGTTCCGACCTGCCTTTCTCTAACACGGAAGCTTTGGGTGGAGGGGACGTCAGAGCTCTCTTGCCGTCTCTCGCAATAGGCTGATGCCCGTCTAGTTTCTCAACTGCGTCTCGTTGTCGGACCCTTCAAGACATCTTTAGTCCATTCCAATACTCGAGGAACAGCTGAGTAGGCACAAGGCGCAGCATCATCGGTCTGCGACGCATTGCACATTCGCTCGGATCACAATCGACTCACGAACCAACGACAAGCCGTTTAGCATTGATCCGCTACCATTTTGACTGATGAGCGCTTCAAGACACTATGCCGTACTTTTTGCCCCCCAAGATAGCAGTCTCCCTTGAGTCAAAGTTAGAGACCCTTCCTTCGTCGCAGAAGCTTCGACAAGGGGAACAGCCGTCTTCAAATCACCAAAGATTGTCCTGGGTCGGCTGGGTCAGGAACATTCTTCCCAGCCGCCGTCGAGAGCGCGGCGGCACGGCACGAGAGAAAGGCTTCTGGAAACGCGAGGATCTGAGGCATTCGAGGCAGGCATTCCGCTGGCAAACCACAGAGAGGCGCCGCTGTTGCTCGAGCGTTGCTACTAGCTCTGACCACACTGTTCGGCGGAGTGCAGCCAAGGACGCTCCGGAGAGCCAGCTCGAGTCGGCTGCTGCGTGGTCACGGGCAGCATCTGCTGATCTAGATTCAATCATGACCTCTACTAAGAGACAGAGCTGGGGCCCACGAGATGGGGTTGGGCCGTGGCTGTCTGCCGGGGGCCACGATGCAACAGTTCAAACTGCCGCCCAGCGCAACGAGATGGACAGGGCGTCGGCCATCAGTCGAACGGAGTCGCATTCAAGCTTCGCCATGGACTACTGGTTGGCTCGAAGCCGCCAGGTGATCGAAATCAAGAAGGACTCGCGACGCCAGAGGCGAGACTTGAAGGACAGCGGAGACTACCTGGGGGTCCAGGGCATCAATCCCGAGACGGGCCAGCTCGACGTTATAACTCCGACGGACAGTGAAAGTAGCAGTACAGGCCAAGAGACGCAACAAGAGGTGTTTGATGATGCTCGCCATTCATATAAGTCTGCGAAGCCGCAAAACAAGAGGGCGGCGAAGAAGACTCTGCTCGACAGCGCAAGTCACAAGTTGCGACGACTGGGAAAGGACAACCCGCAACAGGAGAAAATCATGACCGATATCATACCACCTACAAAGCAGCGACCATCGCCCTCAGGGCCGCGTTTGAAGCCAATTGCCCAGCCACGTACGAACCGCGTGCCTTGTTGGACTGAGGCATCAGTTCCCTTTGCACACTCTTCAAGCTGCACACGGTCACTTGCTCTCTTAGCGCGACCGCCCAAGTACCGCGCCATGGAACAGACAAATTGGGCTGCAGAGGGAATGCTCATCGACCTGCATTCTCCAGCACGGGAGTTGACGCCAGCTGATATGCAGAGACACGAAGCAGGGCCCAATACTGGGCGCGTTGTTGTTACTCCAGGCTCCTCGACAACGGTGATCCAGACTCCCCACGAACAAAGCCTTGAAGACGTGACGGCATCTGTATGGGAACCCTATGCGAACGATATGAGCTTGCGCGCTCTCGAATCCTGCAGCGCTGGACAATATCAAGGCAAACCTGTTCAGCGTGCTACGTCCTTCGAGCACATCTACCAGCCTGTAAACGTCTTGCCTGACGAAGCGAGCTTGCCAGATCGAAAAGTCGCTCCAGGTTTTCTGGAGTCACAGACAGCAACGCCTGGTGAGACGCTGATCGAATTGGAAGACAGCCTGGCCCAGGCGACGCCCAAGAAGTTCGCTCTAGGCAGACGAGCCCCGAACCCACACAGCTCTGCCAACATGTATTCAAATCCGACTTGCGGAAGGGCTGGAGCCCGCGATGAAATTACTGGAGAAGTCTTGACGGACGCTTCCGTACAAATGGCAACGGCGACGAGCTCGTCGCGGAATATCGTGTCACCATACAAGACCTTCAACATGAGGGCACAAGACGAGAGCCCAAGTCGGCGCAGCCCCGAAAAAGAAGCGTCCTCTTCTGTCGTACGACCAGAGGCGAATTCGGGGGAGGTTCAAAGGTACAGAAGCCTGGGACAAATAAAGACATTATTGGCCCAGAAGCGGGCAGCCGTCGCAAAGAAGCTAGTGGGCAGAAGTCTGCCTTCGACGGTCAAGAAAATGAAGAGGGTTCAGGGTGAAGTGAGGGAGCAGAACAATAGCATGAGTCGCCCGGAACTAGACGCCTGCACCAGCACGCAGCATCAGGGCGACGCCGACGACGAGTGGATCGAGGACGCCATGCGTGGAATCACCGGCAAGTGCAACGAGCTCGCGAAGGAGTGTGCGTCGGCACCCATCACCCTTACTACTGAGTCCTACCACGAAGCATCTTCATCGAACTTTATTTCTGGGCCTGTGGCGAGCCCAGAAAGAGCCAAGCGTCCAGTCGAGAAACGCCAACTCAGCCGATTGATATACAATATATCAGACTCGGCCCCTTCCAATGGCGGTCCAAGATTCGCTGTGGCGAGTCTATCGCCGGGTGCACTACGAAAAGAACGGTGCGAAGCAACAGCCACTACATCTGTGAGCCATCCGGAAGTGGCATCAAGGCAACCCGATATGCTCGAGGCGAGATTTTCAGAGTGGACTGGCGAAGATGTCAAGCAAGGAGCAACACAGAGCAGCACTTCGCCTAGATCAGCGTGTACGCCAGAGCGTGACAACGTCCTCAATGACCGCAGGTGTTTGAGCTTCGATGCGAGGCAGGGGGACAACGTTCCAGTGTTGAAAATGGGGGCGATGGTGCCAGCGGCGAGCGGAGGGATACCGACAGAGAGGCGAGCAGACCTACCCGAAGAGTGGAACCTCACGCAGCGCATACCAGGAGCCTTTCCCGCTCATTCGGGCACCGGAGATGGCACCGTAGGCCTCTCCAAGGTTCTGGCCATTGAAGGGGCCGAAAACGAGGACGTGGCTGAAGACGGCATCTGGGCGACAACGAGGGAGGTGATTTGGACAGTTCACTACCATGCCACAGCCCTCCTATTTCTATACTGGGAGACTGTCGGGCCCGTGTTCGACCTTTGTTCTGAATATTGGATGCGAAACGCGGAGAACGAGGCAACGCTTACGGATGTTCTTCCACTGGTGCTGGCGATTCCCGGAGCGATTATCGGAACGGTGATGCTTGTGTAGGGCATGAGACTTGCCTCTTTGTTGAAAACGTTTCTCGGGGACTTGGGTGAGTATACGAACAGCGAGGCAATGCTGCTTTACGAAGGCTATTGAGGGTCTCCTTGGAAGAAGCGTACGTAGCTTGGCGGTCGGGAGAGCTGTGACGACCTGTGCTGTTGGGCCAACGGCAACCAACACAACGCGAGTCGGCGCTGGAGAAGGGCGGGGGAGCAGCGGAGGCGACAGCGATACGGACTACGATACGGACAACAGTGTAGGCACATGTCACGGTGTGGATGGATGGCAGAAGTCTGGGGCCGTTGGTCGGGGCTCTGTAGTCGTTGACAACTGGGCACTCCGGTGTCGAGGATCTCGAGACGGTGGGACGCAGTGGGCCGACTGAAGGTGGCGTTTTGACGACGACGCGCGTATGCAGAACGAGCAGCCACTAAAATTACAGACTTGGCAAGTGCAGCTATTAAAGACCGAACGTATCGCATGCCTATATTTGAGCCGCCACGAGGCAGAGGGATCTTTGTCGGCCAGGACGGGAGTGGACGCAGCCCGGTAACTAGGTTAGCTGCCGCTCGAGGCCGATGGTCGCAGCGCGTCCTGGCTTTGTTAGGGCTGAGGTGCCACCTGCTCGAGGTGCGGGCGCCCACTTCGTACGAGGACTTGATACGTAGGTGCCGTACCGTGATAGTGGACGCTCGGACGGGACGGTGGTACGAGGACGGGATCCACGGGGGAGGTGGTGTTGCGAGGCGTGACGTGGACACCGTCTGCGTGAAGGGAAACGTCGTGCTAGGGGGCTCTCAGGCGTCGTTGGCACGTCCCAACGCGCCGGCTCGGGACGCCTCTGGGGCGACACGACAGACAGGACAAGCATGTAAGGCGTTCGCAAGTCGGTTGTCTGTACCTGTGTTGTACGTGCCTGTGCCAGCACATCTGGCCCTCTGCGACCTGTTTCTCCGTCGCCAACGCTGCTTTCTCGCATGCATTGTCTCATGGCACGACCAGCAGCCAGCCCCGAGCAGCGCAGCGCCGGTCTTTGCATTGCAAAGAGCCAGGCCGGGCCCCCATCGGGAGCCAATCCCAGGCGCCGACTTAGCAATCGGCCGCAGGAGGTGGGTGCTGCGTATGCGGCGCCAGCCAGTGGCAGGCCAGCCCGCTGGACAAGCAAGTCCCCTAGGGGGACCCGCGCTGACCCCGCGCCTGCAGGGTGTTTCCAATGCGCACTGCCAAGTGCCCCCAACTTGTTCACTGCCCAGCCGGTCCTGGGCCGGAGGGCGGGCGGGCTCTGCGCTGCGCCTCCGATCATCGGAGCCTCCGAGGCCGGTGATGGGACGGCTCAGCGGCGCGTTCCAAACTCGACGATAAAACCAGGACGGTGGGACGTCTTTTTACTTTTCCGAAACCATCGCCGTCTAGTCCTGTTTGCTTCCTCTGCAGATTCCCCTCCCCTTCCATCTCAATTGCAGACGCGCAGACGCAGCGTCGTGAGCCGAGCCAAACTAGAGTGCACTTTGGCCCCTTCAAAACTTCCACCCGAACTCCCCGGGCCCCCACCACTACTACCGCCACCACTTATCTTACTTGTTCCCGCCACTGCACGCAGCTCTCGTGTCGAGTTTGAGACTTGCAACGTTTCCCTCTCTTCTTGTTACTGTCCGGCGCCGAAAAACTCCTGGCGATTCCTCATTTTGACCGCTGCCGATCTGCGCCAGCCTTCCAGGCTCTCTCTCCGTGTCTCGCGTGCTTCACCCACTCTCTTCCCCTTTGCACCTACACAACGCACTTTGCACACGCACACAATGCCCGTCTCCGACAGGAATCCGCAGACGCTCTACGACAAGGTGCTGTCGCATCATGTCGTCGATGAGAAGCTCGACGGCACGATTCTGCTGTACATTGGTTCGTCCGACCCCTGGAAGCGCGAATCTTTCCGTGCTCTGATGCTGACCCGGGACGCTGCAGACAGACACCTGGTCCACGAAGTGACATCACCGGTACGGCGCACCCCACACCCCTTTGCGCCGGCAAGACGTGCCGTAGCTGACCAGGGTTGCCGACGATAGCAAGCCTTTGAGGGCCTCAAGAATGCCGACCGCCAGGTCCGGAGACCAGACTGCACTCTGGCCACCACTGATCACGTATGCTTCCCTCGCCAGTGGCCCCTCCGTCAATTGTTGCGTCCGCTAACCAGTGACGACGCTCCCAAACAGAATGTCCCAACCACGTCGCGCAAGGCCATGAAGGACATTGCCTCCTTCATCGAGGAGGAAGACTCGCGGACGCAGTGCGTGACCCTCGAGGAGAACGTCAAGGACTTTGGCCTCACCTACTTTGGCCTCGGCGACAAGCGCCAGGGCATCGTGCACGTCATCGGCCCCGAGCAGGGCTTCACGCTGCCCGGCACCACCGTCGTCTGCGGTGATAGTCACACCTCGACGCACGGCGCATTCGGCGCCCTGGCCTTTGGCATCGGCACCAGCGAAGTCGAGCACGTGCTTGCGACGCAGTGCCTCATCACCAAGCGCAGCAAGAACATGCGAATCCAGGTCGACGGCGAGCTGGCCCCCGGCGTGAGCTCCAAGGACATCGTGCTGCACGCCATTGGCAAGATCGGCACCGCCGGCGGCACCGGCGCCGTCATCGAGTTCTGCGGCTCCGTCATCCGCGGCCTCAGCATCGAGGCGCGCATGTCCATCTGCAACATGTCCATCGAGGGCGGCGCGCGCGCCGGCATGGTGGCCCCCGACGACATCACCTTTGAGTACCTCAAGGGCCGTCCCCTGGCGCCCAAGTACGGCTCCGACGAGTGGAACGCCGCCGTGGCCTTTTGGAAGTCGCTGCAGTCGGACCCGGACGCCAAGTACGACGTCGACGTCTTCATCGACGGCAAGGACATCATTCCCACCGTGACCTGGGGCACAAGCCCCGAGGACGTCATCCCCATCACGGGCACCGTACCTGACCCCGAGACGTTTGCCACCGACGCCAAGAAGGTGACTGGCCGGAGGATGCTCGAGTACATGGGCCTCACGGCCGGCACGCCCATGGAGGACATTGTCGTGGACAAGGTCTTCATCGGCTCCTGCACCAACTCGAGAATCGAAGACCTGCGCGCCGCCGCTCACGTGGTCAAGGGCAAGCGCATCGCCGACAACATCAAGCGCGCCATGGTCGTGCCTGGGTCCGGCCTCGTCAAGACGCAGGCCGAGCAGGAGGGACTCGACCAGATCTTCGTCGACGCCGGCTTCGAGTGGCGCGAGGCTGGCTGCAGCATGTGTCTGGGCATGAACCCGGACATTCTGGCGCCCAAGGAGCGGTGCGCCAGCACGTCAAATCGCAACTTCGAGGGCCGTCAGGGCGCTGGCGGCCGGACGCATCTCATGTCCCCCGTCATGGCGGCTGCGGCTGCCGTCGTTGGCAAGCTCGCCGATGTACGCAAGCTCTCCGACTTTGGTACCACGGACACGCACGCCCACGCCAGAATCACGCCGCCGCCGTCATCACCACCATCATCGTCGGAGAAGCCACACGTCGACGAGCGGGTCGACGACTCTCCTCGTGAGCGCGACGTCATCGGCGACGAGCCCCAGGACTCGCAGCCGCACACCAACACGTCGGTGCCCTCGGCCGCCGGCGAGTCGGCGGGCCTGCCCAAGTTCCTCACGCTCAAGGGCATCGCAGCGCCGATGGACATGGCCAACATCGACACCGACGCCATCATCCCCAAGCAGTTCCTCAAGACCATCAAGCGCACCGGCCTGGGCACCGCGCTGTTCCACGCGCTGCGCTACAACGCCGACGGCTCCGAGAACCCCAACTTTGTGCTCAACCAGGAACCGTACCGCGGCGCCAAGATCCTCGTGTGCACGGGGGACAACTTTGGCTGCGGCAGCTCGCGCGAGCACGCGCCCTGGGCACTGCTCGACTTTGGCATCAAGTGCGTCATTGCGCCGTCGTTTGCCGACATCTTCTTCAACAACACCTTCAAGAACGGCATGCTGCCGCTGGCCGTGACCAACAAGGCCGACATCGACGCCATCGCCGCCGAGGCCCGCGCCGGCCGCGACGTCGAGGTCGACCTTCCCAACCAGCTCATCAAGAACTCGGCCGGCGACGCCATCTGCCGCTTCGACGTCGAGGAGTTCCGCAAGCACTGCCTCGTCAACGGGCTCGACGACAT
Source organism: Tolypocladium ovalisporum (assembly GCA_024340015.1). NCBI lineage: Eukaryota > Fungi > Ascomycota > Sordariomycetes > Hypocreales > Ophiocordycipitaceae > Tolypocladium > Tolypocladium ovalisporum. Next base: position 192,749 of record JALHBZ010000027.1, on the reverse strand, counting down.
TGGCCTGACGATGCAGGTCGAGGACAAGATCACCGAGTTTGAGAAGAAGATGACGCGGGACACGCCCTGGCTCGACGGCTCGGGCTACCTGCGCCGCAAGGGCCAGGGCGGCAAGCTGGCGGCCAAGGCGGTACCCGTCCCCAAGACGAACCGCGGCGAGGAGAAGACGGAGCCGCTGGAGTGGTAATTAGGGGCGGGTCGAGGGTCAGGCCTGTCTTTGGATTAAGGAAGTGGGAGGTCTTTTATGCTTGTTTGGAACAGGTGTTGGGAGGAAAACGTGTCAGATGAGGATATTGTCTTGGTCTCATGTCTCGGCCGTCGTCGTCGAAGAGACTGGCCGGAGCGAGTTACGAAAGATGTACGCCCGCGCCATGTTGCGCAAATGTCAAGAGGAGAACGGTTGCGTCTCACTACTTTGCAAAAACGTAATTATCCATGCTGTTTCGAAACTTGAAGCCGTGAGTTGCCCGCTCGCTGCCTCTATCTACACATGTCGTCGAACACGCAAAACCCATGCTTGGATGCTATGGAGCATCCCTGAGCACACCCACGTGAATCACAAACCCAGCACCTGGCCGCAGCTCGGCGGGCAGCGCCTCGGGCGGGAGCTGCCAGACGCGGAAGCGGCGCTCAAAGGCCGTCAGCCAGCAGAGGAAGACGTCGTCGTTGCGCAGCTGCTGCGCGACGATGCACAGGCACGGCTGCCGGCCGCCCTCGTCGTCGTCGTCGTCGTCGTCGCGCGCGCGCAACGCGCACACGTCGGCGCACGTCTGCACAAAGGGCGCGACGAGGGCGTAGTTGTAGACGCAGTCGCACGCCAGCACGGCGTCGAAGCTGCGCGCCGGCGCCGCGAGGCCACTGCCGCCGCCGCCCCCCGACACGTCGTCCGCCTCCCAGTCGAGCGCGCGGAAGCACACGTCGCCGTTGCGGGTGCCGGCGCTGCCCTTGCGCGGCTTGGGCGGCGGGTTGGCGGCGAGGTTCTGCGTCACGAGGCGCTGCACGTAGGGCTGGTCGGAGAGGACGTACGACGAGACGGCGGGCCGCAGGGCGAGGGCGGCGAGGGGGCTGATGCCGCAGCCGAGCTCGAGCACGGACGGGCGCGGCGGCAGCAGCCCGAGGAGAGCATTGGACGGAGAAGACAGGTAGTCTGCGAAGAGGGGCGTGACCTTCCAGAGGACTTTGCGATGGCATGGTCAGTCAGTCAGTCAGTCAGTCTCCCTCTTCCCCTGCCTCTGGGCTACGGGTTACGCGTGCTGGGGAAACGCACCGGCTCCGGTAGTGCCGCCGGCGCGACTCGAGGCCAAGACGGTAGGGGACTGGTGGACCGTGTACTCGCGCCCGCCGACGACGACATCGACGGACGCAGCCTTGGGGTCGACGAAGCCCAGGTTCTGCGAGGCAATGGGCTGCGAGTAGAGGAGGAACGTTTCTGCACACCGGTGAGCCACGGCTTCGCCCTCGGGGCCCGGGAGTAGTCGTGACCTGCCTTCCTCGGCGTCGGCAACCTCGTCGCCAAAGACCGCCGTCAGCCTCTCGATGAGACTCATCTTTTCACTACATCTCCATGAGTGTGGCTTGTCCCCGGTACCTATGGTGGTTCCTGGGGTTGAGAGCGGTGATGATGAGCATGTACACAGTAAGCGTCGTCGAGGAATGAGGCGTGCGGTCGGAAGCGAAGCTCCATAGTGGCGACCCACTCTACCGCCGGTCGGCTTCTGGGGCCCCGACGGTAATGCGTTCCGCTCCGGTGCTGCCGTCGCCTCGTCGCGATTGCTTCGCTGTCCGTCTGGAGGAAATCACAAGTCTTTTCCTGGTCAACGTACACCACGCGTAAAGCCTTGTGTCTGTTTGATACATACGATTTCCCTTGCTCTACCACAGTCACGCGTCAAACTACAACCAGCAATGACTTTGGTCAAATTCAGAATCAGTTTTCCTTCCATACTCGCAAGCTCCATGTTAGGCCAGATATGAAACAACACCCAAGCTTCTCCCGCGCGGCCAAGTCGCATCAGCCCCCTGTTGTCTGACAGCCGGCCACTTGGCCGTTCCTTGCCCTCCCGGCGCCGCCAACCTATACGAGCCCATCATAGAGCGACAGCGCCGACACAATCGTCTCGTCCCGCTTGCTCCCCTCCTTGAACTCTTCCATGTCCAGCGATCCGTTCTCGTCCTTGTCCATCATGCGGAAAATCTTCTTGACGCGCTTCTCGGGGGTATCTTCGTCCTCGGGGAGTTTGACCATGGATCCGACCTGTTCCCAGTCAATACCGTGCTTGTCAGGTGGCATGTGCAGCCAGTGGGGGGGGCTTACCATCTTGTAGATGGCTTCGACGATCTGCAGCATCTCGTCGTAGCTTATCTTGCCATCGCCGTCAATGTCGTACAGCTGAAAGGCCCAGTCCAGCTTGTCCTCCATCTTGCCCCGGCTGGTAACACTCAAGGCGCAGATGAACTCCTTGAAATCGATAGTCCCAGACTTGTCGCTGTCAAAGACGTTGAACACATAGTCGGCGAATGAACTGGGGTCGCCAAACGGGAAGAATTGCCGATAGATCTTCTGAAACTCCTCCTTGGTGAGCATGCCCGACGGGCAGTCCTTGAGGAAGCCTACGCACACGAGGTCAGCCAAGCCCAGACTTGATTCAAACGAACGACTTTGGTGAGGCAGCATGACCCGAGGTGGGGGACGCCATTCAGTTCGCGGACAGCGCGTGCTCACCCTTGTACCATTGTTGCAGCTCCTTCTTGTCAAAGTGAGTTGACTTTTGGAGCTCGACGAGCTGTTCTTGGGAGAGTTTCGACTGTCTGCAGCAGCGAACCATGGTCAGCAAGATGTGGCATCGCGTGCCAAAGATGGATCGATCGAGGCATAACGCATGGCCGGGCAGTGACGTCGCCTCCACGTCCGGCGCCCCCGGGCCAGCCCTGGCCAGGTTTCTGCGACAGCAGGGTCGTGCGACCATCAAAGGGACGCAGTTGGCTACCACTGGCCGCCCTAAAGTCTTTGCATCTCATCACGGAAGGGGGGGCGGAGAGGGACCCAACTCACGATTTTCCCATGCTTGTGTCACCAGGTCGGGTGGGCGTTGATGTTGGAGTGTCGCCGTCAGCGAATGCTTAGAAAGCGCGATTGGCGCGGCGGCTGCGGGGGACCGAGGGTGCGCGAGAGGTGCGCCCGAGGAAGCTCGATGCGCAGCGACAAGTCGAATCAGTCGGTAGAGTCGAGGGAGAGAGGATGGGGGCACACGAGGAAGGGAGTCGTAATCGTCACGCGCGAGGATGCGTCGTTGGGTTTGCACACGGACAAGGCCGTCGTCAGATGGCACGTTGAACCAGGCAGGAGAAACGTCGAGGGCTCGAGTCGGACTATGGCAGGGGTGGTGGACGGGCAAACAATGCGGGAAACGATGCAGTAACTGCGACTTGCTTCGTAGACTTGGACTGTAGTTGCGAGGTTGCAGGTTCAGGTTGGCGAGTTCACTGGTGGAGAGGGAGGGGAGCAGGCCGACGACGACGACGACTTGGTTCGTGCCAGCAGCGCGGCGCTTGCTCAGTCCAGCGTAGCCAGAGGCGCTTCCCGAAACCCGTGGAAGTAGTGGGTTATCGCCACGAGAGCGGGCGTACCGCGGGTTGGGGGACGGCCTTCTGTAGCCCGGTACTACCTGTACGTAGGCGCGCTACGAGTATGGCCAGTGAAGGGCCTTGGGCAGCAGAAGCGGCGCCGGGGTTTGCAAACAAGGTCCTGCAGCGCGTTTATTCGACTCCCCACAGCCCCGGCGTGCCTTGTTAGCTTCCAGGTGCCTAGGTATCTGTAAGGTAGGCAAGGTACCTTACGAGTACGTGCCTGTTGCTCTGCACCCGTGGAGCGCAGAGAGAGGCAGCCAACTCGACACACCTCACCAAGGCCCCCCCGGCCGTCTGTGCTTCAGGCGGGGTAGCAGCCCCTCAACCACCTCAGCCTGCGAGTGAGGGGGTTCAGCGGCTCACGTCGACCCAGCCATGCCCCTGTGACCTCCAGAACCTGCTCCCCTCCAGGCCCGGGCTGGTGCCGCCACAGGGACAAGCGCGTGGCGCGACGGGTGTCAGTCTAGCAATAGCCCAGCCACAGCCACGAGCCGGGCGTGTGTTTGACTTCCTTGAATATCCCAGCACATCCGTGCTTCGCCTCGTCAACATCCGTCCGTCCATCAGCCAAAATGATGCACTGTCCCGATGCCCCTTCACTTGTGCCGGGGCCGTGCAAGCTACGAGTAGTCCGTACACGTACGTTGTGCAGCACGGAATGCATTGGATGCTCCCTCCAAGCCATACCATTGCGCATGCAGGCATCGTTGCACAGCCCCTCTCGGATTGTTAGCGCGCCAGACTAGGGAGGTGAAGAATGCTTGAATGCTTTCGCCCCCTCGGCGCACGTCACCGAGACTCCTTTGAATTTGCAACGGCAGCGCAGCATTGGCGTCTCGATTGCTTAAGCCGCATTGTTTTTGGCGTTGGCTTCTAGAATGGAGACCCACCCCGCCGGCCTCCGCTTGACATTGTACAGCCTCAAACTCAAAGCCGACCTCGTCGCCTTCCGATGTTACCAACGCCCCGGCGGCGGCCTCCTGCGACTGCCAAAGCAGACGTCCACAGTCTTGGTCCTGATGTCTGATACAAACGTCTTGCCGTGGAAGCACTAACGACGAGCAACTACAGCGGATCGGCGCTCAGGAAAGTCATTCAACATAAACTATGCAGCAAAGATGTCCGCCCTACATATGTATGCCACCCGCTTCATGATAAACCCATGCCCAACTCCCAATCCCGATCAAGAAACGTATACATGCGCTCGTTGCCAAAACTTTGGCATATCATGCGTGTCCTCTCATCTCGCTCGCTCGCGTCTTCTGTTACAAGCCACTTGGTGTACGATAACAACGTAGCTGGCTAGCCGACCACGGCCTTCATGCTGAGACTTTCTAGAAAGCCTCCGAGGTCCTCCTTCCTGACCTCGACGACGGAGTGCTCGAAGCTGTCGACTCGTACACGAGCGTTGGTCTCCGAGACCACTTCCTTGAAAGCGTTGCCGAACCGGTTCAGGCCGAAGCCTTTGTCCTGCTCGGCGTCGCCGTTGTCCGACTCATCGTCCGAGTCTGACGCTTCAGACCCTTCCGACTCGGTCTCGGCTTCGTCATCGTCATCGTCCTTGCCCGAGTCGCGTCTGGCCGCGCGCTTGTCCTGTCTGACTTGTTCCTTTGCCTTGCGCGACTCCTCCTTGGCCTTGGCCTTGGCGTCTTTCTCATCCTGCCTCTTCTTCGTTGCTTCGCGGTTGAGAAACGTCGTATCAGGCCCCCCGCCACCGCCGGTGCCGACGACAATGTACATGCCGCGCTTCTCGTTCAAGCTCGCCACCACAAGGGGCGTGCCTCGCCCACCGTGCGAGAGCTTCCCATGTGAGTCCCTCTCTTGCTCTGCGAGAGCCTCTCCGATCCAGAGTGAAAGCTTTGTCAAGGCCGCGGGGTGGTTGAAGAGCGAAACGTCGGGGCCATCTCTGACGACGCACATGCGGAAAGCGCGCAGGTGCTTGATCTGTTTCTTGTTGATGAGTGAGGTGCCCGTACGATAGATGGCACGATGCAGGAACTGGGCAGTAGGGAGACCAGCTTTCAGAGCATCGATGCTATCAAGATGTTGTCAGTGTCAGTGCAGAAGGTAGGGATCAGAGCAGGTTGAGATGGGTCGACTTACTCTTCCAACGCGTCGTACGCCTCCCAAAATCGGCCAACCCATTCCTCGCCTTGAGCAGAAAGGTCGGCACTCTCCTGCACTTCGCGGGATACTTGGCTTGCACCGTATACAGGGTCCGCGACGTGAGCATGCTTGCCAACCTCTAGGAGAGCTCCGATGACTACACCAACGTCTTGTGCGCTCAGCGTGGCTCGCCATCCCCAACTTCTCACGAAGCCCCATCCATCCTTGGCGCCGCCACGGTCCTTACCGTCGGTGTCCACGGCCGGCACCATCTCGTCAAGATTATAGAGCGACCCGTACTTGAGCAGCTTCGCTCTCAGTTCCCGCTTCAGCATCATGTCCATGTGTGTGTAACTCTGTCGACATTGTGCCAGGCTCACTCCCATCTTGGCAAGAAGCTTGTGGAGACGCTTGATACCCGTCTCGCTCCAAGTCTTGAGCCGAGAGAACAGATATGGAGAGTGGAGCATGCTGTCGTACAGGCTCCAGTGCCGTATGAGAAGGAATCGAGGCTCAGGTGACAGGCGGATGCCCGTGTCTTCAGGGTTCCGGGCTGTCGTGGGGATGACGCCAGTATTTTCGACCGCGACGCGTCCATTGGTCACCTCGGGAGGGTTCAGGCGTCGAACTTCGTCACGAAGTAATTGTCGCAGTCGTGCTCCCCTCACACCCATCCAGCCTGTCGGTCTGCTATTGTCTATCCCGCGGATTGGTGCGGCAACGCCAGCTGACGAGCGTCCGTAGAGCTCCATTGAACTCACGCCAACAATAGTCAACCACAACAGGTCGTTGTCTTCTCGGCCCAACTCTGATGCCAAGGAATACATCATCGAGGAGATGGGTTCAGCAAATGAGCACCCCATCTTGTAGTACTGCTGAAGCACGGATTCATTGTCTCGGCGCATTCGGAGAAGCCTCCTCCTCAGTGTACGAGCAGACGGTGCTGGGGGTGCTTGAGCTGCTGAGGGCGGCTCACTAGGGTCGCTGGATAGCGCAACATCTGGATCTCTGAGCGAAAGAAGCCCCCTTGCCTGAGGGCGGCGGGGAGAGTCGGGAATTGGACTCGACTGTGACAAAGTTAGAAGAGACAGACATATGCGACGGTGCTCACTTACTGAGTTGCTCCTTCTTCGTTGCCGAGGCCTATCTTCCTCGTCGCTTGACTCGTCCTCGTGTCCATCTGACCAGCTCTTCCTCTTTTTTTCGGTCCGAAGGCTATCTTCGTCATATTCATCGTGATCGCTGTCGCCCAGGTCGTCTTCGTCGTCGTCGTCAATGTCCGGCATGTCGAGCAGGGCCAGATACGCGTTGCGTTCCGCAACCAGGTCTTCCTCGATATCACCATCGTCGAACACCACGATGCCACCCTTGCCAGCTCTGTACGCACGCCCAATTTGCCCGCCTTCTACTCCGGCAGGGATCCTCGACTGGTAGGAGCTTGCCGCTTCGGCGGCAGCCTCGACGGGAAAGCCGCCAAACATATTCCCCAAGTTCCACGGCCGGTGGGAGTCAATGACCCAAACCTCGACACCGCTATAGGGGGAGTCGTCTCCCTCTGGCTCCAGTCCCAGCAGCGGGCCGAGATCAACCATGCCACCTACTCCCAAGCAGACAACAACACCGCCGCTGCCGCCCTGGCTCTCCATCATGGGCACCACAAGTTCCCTGCCAGCTTTCTCCAGGTCGCTGTAGCCTGCGACAGGCTGGATCTTGTGCGGGATGTAGTCATGTTTGAGGAGCCGTGTGAGAATGCGGCAGGCGCAGAGAGCATCAGGTTCGAGCGCGACAAGGACGAGGACCGGCGGCGAGAGAGGATGCCGCGTGTTCTGGAGATGAGTGTAGAGTTTCGATATCAGCGAGCGCGGAAGATACATGGCGATGCAAGTCTACACGCGTGTCGAGAAGAATGCGCCTGTGAGTTCATGGAGCATGGGAGTCGTTGTCGGTTAGACGCGCCTGGCGTGATGCCGTCGCGCGTCGAGATGCTCGGGGAGCTGCTGTGGGAGCAATGCCTAAAAAAGATGTAACATATGAATGCCGAGCACCGAGAATCATGAGAGAAAGGATGTTATTCGCGTGTCCGAGCGCAGGCCAAAGGTGCGTCTGGTCGAAAGAGGCGGCAGATAGGTGCTGGATGCGGTGCAAGCAACGGCTGAGCTTCTGGTGGAAAGTGTTTATGGCTTGAACGCGCTGTCCAGCGGCGCCAGTGACGCGCCTGCCTTTTACGCGTGACGATTCCAGGCCGGGAAGGCGGGGCCCGTGCCGACGACCAGGGTCAGCACAGGGCAGGCGCGACACAACTCCGCCCTGGGGCCAGGCTCTGAATTGCTAGGTACGAAGCAATGGAACGCTCGGCCGACAGTAATTAAAGCCCCTAGCTTCATCAAAATGTGTCCTCCATTAAACGGCCAAGCACCGGCAGCTCTACGGAGCTGCATCAATCCTGTACCCCTTGGCTTGAGGGGCTGCGCGAGACTCGTTCGACCGGCGGCGGCCGGAGCTGTGCATTCTATGTCGCGTGGACCGCGGTCCGTCAATCTTGTCAGTCCCTTGGGCCAATGCGGCCCAGCATCGGGAGAGAGGACGCCGAATGGCCTCACTGCAAGCATGCCTAACGCACGATTGAGGAGCTTTCATCGACCCGTGGACAAGACGTCCGATGAGCCGGCCAGGGCTGTCACCTACGAGCCGGTTGCCCGGGCTTTACGTGACCCTTTGAATCATGGCATTTTGTTGTATTGCTTGTCGCCGGGTCCTGACAACGCGCCCTTGGGGGAGCTCTGCCGCCCTCGCGGGACTTCCAGGCGGCCCGCGACTGTACGAGATGACTCTTTGCTCATTTCGTGGCCGCAACGACTGATTTTCAAGGCCGGGGTCCGCCACCGATGCCGTACAAGGTGGCTAATAAATAAGGTTGCAATGCCGGCTGGTGGGACTGGGCCATCGACGCCTTTCCGCTCATTTCATACCTTGGAGAAGCGACTGACAGAAGCTCGACAAGCTGTGAGCACTAGAGACGCGGCTACCGTTCCGGTGCATTGGGCCGCCACAATGTGTCATGGCTCGATTTGGGCCCTTGCGCCCAACTGTCAGCATCGCTTAGCCAGGCCAAGCGGCTCTCGTTGCGATCTTTCCAGACAGAACACTTCACACGCCTCTGTACGGCTGGATTGCTATATGTGTTGACAGCAAAGGAATCGCGCTCACCCAGTGGTCGATAGAAATCAAAGGCCTCTCCACAGCCTGTGCGGGTTCAGTCTTACACGACTTTCGTGGTGTGGCTTGTCCAATTGTCGTGGCGTCGCTCAATTTCTAGGCGTTCGACCCAGCTGCGCAGGTCTCTGGCTATGTGGCTCGGGGGGGGCGTCTGACTTCCCGAACGCCTTTTCGATGCCACTAGATCCACCAAAGGATATGCATACGTTATTAGTCGACCGGTTCAACACTGAATATCGTCTCGTGCCCAGGTCCACGCGCCGGCCACGCAGCGACAAGGACGTAACCTATCGTTATGGAGTACGTTTTACATATGGACTGTGCTACGAATCGCGAGAGCATGTCAACGGCCTTTCGTTCCAATGACAAGAGGTTCTTGTGAAGACGCAACAGGCTAGTGACGTCGTCGTGCAAGTCAACGGCGTCCACACCTCTTTTGATGCAACGGGCGAGACGGCGTACCAAGCCATGGACACAGGATGACAGGGTCGCGGGATGATTTACAGATGGAGCCGACGGCGCAGACAGCACCGTTAGCTGCTTCGCAAAACAACCCCAGCTACGGAGCTCCCCGTCTGCCCATTCGCCCGCCTCTCAAGTACGAATGCACACTACCATGCAGCTACTCGTTCAACATGCGCGTGTGTCGTCAACAAATTTGACCGCAGTCGTCACTTCGCGCTAGCTCAAGGCTTCACTCGTTCTGACCTTTGGCTGGGCAGCTCCGTCATCCTCCAAGCCACAGTATACTCGATGCCCTTTGCCCTGCTCGTAGCTCTTGATCGCATGAGACCCCAAGTCGATTTCAGAGCCCACCTATAAGCTACATAGTATGGTACTACCTTGTGCTAATGGCCCTTGAGCTCACATTGTTCAGCGTCGTTGGCCGCTATTATTAAGAAACTGACTACTGTCTATAGAGTAATCTGCATCCCATTACCGCAGCCTTCCGTTCATCTCCAGCGCCCTATCGTGACCTTGTCCGACACGGTTCTTTGGCTGGTGGAACTTGAATTCCTTCCGCTGGCTCTGCCGACGCTTCGATGTGCTCCAGGCGACAGGACGGTCCACATACCGCCAATGCGTCACCGCACATGGGCGCAATGCTGGCGATTGGCTACCGAGCGCCACTCCACCCGCTCCCAGCTTGCTGGGTTCGCCCTGCCTGCAGCTGTCTTAGCTCTCTCTCTAATCTTGGGCAGTAGATTGGTATCGAATCGGTGTCGGAGACGTCTTCGGCTCTAGCCGTGGCAGGTCAAACCCCCGTCGTGTTCAAAAGAACGTCGCTCCCTTCCGAACGACACTTCCAAAGCCTTTGCAAATCTCTTTCATCGGACCCGATCTTGCCTTTGTTAGTGCCGTCATTTCGTTTTCCATGTCTTGCGTACATGAGAAGTCCGCCACCAAGACCAAGTCCTCAAGACTACAAACACCATGGGTTCGCAGCCTCCGGAGGAGGAAGAAGCCACCTCCGACTACAATGACTCCATAACTACGTCAGAGTTTACATCACTCAATACCGCTCGCTTGGTACACTCTTATGAACACGGCAGGTAGGTGACTTGCCTCGGTTTATATTGACAGAAGTCGTAGAGTCGGCTGACCCTCGTCCGCAGACGCTATCAAGGTTACTTCCGGGATCGTTATGGATTTCCAAATGACGACGCAGAGCAACTGAGAGAGGGAGTCAAACACAAGCTGTACTTGGACTACATACTGGATGGCCAGCTATTCTTCGCACCGGTTGGGGAGCGCCCGCAGAAAATCGTCGATTTAGGCACGGGGTTCGGATTCTGGGCATTGGATGGTTTGCGAAGCCGGAAACACGAATCTCCTGCAAGTCCAAGCTAACGTTTCTGGCCACTTAGTCGCCGATCGATTCCCAAGCGCTCGAGTCATTGGAGTAGATCTCTCCCCTGTTCAACCCAGTTGGATACCGCCAAACATCGAGTTTCGCGTCGAGGATCTTGACGATGACTCTCACCCATGGACAAGCATCTACGCCGATGAGGACCTGATGCACTTGCGGTTCCTGCTTCCAACTGTTCGTGGACCTCGGCAGATCCTGCAGAGATGTCTAGAGTTTGTCTCCTCGTTGCTCCCTACTGCCATGTCCGTGCTCGCCTGACAGCCGACACAGGAACCTGAAGCCCGGCGGGTGGATCGAGATCCACGACATGGTCCCCAAGGTGTTTTCGGATGACGGCACTGCTGGCGACGACCATCCTGTCCAGACTTTATACAAACTCGTCGAAGGCCCATTCTCGAGCTTATACGGGTGGGATATTCAATTTCCCGCAGATGTGGCCAACGTGTTACGTGAACTTGGCTTTGTCAACGTTTCGGTAAAGCACAACGCAATCCCCGTCGGTCGATGGCACTGTGAGACGAAACTAAGGGAAATGGGAGTATTTTCGCAGAGCCTCTTGTCAGATTGGCTCGTTACCATGCTCACCCGTCATGAGACGCTGGGACTCGATGCAGAGGAGGCGCACAAGCTCGGACAGGGCATTCTCGATGCCTTTAAGAACCCTCAGATCCATGCTCAGCATGACTGGCTCGATGTCTGGGCACAAAAGCCGCTCCCGTAAAGCGTGGGTATTTCAAGAGGCAGCATCAGTCCCAAGAGTGCGGACATGACCGATCCCCCCGGAGCCTGCGGCTTCTACCGCCTCGAGGTAGTCAAGCGATCAAGCGACCGGCGCTTTGCGCCCGAGCATCATTCCGATGCCTGTCCCAACGCTCGCGCTCCGTCATCAGCCCCTCCAGCAGTACGTCCGTACACGTATTCGACTAAGAGCTGTTGGCGAGAGCCGGACGAAGCAAGTATGGCCGTCCCAAGTCAATGCAGCGACGTTGCTGGAGCATGGGTCTTCTGCATGCATGCGCCCCGCCCTCGGCTGTCAACGACATGTCAACGACTAGGATGGCCTGTAGGGCAAATATGACATGTCGAGTGGCCTTCCCGCTTGAGTGTTGTGGATGCGTGGGCACTCACCGCAGCGGACGCGGTTTGAAGAAGTGGAAGTGCAATGCGATTGGCGTATCACAGTGCCACGACAGAGGCCGGAGAGCCTGCGGTTACTATGTTGGGGGCTTGTCGTCATTGCATAATTCTATTCCTCATAGAGTGTGGCTGTGGCTCCCGGGCGCCAGATGGGCATCGCATCTGGCTGGCCCCAGCCTTGAAGTCGTGCGGTTCCTGAGCGAGATGGTCCGTATCCCGCTGCCTACCTTACCTTGGTATATATGTTCCTTGAACTCCCCAGAAACTCCGTCCAATTGGCGCACATATTGCAACGCCGTGCCATCCCACCCATTCCGTCCCAACAAATCATTGCTCGCCGTCTCATCATCAAGCCGTTCATTCCATTCGCAATGTGTCGTTCACTGATTTCCAAACATGTTTCCTCCGCCATGCTGTCCATCCAAGCCGCCGCCGCCGCCACCGCCCATGCCTCCTATCGGATAGCCATACCTTCCAAAATTGTTGAACCCAGGGAAGCCACCCGCATCTTGGTATCCAGACACCAGATACGACCAGTCCATATCGTTGGTCTCCTGGATCTGCGCGCCGCCACCAGGTACAATGACCGGAGCAGCGCCACCCATGGCATGATCAGCGGACGGAGGCGTCATCATAGCTGGGTTTCTTGGGTCCGATGGGGTCAAACTGAGATCCCGGGATCGGGGGAAGTCAACGGGTACCGGTTCCAGGCTTGTGTCGTGGCGGTTCTCTGCGCGTGCCTTGCGGCGCTTCTCGGCACGCTCCCGAAGACCGATGATGAACCGCGGGGTGGTGACTTGCCTGCCGTTACCTGTCTGAGCTGCCTCGTGGGCGTCCCATGCTTTTATGAAGAGGCTTCCAAAAGCCGTGTGCATCGGGCTGTGCAGGTTGTTGAGCAGACCCCTGAGATCGTAGTTGGCAGTGATGGCCTCCCACGCACGCTCCACCATTGCACCTGAGCAGCGGATGCGCAACTCCTGGACCAGGAACATGTACGCTGGGAAGGGGAAGTGATGCATCGAATACCACTTGAACGGCCGGAGGCTCTCGGACGATTGGACCACGTTGTCGTACTCGATCATCTGCGTGGCCTGCAGGAACAGGCTGTCTCTCTCGATTTCCTTGAGGGGCATTGCCTCCGAGTTGTGCATGCGAACGAGGAAGCTGATGACGCGCATTTTGCAAAGGTGTTGCCGCGTCATTGTCAGGGTGAAGAAGTGCAAGGGTATCTTGGGATCGCACTGCGTCAGATACGTGCCTTCCACGTGAGCGCAGAAGCCGTCAATGGTGTAGGAAGGGGAATCTGAGCCAGCTATTCGGATGCATGTGGCAGGTGTCTTGGCCCCAGAGCCTTGGGACGATGGACTGGCCTTGTCGGGGTTGTTCATCTTGAAACTATCACGGTTGCTGTTGCTGGCCACAGCCATGGCCATCTCGATACGGGCCAGGGCGAAGAGCATCTCCGTCGGCCCCGTGTGCGGCGCTGGCATCTCTTTGCCTTCAATGTGAAGATCAGAGTCGTTGACGTTGAGGGGGATTTTGCAGTCACCCCCGCTTGAAAGGGCCGTCACGGTAGAGCCAGTCATTTCTCCAATCCGGCGATCGTAGCCGACGATGGTCCACCATATCCGACGGCGTTGCTCGATCTCGAAAGGAGGGAGGCCCGTCTCGCCAGGATCTCTGTGAAGGCCCATCCGTTGAGCCATCCGGACGGCTATTCCTATCAAGCAGAATACCTGGCGGGGATCGACAAACCACCTCACGGCGAACTATGCATCGTTAGCCCGCAGGAACGCGATGGCTATTCTCGGAACACTTACCAAGTACAGCACGTAAGCTTGGAGGCAGATGAAGTCGTCGCTTCGCATGAAGCCAGCATTCAGCAATGCCTGCTGCAGCGCGGTGAAGTACCGGCCTAGAAGCTCTCTCTTTGGTTCACCAAACATTCGCTGGACGTCGGGTTCTTCCAAAGACGTGATGGCCATGACGTAGATGGAAAACATGAGGGCTTCGATATTCCTGGGTGCCTTGTCCAACTGTGACGTCGCCCCGATTACCTGGCCTTGAATGGTTGGGATGTGTGTGATTTTCAGCAAAGGGTTGATATTGTCAATGTATATCTGCCACAGCTGAACGATGTGAATGGTGGAAGGATGGGCAGCCGTGACGGACTGAGGGCGACCACCCACAATAAAGGGAAAGCCGTCCTGGTCGCTAAACATTCTATCAAAGGCGCGATAGATGGTTGAGCCGCCGCGTTCGGCCTCGTCTTCGGAGGAGTCGTGCAGCAATTGCTCGCTCGCTCGGAACTGGGCCCCAAATTAGCATTCGTGAGAGGAGGAAGCCCTGTACTGTGCGCTGCCTACCTCTTTGTGGACGGAGAACCATTTGCCAGGTCTATTGCGTCTTTGTCAGCAGGGGCAGGCGTGCATGGGAGCGAACAGACGAGGGTACTTTTCGTTCTGGCCCGCCGACGGGGACGCGCTCGCCTCGGGTGAGGTATTGAGACCCTCGAAGTCATTCTCCAGCTCGTCCACTTCGTCCAGTTGCGGGCCGTCGCTCCTCAGATCTTGGCCAATGGCATCAAACTTGACGCCATGCTCGCTCAGAAGGCTCTCGTACTTCTTCAAGCGCTCGACGAGATCCTTTTCCTGCAGACGCTTCTTGCGGCGGCGAGGGGGTGCGGGAGGGATGATCCTGCACTCGACTCCGGCCTTGACACAGTTGGCACATGGCTTGTTCTTGTCGCAGCGCACCTTGCGCTGCTGACAGAGCACGCAGCTCGTGCCGCGCGTCAACTTCATGGCGCCGAGGTCGGCCTGCTGCTGCTGCTGTTGAAGCCGTGGCATCGGCGCCGGGGCGGGACCCGGACCGGGCATGGCGGCGTACTGCTCGGCAGACATGGCTTATATGTGTCTGCGGGCGGGGAACCAAGCACGGCGTACGGGCGTAGCTGGTGACGCGCACGGTAAAAGTCTGGACACGCCGGGCGCGCCAACAAGAGGGCACCGGCTCAGGCTACCCAGTGCGGAGCTGGCGAATAGTGTCTGCGACGTGCATACGCCTCAGGCGTTGAAGACGCAGGAACGGGTCGCGAGGCCACGGTCCGTAGGGCTGAGTCGGCCTGGGCGGGCAGGTCTCGGGTACGGGACCGGCCTGCGCTGTCCGGGGCAGGACGGCGGGCGTCTGGCGCAACAAGCGTGCTTGGCGTAAGTCGAGTGACGGGACTGACTGTCGGGACGCGAGGTGTGAGGCTCAACTCGGGAGCGGGGTCTCACGACTCACCTCACGAGGCCAGACGCCAACGGCTAGGCTGGCCGTTGTATGTCCGTCCTCCTGGAAAGCAGACGAATGCAATCGGCTGACCTTGCTTTCCCCCCTCGAGTCGTTGGCGTCATCCAGGCCGCGGACGAGCAAAGCGCTGCTTCGGGTCTCTTGCACGCGAGCTGCTCCAGACTCGCAGCGTGTTGGCAGCTGTTGTCGGAGGCTGAGATGCCCCTCTCGGTCCCGAAGCGCTGCAGCCCCTGGCGCCCGCTCGGCTAGCGGATAATCCGCTGCGTCCCGAAACGGCTTGGTGCCCTCGTCGCGGGAGCTGCGCGGCCGGGGTCGTACCCGCAAGAGCCACCAATGCGCCAGTCTTCCACAGACGTCCGTCGCAGCGCCGCGAGCCCAGCGCCCGAACCCCGACCGCCGCCGTTTTGCTCGACGGCATCGTGGCTTCTCGGCGTTCCAGGCGTCTGTAGCTGCAAAAAAAATCTGCGGCCCCAAGAGATGTTTGCCCGCCGACTAGTCTCTCCGTCGGCTGGCCTGTGCCGAGTGGCACTGGTCACCAAGGAGTTAAATATGCCTAGATCTCTTCGTCCCGGTGCCATGAGAGGCTGCTCCTCCCCTCGGTAGCACTACTATCGAGCTTCTTGCCTGTGTGTGCCTTATTCCTTCTCCAGTCACAACTCTGTGCCGTTGCAGCCATGGCGGTCCAAGACGGCGACGGGGGACGAAAGTCTGCAGACCACGCCTCCATCTCCTCCATCAGCATCCAAAAGGACTTTCATCCAGCGCAACCTGTATCGGGAAAGACATTACCGAGCAGCAACGTAGAGTCAAGGCCAACCTCGACGTCTCCAGCACATCAAGGCTCTCCCGCAGAGGAACCAGACGTTGAGAAGCCGGCCATGCCAGGCCCAGCTTTCCACCAGGAGGCGGAGGAGAACTACAAGCCAAAGACTGTCAAGTTCTGGCTCGTTATGCTCTCGGCTTTCGTCTCCATGTTTCTCGTCGCCCTGGACCGCACCATTCTGTCGACGGCGATCCCGCGCATCACCGACGACTTCAAGAGCTTGGGCGACATCGGCTGGTACGGCTCAGCTTATATGCTGACGACGGCTGCATTCCAGCTGCTCTTTGGGCGGATATACCGCTTCTACAACTTGCGCTGGACCTTCCTTTGCTGTGTCGTCATCTTCGAGGTCGGCTCCGCCATCTGTGGTGCCGCGCCGAGCTCTGCCGTCTTCATCTTTGGTCGGGCGATTGCTGGCCTGGGTTCGGCCGGCATCATGACGGGATCCATGATGATCATCATCCCCATGGTTCCCCTCCACAAGCGGCCCATGTTCCAATGTGAGTTTTACACTATAAGCCAACTAACGGACCAGCGGCTAACGCAAGTCATAGCCATTTTTGGTGTCGTCTTTGGCATATCCTCAGTCATCGGGCCCCTGATAGGCGGTGCCTTTACCGAGCGCGCAACCTGGAGGTGGTGCTTTTACATGAATCTCCCGGTTGGCTTGTTTGCGTTAATCTTCCTCTTCTTCTTCCTGGAATCACCCAAGCAGTCTCAGAAGCAAGCGCCAGTCAAGGAGCATATCATGCGACTAGATCCCTTGGGTACTTTCTTCTTCGTCCCGTCCGTGGTCTGTCTTATTCTGGCGTTGCAGTGGGGTGGCTCCACGTATCCATGGAGCAACTGGCGCATCATCCTCTTGTTCGTCATGTTCGCCCTGACCGGAACTGCCTTTGCCACGGTCCAGGTCATGATGCCGCAGAGCGCTACTCTCCCTGTTCGGATCATCAAGCAGCGGACAATGCTTGCTGGAACCTTTGTAATGTTTTTCCTCTCCGGCGGCATGCTGCTGACCGTATACTACATCCCTCTTTGGTGTAAGTCGCATCTTCCCGCCTCTACTTGATGCTCGATCTGTAGCTGACGTCTTGCCTAGTCCAAACCACACACGGTATCGATCCTGTTCAGTCCGGCATCTATACCATCCCTCTCGTGCTGAGTCTTGTCGTCGCATCCATCTTGTCTGGAGCCTTTACACAGCGAATCGGATACTATGTACCTGCCATGATTATCTGCCCTTGCGTCACAGCAATCGGTCAAGGCCTCCTGACCACATTGACGCCCACTACGGACTCGTCGCACTGGATTGCCTACCAATTCCTCGTTGGCTTTGGCGTTGGTCTGGGAATGCAGTCTGTTGGCCTGGCTGTGCAGGCAACCCTCCCCAAGGAAGATATTTCCACGGGCATCTCCATCACATTCTTTGCGCAACAGCTAGGAGGCGCCATTTTCGTGGCTGTTGGGCAAACCATTCTCAGCGGCCTCCTTATCCGGCAGCTCGCTGATCTGCCGGGGCTGGATCCTCAGGTCATTGTCCAGACGGGCGCCACTGAGCTTCATCGCGTGGTGCCCCCCCAGTTCATGCAGGCAGTCACAGACGCGTACAACTACGCCTGTACAAGGATTTTCTTTGCGGCACTTGCTCTCGCAATTGCCCAGCTTCTCTGCGCGTGCTGTGTGGAATGGCGAAGCATCAAGAAGGGGAAGCAGAGCCCGCCCGTTCAAGGCCCGACTGAAAAGGAATCAGAAAGCAAGTAATGTGTTCTCGAGGGTTTTGCACAAGGCGTTTGGAGAGAATTTTGATAGACCGTTCGAGTACGAGTAGAGAGGCATTGTGGACGTGTGCCAGCGTTCCAAGTATATGAATGCATGGATAGAACCACCTCGGCTCAATCAGCGGGCGCATTAATATACGCCGTATGTATCATAGTAATAGACTTACCCTCAACCTTCGGGCATTTATAAGAATTTGACAGTTTCGTAGGTTGGGTTTACAACGAAAGCCCCGTGTGACGTTCCGTGGGCTGTCTGAGTGAGGTTAGTCATCGACTCCAACACGTCAACTGCCGCGGTACGGCTCGTCAACCGCCTAGAACTCCAGCTAACGCGGGGCAACAGGCTCCCCAGCTTCAACAACAGCACTCCCCGTCGGCCACTTCTATTTCTTTGAAACCTTCATTTCGCGCCATACTGCTGACGCCAGAGATTCTGTGAGCTTGTCGAAAGCTTTCGGCTGGCCCGCATCGAGGCGCCATGGACGCTCCGAGCTCCAACCCCCTCATCTCCAGCCAGAAGAGCTCCCAGCTCCAGACGGTCCTCCACCCTCTCGTGCTCCTCACGATATCCGACTACATCACCCGACACACCTTGCGGCAGCAGCAAGGCCCCATCATTGGCGCTTTGCTAGGCCAGCAAAATGGCCGCGAAATCACCGTCGAGCATGCCTTTGAGTGCCACACGACTGCTGCGCCAAGTGTGGCAGGCGGCTATCTGTTGGATGCTCCCAAGTTTGGGGCGAGATTGGAGCAAAGTGCGTTCCCCTTGCGCCGCAACGAGTTTCACTCACTGACTTGTACCAGTGGTCGCGGTGCATAAAGAGCGACAATTAGACCTCGTCGGCTGGTATACTCTCCTCCCCTCCTCCGGTCCGACGCCCACGATCTTGCCGATACACGGCCAAATACTCGATGGATGGAACGAGTCGGCGGTCCTGCTGGGCTTCCATCCTGAAGAGGCTCTGCATCACTCGGTCGGCGGCAAGCTTCCTCTCACGCTATACGAAAGCAACTACGAGGTGGATGATGCCAAGAACGATCCGGACGGCGAGGACAGGAGAATGGACGACGGCGAATCCACACTCAAGCTCAAGTTTCGCGAGGTCCCATACTCGGTAGAGACGGACGAGACGGAGATGATTAGTATGAACTACGTGGCTGGGGGTGGAGGCAACGCGAGAGCCGCCGCCGCGGCCAACGAGGAGCGCCCCGCACGATCGGTCGAATCGACCGGCAAGGGGAAGCGAAGACTTGTCGAGAGCGAGGTGGATGACATCAAGGAGCAGCCGCAGGAAGATGATGGTGTCGTCCTCACGCGAGAGGACGAGGAGATGCTCGCGTCTCTCACGGCCAAGGCCAATGCCATCAAGATGCTCCACTCTCGAATTCGCCTTCTCGTCACCTATCTAGAGCGCCTGCCACCCTCGTACGACAACAGCGAGAATGCCGACGCCGACAGCATGGACACGGACAACACGGTCCCTTCATTGTCCATACTGCGACAGATCCAGGCACTCGTCAGCCGCCTGGATCTCGTCATCCCCTCCGACAAGCAGGCGTACGAGAAGGAGATGCTCCAAGAGTCCAACGATGTCCACCTCGTAGGCCTGCTCAACACCGTCATGCAGAGCCTCAGCCAGGCTCGCGACGTTGGCAAGAAGTTCACCATTCTTGAGGGGTCCAAGCAGGGCGGCCGGCGGGGACCGCAGGACTTTTCGGGCAGCTCGTCGTTCAGCATGCCCGGTGCCGGAGAGCTGCTTATTTAGGCTGAAAACTGTTCTGGCGCATTGCAAAGCGCCGTCATTAGATGGAGCCCGGCGTCATGGAAAAGGGGAAACCACGGAGTCTAGAGAAACGAATGATGCATGATTGATGATGCCATCACCCCTTTCGTCTTGTTGCTGGCTACCTGAGGGTAATTCAGCCGTCACGCAAATAGTAACCACGGATGAATTCAGCAATTGCTGTGTAACATGATACCCGAAACGTGAGCTGCTACGTAGGCCTGAGCAGATTGCCTTTGATTGGTGCACTGGTTACAAAATATACCTCGACGGCTCTTCTACCAAGAAACGATATGGGTGAGTCGAAACACCGAGAGCATGCTGAAGCACTGGTGACTAGGCAGCCTCCCCCTTTTGCGCCATCTTCAATTCAGCTTCTCAAAAAGTGCTCGTTGCCAGACGGCTCGCCGCATTCCTCGCGTCGATGCGATCATCGTCGTCCTCGTTGGGGCCAGTCAGGCCAGAGTGGCCACCCGCGCCGGCCTTGCCAGAAGCAGAATCCTGGTCCTCTTCGCCTTCGCCCTCCTCGGCGGCCTTGCCCATGAAGCTGCTCGAGACGCTGCGGCTAGTCGCGTCGGAGCGGCGGGGGACCCCGCTCCAGGCGTCGCCCTTGGGGCCCTGGCTGGCGGCCATGGTGACGCGTCGGACGGTAGGGTGGGCTTCACGTCCGAGACGGCTGAGGCCGCCCGAGGCGTCGATGGAGCGTATATCTGGGCGTACCGTCTCCAAGACGGCAAGAGTTCGTCGTTCTGCCTCGATCTCCCGTAGCACATACTCCCTGATGCTCTGGCGGAGGTCCGCGGCCGTCCTCGAAAACCACTTTCGACGCTCTTGTACCAGGTTCTGGGTGACTCGGTGGGTCTTTTGGTGAAGGCTCATCTCGTTATGTCGCGCTTCGTCGAGAGCAGCAATGGCCTCGTCCACCTTCTCGCGGCGAACGCTGGAGCTAGCCTTGAGACGGTCAGCAGCGTTCAGCTTGCTGCGCGTCACCTCCTGCGCCTGCAGAAACTCTCGCACGAGGATCTGGCGGTTGGTCAGAGACTCCTTGACGATGCAGGCATCCTGAGAGTGATATTGGAAGGGATCCCCAATGGTGGCCGCTTCGGCCGTGGCCTGAGCAGCGTGGTAGTCTCCGACCGTCTGTACAACCTTGCCAAGCTTCCTGTAGGCGTTTGCAAGTCCAGGATGCGGCTCTTGTACGTTCATGCTTCCCAGCTTGACACCGTAGTCTGACTCCGCGAGACCAAGCCCTGTGATCCGGTCAGCATGCCACAAATGTCGAAGTCCAGGACGATTGCGAACCTCTTCGGGCCTTGACCATCTTGTCGACCTTGTGACCAGCATCCATGGTGCCAAGGTAGAACAGCTTGACGGTGGGTCGGGCGTCGGCGAGTTCGGGGGTATCATCGGGAGGAGGCGCGAACTGCTTCAAGATCTTTCTGCGCACGCCAGTCGCCGGCTGCTTCATCTTAACCAGCGGGCTGTAGCCAAAGTCACTCTCAACAAAGAGGACCACTTCATCATCTCTCATCAGGACCTCGCTGCTGCAGACGTAGTTGAACCATCGTTGCATCATGGCCTTTACTCGCGCTTCGTCTTCATCGGTGCCTGCGCCGGCGGCCGTAACAGCAGGAGGAACGGCGGGAACGAGAGCCTCGGGATTCGCGGATATCAAATGGTCGCCCAGCTTGACAAACTCGGAATGCAGACGTCGGACGTCTCGGTACTGTGTCGTGCGGAATCGCGGCAGGTTGGTCTGCAAACAGATCAGTCTTCTGGCGCACAGTTGCGGGCTTTACGAGGGCAGTACATGAACATCGAAACGCAACACCGGATCCTTTTTGCCAGTTCTCTCGAGTCCAGTCACCTTGGCCTGCAGCTTGAAATGAGGATGGGATGGCTTTTGAGGCTGTCGCCCCTGCTCATGATGCGCCTCGGACTGAACGGGCTGCCTGGGCTGCTGGGACGCTGGGTCGCCTCCAGCGCGCTGCGAACCAGTCAATGATTCCGAAGCGGCCGTTTCAATGGTCGCCGAGTCCTCAGCTTCGCCCTCGGTTCCAGACTCGGTGGTGGCAGTTCCGGGTCGTCGGAACCCTTCGGCCTCGCCGGCCTGCCCGAGTCCGTTGGAGGGCTCGGTGTTGTAAGGGAAGGGACCAGATTCGCTCGAGGTGTTGCTGAACTCGGTGCGGTTGTGCCGAGGCGATGACCTTGGAGAGTTGCCCCACGGAGAGGCTTCTACCGGATCCTCTGCCTCGTTGATCGGGGCGCTGTAGTCCATGGTGATGGCGCGGGTGGTGTCCCAGCAATGGCGTGGCCCCGTTTCGGCTTTGGCGGATAAAGGCGCAGAGAAGCTTGCAAATTGTGCTTGTCAGCGTCACGCGTCACTCATGGCGCAAATACGATCGCACTGTAAGGCCCACGGTCCGAGCAGTGGGATGTCGATGGAGAGCAGTGGGCTCAACGCTGATGCAACGGTGCCCGGCTGCGGCTCCTCAGTGTAGACGAGGCCGCCTCCGCACCTCAGGAGGGGCAGCTGCGTAATTGGCCCAACAAGCGCTCCCGGTCGCGGCTGGACAGGCGCTAACAGCCCGGCGTTTGCCAGGCCTACTCGGGCCTAGTGCGGGGCATCCAACACGAAATTTACTCGCACCCTGCGATGGGCGGTCGCTGAGCGCTCATGAATGCATATGATCCCTCACGAAGCCACTCTTCCCACTCATTCACAGCACTTTCGAGGCTCATTCTGAGAGGCAGCTCTCATATTTAAATACAGAAGCTTCAGTCACAGTCATGGGTAAGAAGAGATCACGTGAGGATGGCAAGGATGCTCCTCCCGCCGATGCTGGCGTCGACAAGATGGACCAGGACAGCAGTGACGACGAGGTAGGGCATCGCTCACAGACCACGTCCCGCAACCTGCGCTGACAGTTATGCCCAGGACTTCGACATGGTGGATGTGGAATTCGAATGGTTCAACTATGACCAAGAAGTAGATTTCCACGGCGTCAAGTCGCTCTTGCGACAACTCTTCGATGTCGACGCGAATCTCTTCAACATGTCAGCATTCGCAGATCTCGTCCTGTCGCAGCCAACCATTGGCTCGACCGTCAAGGTTGATGGGAAAGCCACCGATGCGTACGCCATGCTCACGGCTCTCAACACATTTGAACATCGCGAGAAGGAGCCCATCAGGGACGTGCTCAAGTACCTGGTGGACAAGGCGCAGACCAACGACTCTCTAGCTGCCGTTACCAAGCTTATAAACAGCGGCAGCCATGTCGGCCTGGTCTTGTCAGAACGACTCATCAACGTGCCCCCACAGGTTGGCCCTCCCATGTATTCGATGCTCATCGACGAGGTGGAGGCCGCCGTGGAGGACAAGGAGCCTTACGAGTTTACTCACTACCTCATCCTGTCCAAGACGTATCAAGAGATTGAGTCGACCCTGGACGTGGAGGACCGGAAACGGAAAAAGGCCAAGGAGACGTCTTCGATATACTACTTCCATCCCGAAGACGAGGTTCTTCACAAGCACGCCGTGGCTTACGGCAGCTTCAAGTACACCAAGGAGGAGGACGCGGTTGCGGACAGCAAGCGGGCTTTCCAGGAGATGGGAGTCAAGCCCTTTGGGCATATGATTCTGATCGAGGCCAGCAAGTTCGAGGGCGCCGTCAAGGCCATCCAAGAGTATCTCAGCCCTTTGCAATGATATCAAGACCTAAGCGGTTGGTTCCAACCTCTGCATCAAGTATTCCACCTCGACTTCTTTCGTCAGCGGAATGACAAAGTCTTTGTACATGGCCACCACGGCGTCGACGTTGATCTTGGTCGGCCCCTCGCTGCCTTCCGGCGCGTACGGGTCCTTGCCGTACGTCATGGCTTTGAGGCGCAGACGCTCGAAGATGGTCTGTTCCACGGCCGTGTTGGTAATGGACTCGGCAATGCCTTGCCGATCGCCGGCCTTGATCATGCGAGTGTACTTTTCCGTTTCTGAGCGGAACTTGGACTCGGCAACGAACTTGCCAAAGTGGATCCTCCGCGACAGCGCCTGTAGGCAGGGAAAATCGGACGTGGCTGCTGACCCGTAGTTCTCCTGGGACTCTCCGCGGTCCTCGCGGCCAAAGTCGGGGCACACTGCCGGCAGGAACTTGTTGATGTAGAAGTCCTTGATCTTGGCATTGACGTTGACGTCGTTGGGGTACAGGATTTGCGGGTAATTGAGCGGCTTCAGGATGGGCTTCTGCACCGCGGCGGGGAAGAAGGGATACTCGTCGGGGGATTCGTAGCGTCGTATCAGGGACTGCAGCCTCTCCTGCTCGGAAAAGTACCAATCAAAGAAGCTCAGGTCGCTATTGGGAATGTTGATTGCGCCGGGGATGTAGATGGTCTGCGGGCCTCGGTCAGAGCCGTCCGTGAGTGAGTCAGAGCTGCAGAAAGACGCTTCTCTCACCTTGTTCAGCGCAAATTGCACTCGCTCGATGAGGTGGAAGGTAATGGTATCTTCCATGCGTCTGTAGCAGTCGTCAGGATGCTGGTATCCCTTGGGTCAGAGGGGGCAGACTGACATTAGCTGGAACCGGATGCGCGACAGGTCCAGCGCCATGCTGCCATCGGCCATGTCGATCGCAGAGTCCATCTTGGCAATTCTGTAAAGTACTGTTGCAGCACAAGCACGTATCGCAGTCAATGGGCAACCTCGGTGGTCGAGGCGGAAGCTTGGAGTGGAAGAAATTAAAGTTTAGAGTGTGGTCGTCTCCGAAAGCCGGAGCCTAAAAGCAGACGACGACGGGATACGATGCCCGACATCCTCAGTGGGCGCTCTGCGATACGAGCCCGCCCCGGCAGCACGTCACTCATCAGCTGGCGGGGCAGTGGTCCGCACAATGCCCCTAGACGTCCGCGCGCACGGCGCTGGAGCATCACGCACCACCCAGTGCGGCGCTACCTGTACAAGTACAGTGCCCTGAGCTGGTCTTCAGCGTTTGCATTTTGGCTGACGGGGCTCCAAGCTGGGCAAGCTCAGCTGTCTCGCTGCTGGAGTGGAGTCGGCCCGAGGCCAATGACCTCTCGCGGCTCCCTCCCCACTTGCTCGGCTCCATGGGGCTGCCTTGCCGCGTTGGTCGCAGTTTGGCTCCGCGACTTGCGACCTGCAATCTATCGAAGCTCGCTCCCGGCCTCTGCACTCACCTCTCCAACGCCTTCTCAAGCCCAAGCCGAGTTGGTTCTGAGCTCCTGTGGCGTGAGACTGGCCGCCGAGCCATGGCTGATCAGGATGACGGCTATGGCTTCCCCGATGATGCCGGCGCCGACGAGGACCAGTCCATCATCTCGGTACGTTTGACCCGGACGCCATCGCCGCACAGAGAGGACCGAGAACTAACGGCGGTCACGGCACTCAGACTCGCGGCCTCGAGGCCTTTGGCCGCAAGGTGACGACGACTGCGACACACCTGATGGCCCCCAACCCCGACTCGACGACGCTGCATTACCGGACGGCCATGTCCGAGGTGCACAAACACCTCAAGCGCCCGACGGTGCAACGCAGCGTCTTCTCCATGGCGCGAACCACGCCGACCGACCTCGTGCGCGCGAAGCTGTCGACGACCGAGATTCAGCATCGCGCCCTGACCCATCTCTCTGACGAGCTGCTGTCCAACATCCCGGAGCCTGACAACTCCTACTCGCTATTTCAAGGCTTCCAGGCCAGCTTTCCAGAGCTGACAGACGAGGGAAAGAAGCATCGCCGGCGTGTATCTCGGGGTAGGAAGCTGCTAGAGGAGAGCCCAGCGCCATCTGGAGGCGGTCAAAACCTGGCGCATCTCAAACGGGAGAAGGCGGCCATGATGCACGAGTTTGAGCTCCTCAGTGTGCGAAAGAACATGGCCAGCAGCGAGATCCGCGAAGTCGACAACAAGATTGCCAACCTGCACGGCATCCGAAGAATCGTGCTAGAAAGGCTTGCCGGGCTCGAGCAGGAAGAGGCGTTGCTGGAACACGATAGTATGTGCCGTGCTCCACCGAGTTCTGACGCATGTCACACTAACCGCCCTTGATAGTCATCGACGTCGAGGGACGTCTAGAGGAGGCTCAAATGCTTGTTGATGAAGCCGAATTCATTGCTCAAAACACGCCCACCAAAGACGACGTCGATCTCATCGGCGATGCGGACGATCACGGCCCCGAATTCATGTCGCAGTCCGTTTACGAGAAGCTTCCGGCATCGGCCAATAGCACACCGTCACGCAAACCAAAGAGAGTGCATCGTCGGGTATCAATGCCCATCCTACACGAGCACTTCGAGGCCGGGTCCAGCATCCGCGAGATTCGAGCCCACCGTGATAACATCACTGCCGTGGATTTCGACGCGCCGTTCGGCACCATGGTCACTGCGGCGCTGGACGACACGGTCAAGGTCTGGGATCTCAACGCTGGGAGATGCATGGGCTTCTTGGAGGGCCATGCTGCGTCGGTCCGCGCTCTGCAGGTCGAGGACAACATTCTCGCGACCGGCTCCGCCGACGCCACCATCAGGCTCTGGGATTTAAGCCGGTGTCACTACGATCCTCATGGCAACCACCTCGACAAGGAGAGCGAGGCCGAGGACGAGGACGCTATAGCGTTTGAGAATCCGGACGACCAGCCTATCGATCCGCCTGAAGGCAGCATGGAAGATTGCGCCCTCTTCACCCTGCAGGCCCATGTGGACGAGATCACAGCTCTCCACTTCAGAGGCGACGTCCTGGTGTCCGGCTCAGCGGACAAGACCCTGCGTCACTGGGATCTCGAAAAGGGTCGCTGCGTGCAGACATTGGATGTCATGTGGGCGGCCGCACAAGCCTCGGCAACCTCGAGCGCGGGTGATAGCTCGTGGAGACCGACCGGGCGCTCGCAGGCTGGCGCGGCGGACTTTGTAGGTGCTTTGCAAGTATTCGAGTCTGCTCTGGCTTGCGGTACTGCCGACGGCATGGTCCGCTTATGGGACCTTCGGAGTGGGCAGGTTCATCGGAGCTTGGTTGGTCATACAGGAGCTGTGACATGTTTGCAATTCGACGACGTTCATCTAGTGACCGGCAGCTTAGACAGGAGCATCAGGGTAAGCTATGGGCTGTCCACTCTCGCGAGGCGCATCATCAGTCGCTAACCAGCGTGTCTAGATATGGGATCTTCGAACGGGGTCCATCTACGACGCCTACGCATACGACAACCCCATTACGAGCATGATGTTCGACGCTCGGAGGATAGTGAGCGCGGCCGGGGAGGACGTGGCCAAGGTGTACGATAAGGTCGAGGGCCGACAATGGGACTGCGGCGCCGGAATAGCTGGGGCTGAGGAGGGGAAGAGCCCAGCCGTCGTGGAACGTGTACGACTAAGAGACGGATATATGGTCGAGGGTAGACGGGACGGCATTGTTGGCGTATGGACGTGTTGAGAATAGCAAATATGAATTCAACTCGGACCATTCGCGGCCTGATGGAGTGCAACAGGCCGACACCGACAAAGCGACCGCCGCCGAATGCGCCAAGGGTAAGCATGGCCCCCATCCTCTTCCAAGTGACTGATTGAGTATCTGTACGTATGTCGTTCATCAACCGTGAGTGACTGATTGAGATGATGGCAGCTTGTGATGTGTAGGGTAGCTGATATCGACATGCTGTTGTAGGACTTATTGCCTCTTTCATGGATGAACAGATCATCTCGCTCAGTCGCGCGATAGCTATTGTCATATTGATGATTTTTGCTGCACCTTGTTGGTTCATGAAGTAGTCGAAGATCGCTTGAGTTGGTCGTCGTGGTGAGTTTTGCGAAGGTGCTGAAATCGCTTAGTGGGGAATCCAGAACGTCAACTTCGAAATGCCAACCATATCACGCAACATGTCCCTTCGTCTCCTGATTACGGATATCAACTACGGATACGACCGCCCGAGGAATGGTTGAAAACCTACGGTAGACGTCTCCCCTGGATCGTGTCACCATCCAGGATGGACTCGATCCGTGACCAGCTGCTGTCGCGGTACCTGGAGGCTGCGAACACCATCGCTGAGCCATCAGGGCTCGGGACACATCGAGGACCATCTGCGGGAGATGGTCATACGCAAGGTGACGATCCCGAGAGCAGTGCCATGGAAGAGCTTCTCAAACGCCAGGCTGCCCTTGTAGCGAAGATCCATGATGCTGCGACAAGCGGCGACGCGGAGGCTTCTCACCAAGTTGACGAAGAGCTGCTTCAAAAACGTTTGGGTGACTTGGCCTCGATTGCCATGAGCAAGTTCTACTCGTACCGCTACGACCGGGTACCGGCCCACTGGCGGCGGCTCTACACGGACACGCTCATCCTCACGACGCACCATCACGTACTGTCATCGCTGTCTTCGCGAGGGGTCCTGGATGGGGACGCACTCGACATCATCGTCGGCTCCCTCGACAGAGCACTCATCACTACGGGAGGCGCTGGCAAGCTCGGGAAAGCGTGGATCGAGACGACGATCCAGGCGCTCGAGGAGTTTTGCTCCGCGCAGGAAGACACACACCAGAGGCCGCGTAAACGCCAAAAGGTACACGCCGACACGCCGCGGCGAACCTTTTCCGAGCAGGAGCCCTACGGCCGGCCGTCGATGTCCCCGGACAGGGCGTGCCCTCGATACGAAAAATGGCCGCTGGATAGATTCGAGGACTACATGAACGAGGGCGCAGGGGAGCCACGGCCGGTTGTATTTACCGACCTCATCAACGATTGGCCCGCTTTGACGGACCGCCCGTGGAGTCAGCCCGACTACCTCCTGTCCAAGACCTTTGGCGGCAGACGGCTCGTTCCCGTCGAAGTCGGCCGGAGCTATGTCGACGAGGGCTGGGGTCAGGAACTCATCCAACTCAAGGCCTTTCTCGCCAAGTACATCACCCCCGACTTCGTCTCCAACCACGACGACGAGTCCAGCCAGCAAGTTGGCTACCTCGCTCAGCACAACCTCTTCCACCAGGTTCCCTCCCTCAGGAACGACATCACCATCCCGGACTTTTGCTGGTCCTCGGTCCCGCGCCACCCCTCCGACCCGTCCA
Source organism: Tolypocladium ovalisporum (assembly GCA_024340015.1). NCBI lineage: Eukaryota > Fungi > Ascomycota > Sordariomycetes > Hypocreales > Ophiocordycipitaceae > Tolypocladium > Tolypocladium ovalisporum. The sequence continues at coordinate 164,059 of JALHBZ010000027.1, read as the reverse complement.
AAGACCAGCCTCCTGTCGATACGCCCCATCTCAACGCCTGGTTCGGCCCTTCGCGCACCATCACGCCGCTGCATACTGACGGCTACCATAACCTGCTCTGCCAGGTCGTAGGCGCCAAGTACGTGCGTCTGTACCCCCCGCACGCGACGCCGCAAATGAGTGCGAGGGCGCCCGAGCACGGCGTCGACATGAGCAACACGAGCGGGCTGGATATCGGCGTGCTCGAGGGCTGGGATGAGCCACCGGAGGGCGTGGACGACGGCGAGCTGGAGAAGATGAAGGCGGGACTCGAGGGGGTGGAGTATTGGGAGTGTGTGCTGCGGCCGGGCGATACGCTGGTGATCCCCATCGGGTGGTGGCACTACGTGAGGAGCCTGAGCATCAGTTTCAGCGTCAGCTTCTGGTGGAACTGAACTTGTATGATGGCGGCATTGCGCCACGTAGCGAGCGCGAGCGAATGCAACTACGGATTGCGTAGACTTCTCCAAAAGAATAGCTCAAATCTGGGGACCATCGTCCACGCCGTCACCCGTGTGCGCCTCTCGGCGAGCCTTGGCCCCTGCCTTGAGCATGTCCCACTTCTCGCGGTACTTGTCCAATGTCTTCTGCATCTTGCGATTATCCTTCTCCAACCTCTCCATGTGCCCGGCCGCCGCGGCTAGCTGCTCCTCCATATCCTGCGACTTCTTTCTCATGGCGTCATCCATGGACTTGCCAGGCGGTGCCGCACTCGGCGACCCCGGCCGCATGACGCGATAGCTTTCCGCCAGAGCCATAGCCGAGTGCTGCGAGCTGGCCTCGAATGCGTGCAAACGCTTCGAGACATTATCAAGCATGTCCTTGAGCGACTTGTTCTCGAGGCTGAGTTCCTCAACCGTGTTGCGTAGGTCCCTGTCGGTTTGGTTGCGTACGACCTTGCGCCTGGTCCCCGGAGAGAGGGGGACTAGAGTCTCCCTGGCATCTACAAAGTCGTCCTCGTCCTCCTCAGCGGGCACTGCAAGCTCACTGTGCGTGGATGCTTCCAGGCGCCGTTTCTCTTTCTCGGCATAAGTCAGGATGTTGGCGTAAGACATGGTGTGCCCGCTCGTTGGCACGACGTAGAATGAGTCGCTCGCACTGTGACCCTCCCTAGCGAGAGCCCTCATTGTAGCTTTGGAATAGATTTTGGATAGATCTGGTTCCAATGTGACGGAGCTGGGCGGTCGGGCGGCTTTGCGTCTGGAAGACGGAGAGGGCGTCCGGGTACGCGAAGCCGCTGGCTCAGTGTGCTCTGGCAATACGGTCGACTCTTCCTGAATAAGCGGCAGGCCCGCAAAGGCCAACGGGGCCGAAATCTTGTTGATGAGGCTGCCGAATGTATTATAGAACCGTGCATAGCCGACGTCCTCGGGCACCAGAGAGCTTGCATCTGCTCGGGGGGATGCCGTGCTCCTGGAACGACCGTCGAGCTTTGCAGGTGAGGATGTAGGCGGCACCCAGGTAGGCTTGCCAGTCTGGTGGTCAATGATGTTCTGCATCTTGGTTTTGGACCCGTCCCTGCGCGGATGAGGATCAACGTTGCCCGGTGCCTGATCGTTGGAGACGCTCGGGCTGAGTGGCTGGCCTCTGTACTTGGAGCGAATGCCTCGCGCGGATGCAAGGTTGCTGGCTATAGACGACGACATCTCTCGCGACGCGAACCGGCGCTGCTGAGACAGGCCTGGCGTTTGCGCCGTTCGCGAACGAGGATCCGTCTTGCCAGAGACATTTTCGGCAGCGACTTGTCCCTTTTCGGTCTCGCGTGTCTTCTCACCGAGATCATCATCGCCCGAGTGCGATACGGGCTCCGGGGGCAGTTTGAGGATCTCGGCTAGTTTCCTATGGTGCTCCTCCAGTAGCTTGAGCGTCCGTAGCGCCTCGATACTCGTGGTGTTTCGAGCGGCGTTGGCAAATTCGCCGGCAGCCTGCGTGTGCTCGCTTATGGCGACGGTGGTGTCGGAAGCCTGCCTCGTCGCGACGGCGGCAGCCGCGGCGTGGTCGTGCGCCTTGACGAGCGGCGACGAGTCCATGACGCGGGGTGAGAAGCTTTGGTCGCTGCAGTCGATCAGGCACACGGTCAGTGAGGTTGCGGGCACCCAGGTGCTGGCACGGTCGTATAGAGGGAGAGATGGGGTAGGATGAGGTGTGTGAGTTGAGGTTAATCGGGAGTTGTTGATCGGCATCGGATACGGTAGAGCCGCATCGGCACTAGCGGCGTCTGGGCGATTACCCCACGCTACCTTGCCTTTGGCACTTGGACGGTGCAAGTACAGGTACAGAGCTGCGCCTAAGGTAAGGTACTAAAGGCCAGCCTCGAGGCCCTCGGCAACTCGCTCAAGACGGCCTCGAAACATCACGTTCTGGCTCTGTTGAACAGGTAGCACTCGGAATGGAACGTGACGAGCCCCAAGGTTTGGGAAGGGTCGCGGGTGTTTCCGAGCACGAGGGTCGTTGCGACGTGGTGCAGGGCTGAGAGAGGTCATGACCCGCCTGACAGGCTTTCTGATCTTGGCGGGCGATAGTGACACCAAGACTTTGGCAGTCGTCGAGTCCAGTGTCGAGAGACGCAACTTCGTCACCACGAGGTACCGAGGCTTCACAATGCACTGCCTAGCAAACAATGACGAGGAGAAGTTCGCTTGGCTAGATGCGCAGAATGAGGTCAGAGGTACAGTCAACTGCTGCCCTGGCGAGAGGAAAATGGCAGCACAAGGCTCGGTTCAGCTGGACACTGTTCGACTTGGAGATGCCATCGTTTGCGAGCCGAGAAACGCTCTGGTCATGTCACAGCTGTCGGTCGTGACAGTACCTACGGCATAAGGTAGATCCCAAATGACAGTAGCCCCACTTGTAATGTAGAGATTGTCGAGAACAGACTCGCTACGTGCGCCTACTCGTAGTCCTGTCACTCGTCGGCGACCTGCGTTAGGCCTGGACGCTGGTGCAGCAAAGGGTTCGATGTGCCAAAACTTGCTGAAGGCCCAAAGCAGCGGAGCTTTCAGGGGGGGCGATTTGTTGTGGGCGCATCGAGCACGAGCCTGATGACGTGGGGGGTACGGGTTAGCCCGCACCGACGCAGGTTTCAATGGTGACGGCTTGGTGCCATCGACGATGGTGGCACCTCCGGGGCATTTCTTCCAGCGCGCAGCTCAGGCAGGCGTGGCCCCACCCAGAGGTCTCGCGTCGTACTCGTACCTGTACAGGTACAGGGGCAAGAGGGGCGACTCGTACTGTACAGGGCAGGTACCTAGGTAGTGTCCAACCCAACAAGGGCTGACGGGGCCTGCCACCCAGCCAACTACGAGTAGTTGGAACGTGCCGCCTGCTTTTTGAGAGACTCGACCTGATTCACTTCGTTCAAACCTGGACTCGACCTCATCGCAATACTCATCTGGCCCTTGACCATTCCGTACCGTCCAGTGTTGGCCCACAGCCAGACTGCGCGAGGCCACGATACCCCGGAGCGGCGTCAACAACTGGCAGTGGGTTCGTCTAGGGACTCGACTCGCGCGCAGGAAGCGACATCTCACCAACAGCAACAAACCACCAGGAACAGCGACGCCCTCTGCTCCCGTTGAGCACCCCTCCGGCTCCGTTGCTGCGACTGCGCTGCCCCAAGCCCTCCAACCGTCCGGTTGTGGACAGGCGCTGCGGTCATGGATGGCAGCAATGGCTTGAGCAAGCTGCTGCCAAAGTCTATTTCAGCCAAGCGCAGGCGAAGAAAGCAGAGAAAGGCCGCCGAGGCGGAGGCGGCTGAGGATGACGCAGCAAGCCGCTCGGCGTCGACGCGCGATTTGAGCGACGATACAAAGTCGACCAACTTGGTCGACGATGAGGACATCGATAACCAGAGCTTTGACTCTGTAGAATCAGGGGCCGACCTGGAGCAGACAGACGCGTAAGTTGCTTGATTTCCTCTTTCCCTGTCCCTTGCCCGGCTGCAAGAGCCCTCGCGCACGTTGGACCCGCGCGTTTGCGACACCAACGGTGCAGCTAGATCGCATCTCTGCTCGCAGCCGACGGATCCGCTTGTCCGCCTGGGTCAGCATTTCCTCCACCCTTTTCCTCCCCTCCGCCTCGTCTGCACCTCGCTGCATCATATCATCTTCGCATCCAAGCTTGACGGCGTCCCTTTCCCTGCCTCTGAAGGGTTATTGAAAGTGGTTTGGTTTCCTGACCCTGGACCCAATAGCGCACGAGCCGCTGCCAGCTCTCCACTAGCTCGTCCTACGACCATTTCCGCGCACCCGTCGTTGATCGGCTACTTGACAACGTCATCGCCCATCGTGCAAGCGGAGCACCTCGACTCTCAGTCGCATTTCCAGGCTCCCCAGGAGCTTCAAAGCGATCGCAGCGATAGCGACCGGGGCACGTCTCCTGACGCCTCCGCCTCGACCGCCTCCATCATCGAACCTCCAACTAGTGCCAAGATAGCTTCCTCCGACGGACGGCCAAGGGCGCCGCCGCCTCGGATCGAGACGGATCCTCCGCGAACTCCGCCGGCGGGCGACAAGGCAGCCCCAGCCATCGTCAACACGCCGCCAACGCCCACCGACGGTGGCGACTCAGCCGCCGCGTCTTCGCCGGAGAGAAAGTCGGCGCCGAACGGTAGGAGCCCCCGCGCAAGCATAGATGGCAGCCCGCGTTCGCAGAACATGAGCGCACACCGAAGGAGCAGATCCGGATCCGCGTCTATTGTACCCAGCAAACTGTCCAATATCACTCTCGCGCCTCTGACACCCACGGCGGAGAGCGGCGAGACTACACCTAGCGCCACTGGTTTCTTTTCGTCTGTGATATCCGCCGCCCAGAGCGCAGCTACTACCCTCAGTAACAATATTCCTGGCACGAGCATCAACATAGGCAGCAACAAGAGCCGGTCAAGTTTGCCCAAGTCGCAGGGCTCGTCGACGCATAGCCCAGTTGAAGCCGAGTTTGAAGCCGAACCTGAACCCCGAATCGAAGACACCATGGATCAGAAAGAATCAGCTGTCCGAACCCTGGGGAGTGGTGACCTAAGCTTGAGCCAGCTCGGAATAGCAGAACCTGCGAGCTCTGCAGCCTCGCCAGTCAACGCAAGGTTTGCCGATGCCGCCGATACGAGAAGCAGGTCGGAATCGGCGCCTGTCGACTCGCAAGCTCGAGGTGCAGATATTCACCCGGACGAGTTCTCTAGCAGACCTCGTTCCTTGGTGGAGGCTGCGAGCGGTGACCACACACCGCCGCAGGCTGAGGTGCCTGAAAACAAGGCTGCCGCCTTGAAGAAAACGTCGAGCATACGAAGTGCCGTCAAACCGCACCGGCACCGTGGAAGCTCCGTCACCACCGGCGGAACTGGGAATACCATTGGGGCCGCGATTGCTGCAGCCCACCACTCTGCCATTACCCCCAGTGGCAGTTTTGGAGCACCGAAGCTCACAGGGTTTGCCATTGCCAGCAAGAAGCGAAATCGCGACTTTCACACTTTTTTCAAGAGCGTGCCCGACGATGATTATCTCATCGAAGACTACAGCTGTGCTCTGCAGCGAGAGATTCTTGCGCACGGTCGGCTGTATGTCTCCGAGGGCCATCTGTGCTTCAGCAGCAACATCCTGGGCTGGACAACGACACTTGTTATGAGCTTTGATGAGATAGTCTCCGTCGAGAAGAGAAGCACTGCGCTGTTGTTCAAGAACGGGCTCATGATCTCAACGTTACACGCCAAGCATATTTTTGCAAGTTTCACGAGCAGAGACGCAACCTACGACCTCATCGTCAACATTTGGAAACTCGGGCATCCGACCTTGAAGAGCACTTTGAACGGCGTTCAACTGGAAGGCACCGGCGGAGACAAGACCGAAAAGGTTGACGCGGAGCCATCAGGCCCGGACAACGCGACTCGGGAGGTGGCGTCTGGATCCGAGGATGATAGTGAAGAGGACGATGACGATGACGATGACTATTACGACGAGGCTCAGAATGGTGAGATTCCGGACACTCAAGCGACGGAGGTCACTAGTGCGGATGCCGACTCGGAGAAGCCGGCGCCTCGAAAGGCTTCCAACATGACAGTCTCCAACGGTGCGCCAACTGACGCGGCAAAAGAATCCCCATCTTCGCCAGAAGGCTCCGTGGACTTTCCAGGTCCTGCAACCCATTCGCCAACAGAATGTGGCGACGCCGCGACTCATTATGATAAAGTGATCGGCGACGATGTCATCCCGGCTCCCCTCGGCAAAGTGTACGATCTCGTCTTCGGCCCGGGGTCCGTCACTTGGATGTCGAAGTGGTTGACAGGGGAGCAAAAGTGCACAGACCTGCAGATGGAAGACAAGAAAGGTCTGAGCCTCGACAACAAGACACGCAATTTCACTTATATCAAGCCCTTGAACGCGGCGATTGGGCCGAAGCAGACCAAGTGCATCGTCGCCGAGACGTTGGAAAATCTGGACCTGGAAAAGGCAGTCAACTTGAGTGTGTCGGTCCAGAACCCAGATGTCCCAAGTGGAAGCGTCTTTTGCGTCAAAACAAAGTATTGTCTGTCCTGGGCCGAGAACAATGCCACTCGCGTGCAGGTCAACTGCACGACCGAGTGGACAGGCAAGAGCTGGATCAAAGGTACGTAGCAAAAGCTTTCTGCATGAGTGCTCCGTCATGAAGGGCTGCTAATATCGTCTAGGCGCAATCGAGAAGGGCGTGAACGATGGCCAAACGCAATACTGTAAAGACTTGTTCGCGGCGCTCAAGGCCTCGGTCACGTCTCGGCCGCGGGCGGGCACCGGACCCACGGGGCCAGCAAGGGCGAAGAAGAAGCTCAAGAGGAGCAAGGCTCTCAACCCTACCGACGATGCCGTGGAGCGAAAGAACGGATCCAAGCATTCCGCCAAGCAGGATTGGGGACTCCTAGAACCCGTCAGGGCCATTATGGAACCGTGCATCGACGTCATCCAACCGATCCTCTCCAGCAACGTCATGTATGGGCTCCTCGTGGGCTTGGTGGTGGCGATGTGGTTTGGATTTGGCTCCGGACCGAACAAGAACGCCGCGCCTTATGGGCCGGGCATGGGCTTTCACAGCTCAAACCGGCTTGCCGCCTACGAGGAGATGTGGCGACGAGAGGACAGCGAGCTGTGGGATTGGCTTGACGAGCGTGTAGGACTGGACCGACTGAGCGCAGACAGTTCGAGCATTCGAAAGAAGAGCTTCGACCCCCGAGCCATCGAGGACAAGCTGCGGGAGGAGCGAATGGATGAGAGGGAGGTCGAGGAGGCAATTCGCGTGACTGAGGAGAAGCTGAGGGTGCTGAGGGACGTGGTTGAGAAGACGAGCACGAACAGCGCACGGCGAGAGTCTCATTGAGTGGACCGGGCACCGCACAAGCTTATCATTTGTATATCATCCAAGTACTTGGCAACACGAGCAAAATCCTATTTGTGAACCCCCACACTTGTAAGACGATGGACGGCCGGGCTCTAGGACGTGGCAGGCGATGGTACATGTCGGCATGCAGGACAGAAGCATGTTCCTGCAGGCAATATGCCAAGGATCAACACTGCGTGGGACGAAGTGATTGATGCAGCTTGCCTGCTGTGTCGATTGTTGAAGCGTTCGCTGCCATCAGGTACTCGGGACTTGGTCGTTTTGAGCGAGCCGCCGAGACTGCAGGCTGGGTACCGTAGGGTGCGGGAGCGGATACGAGCGCCGGGCCCGCGATTTGGCGTTGACAGTGGAGTTGCCGAGGGGAAGTTGGCGAGCCGTGCCGCGCTCCCGCACAACACATTAATCAGCGTCAAGGCACCCGTCTCAGCCTAGGTGTGAGCACGAGTGCACACCATGCCTGGATCAAGTGTCCACAGAGCTCCAGCCGCTGCCGTTGCTGTTCGGCGGGCCCGAGGTCTGCCTCGAGGGTCCGCGGGTGGCTGACGGCCGCCAACATCAGCAGTCGTCTGGCACGCTCGGCGCTCGCTGGCTGCCTCCAATGGACGTCAGCGCACCCCGGATCGGATCCAATCCCATGCAGTCCGTTTGCCTTGGAGGCTCCGCCACGCCAGCAGCTGCATCAGCGCTGCGCAGTGCGGAGGTGATCTGGCTCTGGACGAGAGGACACCCCCCCCTGGCAAAGTCCTAGGCCTCCCGCCCAGTCCTACACCTCTTGAGCGCCATAGGACCTCGCCCGTGTGTGCTGCCTCCAGCCTCATCCATCCAGGCTTGCACGCGAGGAATCCATTAAAACATCATGTGTGGCGACATGTGAGGGGCCGTCGTTGCGTCCTGAACCCTTCTTTTCTGCCATTATGGTTGTTTGATTCGACCACACCGCCGAGGGACACCCGCCACTGCCATGGAGAGCTTCAAGCGTTCCTCGGTTGAGGAAGCAGCCCACGCCGCCTCAGCCCTACGACGATGGACCCGGAGTCCCACGGGGCCCCGCCTGAGCCTGAAGCGGTCCGTGACGGCATCGACCTCTGCTGCGTCCATCTCCTCGCTCGACAGCGATGGAAGCGACAAGAGCGACAAGAGCTCGCCGGCGACGACTTGTGTGTAAGCAACATGGGCTCACCGGCTGCTGTCTAGTTGGGCGCTGACTTGACCGCGCAGGGCCCGAGAGACGTCTGGCGATGAGTGCGCTCTCCACAGGTTCATCGTCTGGGTGGCCGTCAAGCGCAATGCCTGTGCCAGGATGACGGCCGAGGAGAGGAGAGAGTGCCCGATGCTGCGCTGCCGCAGGCGCTTCGCCAACCATGAGCTCATGCTGCAGCATCTCTACTCGTGCGAGCATCTCGCTTCGGGCGAGTACTGGTGCTACGACTGCGCAAAGGCCGAGCAGCTCAACGACATCAAGTGTAGGCGCTGCCTGGGGCATCCGTCCAAGAGGAAGAAGATGATGTCCATGGCCAAGAGCTTCTTCAGCTCGCTGGGCCACAAGTCGAGGAGTGGCGGCCTTTCGGATCTCGATCTTGACATGGATGAGGAGGAGCTTGCCGGCTACCATTCGGTCCTCGACCCGGCCCAGGCTGAGCTGCAGTCCAATGAGATTCACGAGATTGACTCGTTCGAGTTGCCTCTTCCCACGATTCACGAGGCTAGGGAAGAGCCTGACCCGGAGCCCTCTGTAGTGTACGCGTCGAACTCGTCCTCGCAGCCAGCGGTCGCAGCTCCTCGCCTCTTGCCAGCACGACTCGGCCCTGGCCATTCAGGCATCGATGAATCGCTCATCAATTGGGAGCCGTCCCCGACGCCTCCTGCTGTCGCTGTAGGCCTACCGCGGCCCGACCCTTCCAGTTCGCCGGATCGGCCTGTCCTGCAAGTCCACACACAAGGGCTCGGCGATTACTACCGAGCTCGGTCGAGGCGCCGAAGCAAGGTGCTGGCACCAAGTTCATCTGTTCGATCGACGGCCAGCACGGCCAGCACCAACAGTACCTCGAGCACGGCCAGCCACAACATCTCGCCCATGTCGGCGTGGTCTGGAGCCTGGAGCAAGGGTGCCGGCTTTGACTCGACTCTGACCTCTCCGACGGACGACTTGACCGACCTGGCGGACCTATTCCCACGCACCGAAAATGCATACCAGCGCCGTGACATCGGAGAGAACCATGACATGGACTTGACCGGAATTGCGACTGAACCTTTCCTGTCGGAGCTTCCCGCCGAAGTACCGCTGTACATGCTCTCTTCCGGTCACAGCCTTCAAGTTGACCTGGACTTGAATCCACCGTCCACTTTGCCGCTCGGCGCGTCAATCTCGACCGAGCAGCCCGTGATCGCGAACATTGCCTTGACCGCGAGCCTGAACCTGCCTCTGGACCCGACGGATACTGCGACAGATGTTGCTCGGAACCTGCAAGCCAGCGCGCATACTCTGATCCAAAGCGCTCACAACATGCTGGATGTACACGTTGCCAATTCCATGACCAGCCTGAGATGCCACAGCGAAAACTATCTCGTCGACCAGTTCCTCAGCATGACTTCCAGCTCGGTAGCAGATGCTGGGCTGGAGACCATGATGGACATTCTTGAAGGTTCCGCCGCAACGTCCCCGGTCAAGCTGCTTTGCTTCATACACGTCATCTACTCGCTCTCTGTTGTGGTTCACGAGAAAGATGCTCTGCGTCGGTGCTCGAACCTATTCATGCAGGCTTTGTCGTATTCTTCGTGGTTGCCTCACCAAGACAGACAAGCCTACGTTCAGGTGGTAGACTTTCTGTGGAAGCCCCGGGGGATGTCCGAGGGAGACTATCGGGAGCTCTTGCAAACAAGCCTGTCTCAGCGTGAGAGCAATTCGATCTCTCGAAAGGGAAAGGAGCGTGCGAATACGCCCAAGGAATCCCGGATCGATGCGCTGGCTTTGGTTGCACAATATTACTTGGACGGTAAGAACCCCACATGCACCCTAATGGGACAACGCCTTACTTGTTTGGCAGAGTTGGAAGATTCTGCACTGCGCGATACCCAGCGACCTGAGATACAGGCCTCTCATCTTTACATGGAGCACCTGAAGGACATCAATCTAGAAGCCTACGAAGGCTCTCCCTTTGCGGTGGCGGCGTACGATATCATTGACTCCCTTTCGCTACAATACGGACACATCCCTGGCTTTAAATCGTCCATGGACTATATCATGTGCAGGGTCAAGTCGAACTACGCTGTGACGCCCCGACGTCTGGAGTTGGAGCTTATGCAAGCAGGCAAGGTTTGTTACGAATGATTGATTGAACGAAGCCCCACCGTTGCTGATCATGGGGATTTAGATGCAACTTTCGTCGGACGTCTGCTTTGACGAATACATGGCGATTGTGCGAAGGCATCTGGACGCACTGTATGAGCTGTGTAGCTGCAGCACGACCGGCGACAACCCACGGCTCAGGTACTACCGACACGGCATTGACTTGATGAGATCGATCATCCGACAGTCCGAATCGGGTCAACCTGTCATGCCGGCTTCGTCTATAGGGATGCCCTTTGATCCCCTCGGCCTCGACGCGCGGATGGTACCCAACATGGACGACTTTCTTCTTCCTGTGGCCGACTTCAACTTTGACCTGGCACCGAACACCGCCACTGCGCTTCCGGAAACCAGTATTCCAGATGTCCCCCCCGAGCCAACCCTAACTCAAGCAGGGGCATGGCTGCCCACGCCAGAGGGGACAACATCCCATGGAGGAACTGGAACACCGGCGTCACCAGCAGCATCTTGGACGTCAAAAAAGATTGACTCCAACGGCTGTTGTGGGATCTGCGGCTACCGGCCAAAGGGTGACCCCCGATGGTTTGGCGGCAGCATGGCCAAACACAAGAAGCTGCAACACGGCTCCAACCCACCCAAGATATACAAGTGCCCGTTCCCCGGATGCACCAGTCAATACAAGAGCCGGCCGGACAATCTGAGACAGCACCAGATTGACAAGGGCCATTTCGTGGACGGCGAGGACGGTGAAAGCCAACGTCCGAGTAAACGCAACAAGACGGGATGATTGATGCACGGGCAAGGCGATGGATCTCGGGCAGCACGTTGCTGGCTTCCTTGCTTATTTGTTTGTGACCTACATGTGGACCTGAGGTCACCGTCTGGTCCACATGCTGAGCTTGTACACACGAAGCGCCTGGAGCCTCGAACTGGAAGCTGCTTGGGTAAGAGAACGAGATTGGGATTTGAACTGGCTGTTTGCTCGGGAGGACAATGATACCATGGAAAGAAGAGCGGAATGTTTTTCCGTCTCGGCGAAGGCGCGAAATAGGGCCGCCGGAAAGTTACACTATAGAGTGGCACGGCATGACCGTCTAGAGATGGCAATGGGAATTGGGCCGTCGACTGCAGGTCTCTTGCACCAGACAACGCGTGCCGCATCCGCATCTGTACATGTGCGCCCAATGCTGATGAAGAGTAAGCAGCAAGTGTCATGACTACCTAGGTATCGTCATTACGTGGCATCGGCTCGTCGTGCAGCACTGCTCGATTCGCAGCGGTCGCCAACCATCGCCCACGGTGAGATGTAAGCCTGCGCAGTCACGTGTGCGGGATGGGAAGGAGAGGGGACGACGACGAACAACATGCTTCGCCATCACAGGCAGCTCGCGCGGTTCGAGGGCCCTAGTCTCAAGCGGTAGCAGGCCTAAGCCACCTCCTCGTTGTGCGGCGCCGTGATAGGCTGGGGGCCGTTGCGGCCACTCCGCCGCCGTCAGCTGGCGATGCCGAAGCTAATGCACCGGGCAGATAACGCACACAGTATGAGAGGGAAAACCTTGCCGGGCTGAGCTGGGCCGTCCGGGCTCTGCTCTGCTCTGCTCTGCTCTGCTGGGCGCTGCGCGTACTCCGTACAAGGTGCGTCGGGCCGGTGGTATTCGTCGGCATTGTTGGCTGGCTGCCATGCTCGTATTATTGTTCCCTCGATCCGTCGTCTGCGAGCCAGCCAGCCCTCCACCCACCTCACCCAGCCACTAATTAATTAGGCCTCGTCTACCTTACATTTGTAAGGCCCCCCCCCCGTAGCCGAATAATTCCCCAGCCCACACCAGCTCACTCCTCCCTTATTTTCTGCCCACACCTCTAACCCGGCGCGCGCACCTCCACGCCTCCTCCGGCCCCTTTAACGACACCCCCAAACCAGGTCCAGGGTTTTGCTTGAGCCGCGCGGGCTCGACGACGACGCTGGCAAGAAGATTGAAGTCTCGAGGGGCCATACCAAAGCGACGACGACGAGGGCGAGAGCGAGCCAGACACCCGCAGCAGCGCGAGCGAAACGTCCTTGGGCTGCGGCACGGGCGGGCACCAGAGAGAGAGAGAGGACGTGGCGGGAAAAAAAGGGCCAGCAGAAGCCAGAGCGGGCGCGTGCGGTGCGAACGTTGCTTGCCGTGTTTCTGGGGCTCGGCTCGGGACACAACACTCGACCCCCCGTTTGTTGATCGCTCGGAGACTCGAGGAGAACCTCGACGACGTTTGACTTTGGCCGTCCCCATCCCTATCGCCCGTTTGTCGCTCATCCGTGGCCACGTTGCAGCGGCTGCTGCCGCCTCCGCCGCTCCCAACGCCGCCGCGCGGGCCTCGTCGGCCGTTAGGATAACCGTTCCGAACCCGCAACAATGTCGAGTCTGGGGCCATCCGGGTCCAACGCCCACGCCGCCCTCAACTTCTCGCAGGCTGGCCTCCGTCGCAACCCGGGCTTCGCGCCGTCGCACGCCAACCAGCACCAGCACCCGGCGAACAAGCAGTCCCCCGCGCCGCACGCCGCGTCGCCCTACCAGCCCCAAGGCTACACGCCTCAGCAGCCGCCCCATGGCACCTATCCTCAGCACCTCTTCGCGGCACCCACGGCCAACGTGCCCAACGGCCATCCCTCGTCGCGAGCCCCCAATAGCCATGTTACCAATGCCATCAATGTCCAGCGCCAGCGCGCCGCGCCCTCGAGGCAGCAGATGCAGCCGCAGCCGAACCCGCCGCCCATGATGTTCCCAAGCGGCATCAGCCAGGCTGTCCAGCACGAGTCCATCATCTCGCACCCGCAGCAGCACCAGCAGCCTCATCCGTCTCACCAGCAGCCTCACCCTGGGCACCCGAGCCACCAGCAGCAACAGCAGCAGCAGCAGCAGCATCAACACCATCCGCAGCAGCAGGCCCACCATCAGCAGCAGCAGCAGCAGCAGCAGCAGCAACAACAGCAACAGCAACAGCAGCATCAACAGCATCAGCAGCAGCAGCAGCATCAAGCCCACCAGGCACACCAGGCCCAGCAGGCCCAGCAGGTCCAGCAGGCTCAGCAGGCCCATCAAGCGCATCAGGCGCATCCTGGCCTCCCCGGGCATCAAGGCCACCAGGGCCACCCGGGACACCAGGGGCGCCAGTCGCACCAGGGGCATTCTCATCCACAGCAACAACACACTCCGCAACAACAGCAACAGCAGCAACCAACGCCCCAGGCACCGCCGCCGCAGCAACAGCAGCAGCAGCAGACTCCCCAGCAGCAGCCTCAACAGATGCCACAGCCTCAAGCTCAACCTCAGCAGCAGCCACAGGTGTCGCAGGTACCGCAGGTGCAACAAGTACAGCAGCAGCAGCAGCAGCAGGTGCAGGCCTCGCCCCAACAGGCGCCCGAGCAGATTCCGCAGCAGCAGGATGACCATGCCACGGATGAGATGGAGATGGACGGCCACAACGATGGGGAAACGGAGGCTTCCCTCGAGGCTAAGCTCCTCAGCGATCCATCGTACGTTCCCACGCACCCCATGGGCGACATGATGTCGCCGCCGCCCGAAGGTGGGAGCTATCCAACATTGGAGGCTGTCCAGAAAGCCGTCTTGCGATACTGCACCTCGGTCGGTTACGCCATCGTCATTGGTCGGTCAAAAAAGACTGTCCCTGGGCTGAAAAAGGTGCTCTTTGTCTGCGATCGAGCGGGCAAACCGCCAAGCCGCGTCAGCCCCGAGTTCCGCAAGCGAAAGACGTCGTCTCGGAAGTGCGACTGCCCCTTTGGCTTCTTCGCCATTGAGCAGCGGACGCAGTGGACGATTCGTTACCGACCCGACCCGGCGCACCTGCAGCACAATCACCAGCCAAGCGAGGGCCCCTCGCATCACCCGGCGGCTCGTAAGCTGGACAGCAAGATGGTGGCTGCTGTCAAGCAACTCAAGGAGAATGGTACGTCGTCTAAGCACCCTGCCATTGGTAATTCAGTTTCCGCTGACTACCTTGCAGGCGCCGGCGTCTCAGAGACGCTGCAGATTCTTCAAACTGAGAATCCAGATTGTCACTTGCTCCCGCGGGATATTTACAACGCCCGAGCAGCCATCAATCGAAATCCGCAGAAGGTGGCGACGGGCCTGGCAGAGAACCGGCCGGCCATCTACACCAAGCCGCAACAGTCGCCCGAAGATCGCATCCGGGCCGACCTCAGAAGAGAGCTGGCCAAGGCTCGCGAGGACATGAAGAAGATTGAGGAAGACAAACAAAAGGAGATTGACGAATTGAAGGCCAAGCTCGAGGAGAAGGAGCATCTGATCAAGAAGTTTGAGATGTTCATCGACATTTGCAATCAAAGGGTCATGGTTCAGCGAGAGAGATTGGCGGGCCAGGAGGGTAGCCCGGCGGCGGGAGGGAATCCAGCCGGGTGAGCTTTCCTCTCACGGGCACATCGGCTGCGACACTAGGTTGCATGATGGCAGCGCTGGACTCTGAAGGGAACCGGGGGAAGAGAAGGGAACGGCGTATGGCGTGACTGTTTGATTGACTCTGAAGTCGTCCTCGGCAAAAGGGAGGTCTGGCCAAGAAGAAAATCACAGGGAACTCGGCGGACAATAGGTTGGTGGGATTCATTGACGGCTTCTATACTTGTACTGCGCTTAAAGAGTTATATAAGGTACTATGCTGTGACTTATACACCTGGTCGACCGCGGGAGGCCTAAACCTAATCGTCCAGTGCCATGTGTCGGCTCTCCCACGCTTCAGCACCCTAGATATCGAGACCCCTGGGTGATGTGCTGGGCGGCATTGGAGAGCGTCGACGCCTGTAGCGGGATAGCTTGAATCTTCATTGCCTTATTGAGGTCCCTAAGTCGGCAACCTAAGGTAGGCTTCTACAAGTAGTTTGTCCTGTAGTCCCCAGTGGGAGACTACCTCAGTTACTGCTTGTACACCCGAGCCTAATTCACGTCGTGGGGATGATGCCGACATCGACAACTGGACGGCGGGCGGGCACTCGATGGCGGGGCTCGACGCCTCTGACGCCTCTCAGGTCTAAAGTCAAGTCACAGCCACACACCCCGTGCGCTGCGCGTGGTGCCGGGCCAATCAGGCACGTCCGACGCTACGAGTACGGCGTCGCGGCAGGGTTTCTCAGGGTCGCGTACCGCCAAGGGGGGTGCACCTGCAGTGCGTAGCGACTGCGTTGGACATTTGCTCGGCTGCCGGCATAGCAGGCATCGTCCATATCTTCTGATTCAGCAAACGCCAGCAACTCTTCCTGGCACCACGCATCCAGCTTCGCCGCAGGCCCTCACGACCACCTCCCACGCCGCGACTGCGCGACTCGCCCACTACCTACACACGCTCTACTCCGCCGCCGTCTGCACGCTTAGAGCTTCCTTACGTCGCGGCAGCTCCCGCCCCTGAGATCCGAACCGTCGCTCGCAGCTCCCCACACTCCTTCGACCTCGTGAGCCGGCCTCTCCTCTTTCGGACATGACTTCGTGATCTCCATATCCCCTCCCAACGCTCCGCCGCGTCTCCCGACATGGAGGTATCACAGCCTCCGACGCAGAGCCCGGCGACCAACGGCGTCGCGCCAGCGCCCTTCCCGACGGTCGAGCCCGAACGCGTGGTCGAGCATCTGGCTGCCGTCTGCCAGATCGCCCTCGGCGCCACGCGTGAGGATCTCGAGCAGCTGGGGAGCTTGTTGCACAAGAGCCGCTACGGCGAGACTGTCTCACGCTGTACTCGTTTTGCGAATGATACCCAGAATGTTCTGTACATCCAAAAGGACGTTGCGACTTCTTCAGCTGCTGAGAACGGCTCCGACACTGCTGGTGAGCTTTACGCACCGCCGCCGCAAGGCCCCTCCCAGCTGTTTGCTAACACACTTTCTTTGAAAATGCAGTGCCTGCCTTTTTCCACTACACGCTTTCGACCGAGATCTCTTCATCAGCCACGACTGTAGCGTCGCTCATCTTGCTAAAGGGGCCCCTACCCATCGACCCGACCCGACCGCTTACCTCTCAAATATTCATCACTAATCTGCCCGGCCCTGCCTCCCTTAATGCCGCCGTGGGAGAACAGGGAGCTTCTCTCTCCCCGTGGGAGGTTCTTCACTCTCAGGTCCACCATGCCTTGGTGCCCTACTTCGACGCCAACACCAAGAGCCAGCAGTTGGCAAACGGGTCGAGGGGCCGCGCCGACGTCGATGCGAAAACGGGCATCCCCGTCACCAAGAAGCGGCTCAACGACCTGGAGCTGAGCTTGCTCCACCTACAACAGAATGTCGACATCCCCGAGATATCCCTGGCGTGCCACTCGATTGTCCAAAGCGTACTCGATGATGCCGAAGCACAAGATTCCAAGCCTTCGATCGATGCGATTCCACCGAATCTACTTCAAGACAGCACTTTCCTGAATCGGCTGCAGGCAAATGTGAATGCATGGATCAAGTCTATCCAGACCATCACCAAGTTGACCCGCGAGCCTTCGAATACGAGTCAGGAGTTCAGCACCGCCAGCCAGGAAGTCAACTTTTGGTTGTCCATGGAATCAGCCTTGGAGGGCATCGAAGGCCAGCTGAGGAGCGAAGGAGTCATCTTGACTCTTGAGATCCTGAAGCAAGCCAAACGCTTCCAAGCCACCGTTAGCTTCACCGCGGATACGGGGCTCAAGGAGGCCATGGAAAAGGTGCAAAAGTACAACCAGCTCATGCGCGACTTTCCCCTCGACGAGTTGCTGTCTGCTACGTCGCTTCCCAAGGTCCAGGAAGCCATTTCACAGATATTCAACCACCTGAACAAGAAGCTGAGGATTTGCCCCTACCCGATCAGACGAGCCCTCCCCCTCGTCGAGGCCATCTCGGCCGATTTAGACGACGTGCTTCACCGGCTCCTCCCTGGCACTGAGCTGGTCAACCTCGACTACCAGCAGTTTCAAGCTCTCATGCGCACCTGCGACGGGATATTTAGAACCTGGGAGGAGAATATTAAAGAGTTCACCAACGTCGCTCGTGAAGTCACACGCCGCAGGAACGAAAAGTTCATCCCCATCAAAATCAACAAGAAGCACGTGGAGCTCGAATCGCGAATCAAATATGTCAACACGTTCCGTGACAACCACGAGCAGCTGCAGCGAACCATTGTCAATGTGCTGGGCCCCAAAGCGACGATTCCCGGCGTGACCGAGAGCACGAGTACCAACGGTGTCGTCATGGAGGAGATGGGCGACGTCGACGCCGTGGAAGAGGTTCAACAGGCTTGGGAGGCGCTGCAGAACGTCGACTTGCTGGACGTCTCCGACCAGGGCAGGGAGAGATGGGTTCGAGCCGAGAACCTGTACAACGAGCGCACGACGCGTGTCGAAAACTCCATCATCGCACGACTCCGAGACCGCCTCGCCACGGCCAAGACGGCCAACGAGATGTTCCGCGTCTTCTCCAAGTTCAACGCCTTGTTCGTGCGGCCCAAGATCCGCGGTGCCATTCAGGAGTATCAAAACCAATTGATGGATCACGTCAAGCAGGCCATCAACAGTCTGCATGAGCGATTCAAGCAGCAGTACGGCCACTCCGAGGCGCACGCCATGGCTCAGCTTCGCGACCTTCCCCCGGTCTCTGGGGCTATCATCTGGGCACGCCAGATTGAGTTTCAGCTGGACGGCTACATGAGGAAAGTAGAGGCAGTGCTTGGTCCCGGCTGGCACATGCACTCGGAAGGCCACAAGCTGCAGGAAGAGAGCGAGCTGTTCAAGCATAAGCTTGATACAGGTCGAATCTACGAGGCGTGGCTGATGGACGTTAGCCGGCGGAAGATTTCAATCGCCGGTCAGCTCTTCGACATTGCCCGAGTGCGATCTGCCGGCGGTATCCTCGAACTGGCTGTCAACTTCGACCCTCAGATCATTACCTTGTTCAAGGAGACCAGAAACCTCATGTGGCAGTCCTATTCTGTCCCTCATGCCGTCACCACCGTGTCCAAGGACGCCAAGCGGGTCTATCCTTATGCCGTCAGCCTCATGGAGAGCGTGAGGACACTATCCCAGACACTCAGGCAAATCTCCGACATGGGCGAAGAGTCCGTCTTGCTGAGCGGTTATCGCAACGATGTGTACCGACTGATTGCAGAGGGTGTGCCTCTACGGTGGGAGTCTTTTATCAATTCGCACGAGCTGTTCTACGCGGACCCGAGGCAGAACCGATCTCTTCTTCCCGGCGGAGCGGAGTTTAGTCTTACCAAGAACACGGAGAGCAAGCATGGCATGTTCATCCGAGGATTTGCGGCTGCCGTCTCTGCACTCCAGAGCAAAGCCGTCTCTTTGATTCACACTCATGCGACGGTGGAACAAGCGTTGAAAGAGCTCAGCAACTGCTCGTACAATGCCTCGGAATTTCAGTCACGCCTCAACACCATGCAGTCTGCCGTCGACCAGCTGAACTTGGAACAATACGTCAATCTCGACTTTTGGGTCGGTGGACTGAACCAAAAGGTGCAATCTATTCTCCTGGAGCGTCTTCAGAGCGCCGTGCAAGCCTGGATTACTGCTTTTGAAGACGAGACGCTGGACGATGGTCGGCGGAAGAAGCCTAGCGAGGACGATGAGAAGCAGAATGGCCCGACGATGAAACGACTGGTTCTGGAGTTGGCGATGCGAAACCAGGTCATCTATCTGGATCCCCCTCTGGAATATGCCAGAGCTAGTTGGTTCCTGCATCTTCATGATTGGCTTGGCATCGTCTGCAATCTGCGGCAGATCAAGGCTGCACGATATCAGATGAATCTCAACACATCCGCCAATGACGAGCCGCGATTCACCGACCTACCTATCGAGTGTGCCAGCATGCTTCACCGAGCGTTCGAGTCTGTGGAAAAGAAGCTGCAGGACATAAGTGCGTACGTCGACAAGTGGCTTCAATTTCAATCCTTGTGGGACCTTCAGTCGGAACAGGTCTATGACATGCTCGGCGACCATCTTCCACGATGGCTCGAGTGCCTGCAGGACATTCGCAAGGTTCGCACCACGTTCGACACACAGGAAGTGAGCCGCTCGTTCGGACACCTCACAGTCGACTATGACCAGGTTCAGACCAAGGTCAACGCCAAGTACGACCAGTGGCAGCATGAGATTTTGACAAAGTTTGCCAGCCGGCTAGGCAACCGTATGCGAGACATCAATGCCGCCATCGAAATGGCACGGAAGCATCTTGAGGGGCAAAGCTCCGACACGTCTTCTACTGCGCAAGCTGTGCAGTTCATCACAGCCGTGCAGAGCTGCAAGCGAAACGTCAAACTATGGGCGCCAGAGATCGACATGTTTCGCCAGGGACAGTCGACGCTCGTGCGACAGCGATACCATTTCCCCAACGACTGGCTTCATATCGAGCAGATTGACAGCCAATGGGAGGCCCTCAAGGAGATTCTCGAAAAGAAGTCGAGGATCATGGAGGAGCAATCCGACGCCATGCGGGCAAACATCATTGCACAAGACAAGCTAGTCAACGAGCGTATTGCGGAAATCATTTCGCAATGGAACGATGAGAAGCCAGTGGCCGGAACCATACAGCCCGACGTTGCCTCTGCGACGCTGAGCTCCTTTGAGTCTCGGTTCGCCCACCTCCAAGAAGACTTCTTGCAAGTCGTCAAGGCAAAGGAAGCCCTGGACATTCCCACCAGCCAAGTCAGCTCGTTGGAGGCAATCATCGAAGAAGTTCGAGACTTTCAGTCTGTGTGGTCGAGTCTTTCGACGATCTGGGCTAGTCTGAACGAAACTCGTGATGTCTTATGGACTGCCGTTCAGCCGCGCAAGATTCGATCCAAAGTGGACGACCTCATCAAGAGCACAAAGGAGATGCCAAGTCGAATGAGGCAGTATGCTGCCTTTGAGCACGTCCAGGGGATTTTGCGCGGATTCCTCAAGGTCAATCCTATGCTGTCCGACCTCAAGTCTGATGCCATTCGTGAGCGACATTGGCACAAGATTTACAAGCAGATTAAGCCTCAGAAGCGATTTTCCCCGAGTTCCATGACCCTCGGCGATGTCTGGGACCTCAATCTCGTTGCAACCGAGGCCATTGTCAAGGACATTATTGCACAAGCGCAAGGGGAAATGGCGCTCGAAGAGTTCCTGAAGCAGGTCCGCGAGACATGGCAGAATTATGCACTCGAGATGGTCAACTACCAAAACAAGTGTAGACTTATCCGCGGATGGGACGACCTGTTTGCAAAGTGTAGTGAGAACCTCAACTCGCTTCAGGCTATGAAGCATTCTCCATACTACAAGGAGTTTGAGGAAGAGGCAGTGTCTTGGGAAGACAAACTCAACCGTGTCCATGTCTTGTTCGATGTCTGGATCGACGTCCAACGCCAGTGGGTGTATCTCGAAGGCGTTTTTACTGGCAATGCGGACATCAAGCATCTACTCCCCATCGAATCTGGCCGGTTCCAAATCATCAACAGCGAGTTCTTGGCCGTCATGAAAAAGGCCAACAAGACGCCCTATGTGCTCGACGTCCTCAACATCCCTACTGCCCAGAAGTCCCTAGAGCGTTTGGCAGAAATGCTAAACAAGATTCAGAAGGCTCTGGGCGAATATCTGGAGAAAGAGCGAGTTTCCTTCCCTCGGTTCTACTTTGTTGGTGATGAGGATCTCTTGGAAATGATCGGTAACAGCAATGACACTTTACGAATTGCCAAACATTTCAAGAAGATGTTTGCTGGCCTGTCCGGTCTTGTGATGGACGATGAGACCGTCATCTCTGGCTTCACCTCCAAAGAAGGTGAAGTCGTCAAGCTCAAGAAGGAGATTTCCTTGGCCAAAACCCCAAGGATCAACGACTGGCTTGCGCTCTTGGAGGGCGGGATGAAATCAACCTTGGCTGAGTTGTTGACAGAGGCGGTGGATGCGTACACGCCCATATTCGAATCGGAGATGATCAACAATGCCTCGCTGAACCAATTCATGGAGACGTTTCCCAGCCAAATCGTCGTCCTCGCAACTCAAGCCGCCTGGACGACGGCAGTCGACAGGTCTCTGGCCGCGGGAGGGCAGACACTACCGGTGCTGTTTGAGAGAGAGGTCCAGGTCCTGCGAGTCCTTGCTGATACCGTCTTGGGAGACCTTGAAGTAACTCTGCGCAAAAAGTGCGAGCAGCTGATCACAGAATGTGTTCACCAGCGCGATGCCATCGAGAAACTCATCAACGCAGGCGCAGACACCGGAAGCCACTATCTTTGGCAGTTGCAGATGCGATACGTCTACAATCCGGAAGGAAACTTCCTCGACCGCCTCCACGTCAGAATGGCCAATGCCAAGCTAAACTACGGCTTCGAATACCTGGGCGTGCCCGATCGTCTTGTTCGAACTCCTCTTACAGATCGATGCTTCCTCACTCTTACGCAGGCTCTCTGCCAGCGCCTAGGAGGTTCGCCTTACGGCCCGGCCGGTACGGGTAAAACAGAATCCGTCAAGGCTCTGGGTGTTCAGCTTGGTAGATTTACCCTGGTCTTCTGCTGCGATGACACCTTTGACTTCCAAGCGATGGGTCGCATCTTTCTAGGCATTTGCCAGGTCGGTGCTTGGGGCTGCTTCGATGAGTTTAACCGTCTCGAAGAAAGAATCTTGTCTGCTGTGTCGCAGCAAATTCAGAACATCCAGCTTGGTCTAAAGCAGGGTGCCGAGGACGACAAGTCTCAGATTGAGTTGGTGGGCCGCCAGCTGAACGTCAACGCGAACACTGGAATCTTCATCACCATGAACCCTGGTTATGCAGGTCGCTCCAATTTGCCCGACAACTTGAAGAAGCTCTTCCGAAGTGTGGCCATGTCGAAGCCCGACAAGGAGCTCATTGCCGAGGTGATGCTTTACTCGCAAGGCTTCAACCAGGCCAAGCAGCTCTCCAAGCACACCGTGCCCTTCTTCGACCAATGCGCGGATCAGCTCTCCAAGCAGGCTCACTACGACTTTGGTCTCCGTGCTCTGAAGAGTGTCCTGGTCAGTTCAGGTGGTCTCAAGCGCTCTCGCCTCACAGATGGCAATCTCGGTGCCGAGGAGGTGGTTGAGCCCGAGATCATCGTGCAGAGTATCCGGGAGACCATCGCCCCCAAGTTGATCAAGTCGGACGTCGAAATCATGATCACTATCGAAAAGCACTGCTTCCCGGGAATACAATACGTCCCGGCCAATCTGCAAGCACTTGAGGCAGCTATTCGGGGACTTGCTGCCGAACGACACCTCGTCGTCACTGATGTCTGGATGACCAAGGTTCTTCAGCTGTATCAGATCCAGAACATCCATCATGGTGTGATGATGGTGGGCAACTCTGGTAGCGGCAAGTCGGCAGCCTGGACGCTGCTGCTTGACGCGATGCAAAAAGTCGAGGGCATCGAAGGCGTGTCCCACGTTATTGATTCCAAGGTCATGTCCAAGGAAGCTCTCTACGGCAATCTAGACTCCACCACTCGCGAATGGACCGACGGTCTCTTTACCAGCATTCTACGGAAAATCGTCGACAACCTCCGAGGCGAAGACTCCAAGAGGCACTGGATTGTTTTTGATGGCGATGTCGACCCTGCATGGGTAGAAAATCTGAACAGCGTTCTCGATGACAATAAGCTGCTTACACTGCCAAATGGTGAGCGTCTCAACCTGCCGCCAAATGTTCGCATCATGTTCGAAGTCGAGACACTCAAGTATGCGACTCTCGCCACTGTTAGTCGTTGTGGTATGGTATGGTTCAGCGAGGACACCGTGACGCCAGGCATGTTGGTCACGAATTATCTGGAGACTCTCAGCAGCGTTCCATTCGAGGATCTGGACGAAGACAGTGTTGCCACGGGACAGTCACCAGCCAAGAATCTGGCCGTTCAAGGCGAGGTTGCTGAGTTGCTCAAGATATACCTGAATGGTGATGACTTCATGCTTCAAGCCCTCCAACGCGCCCAAGACTACAACCACATTATGGAGTTCACGATTGCCCGCGTATTTTCGACGCTATTCTCGCTGTTGAACAAGGCTGTCCGAGATGTCATTGAGTACAACGGACAGCATTCGGACTTCCCGCTGGATTCTGAGCAAATTGAGGCTTTCATACCCAAGAAGCTTCTTCTCGCCTCGGTTTGGGCACTCACCGGGGACTGCCCTCTGACGGACCGCAAAGCGTTTGGTGATGATGTCTGCGCACTTGCCAGCTTCGGATCGCCTCCGTTGGATGGCACCAGCTCGCTCATCGACTTCAATGTGAGCCTGCCCAAGGCTGAGTGGACTCCCTGGCAGCATCAGGTGCCTAGCATTGAGGTCAACACACACTCGATCACTCAGACAGACGTTGTCATCCCGACTCTAGATACAGTTCGTCACGAGGACGTGCTGTACTCGTGGCTTGCCGAGCATAAGCCGCTCTTGCTTTGCGGCCCGCCAGGCTCGGGTAAAACGATGACGCTGTTCAGCGCCCTTCGCAAGCTGCCCAATATGGAAGTGGTCGGTCTCAACTTTTCCAGCGCCACCACGCCGGACCTTCTCATCAAGACGTTTGAGCAATACTGTGAGTACAAGAAGACACTTAACGGAGTTGTGCTCTCGCCCACGCAAATTGGCCGCTGGCTAGTCGTGTTTTGCGACGAAATCAACCTGCCGGCTCCTGATAAATACGGAACCCAGCGGGCAATTTCTTTTCTCCGCCAGCTTGTCGAACACAATGGCTTCTGGCGTACATCGGACAAGTCCTGGGTCACTCTAGACCGGATTCAGTTTGTTGGAGCCTGCAACCCGCCCACGGATGCTGGACGCACTCCGCTGGGCGCCAGATTTCTCCGGCATGCCCCTCTCATCATGGTCGACTACCCGGGAGAATTGTCTCTTGGCCAGATCTATGGCACCTTCAACTCGGCGGTGCTCAAGATCGTGCCTGCGCTTCGTGGGTATGCAGAACCACTCACGCATGCAATGGTTCAATTCTACCTCGAATCTCAGCAAAGGTTCACTCCTAAAATCCAGCCCCACTATGTCTACAGTCCTCGTGAGCTTACACGCTGGGTCCGCGGCGTGTACGAAGCGATCAAGCCACTGGAGGCTCTTTCAACCGAGGGTCTCATTCGCATTTGGGCTCACGAAGCTTTGCGGCTCTTCCAGGATCGTTTGGTCGCAGAGGAAGAGCGAAAGTGGACAGATGAGGCAGTTCGACGTATCGCCCTCGAACATTTCCCGAGCATTGATGAGGAAAAGGCCCTTGACGGTCCTATCCTATACTCAAACTGGCTGTCCAAGGACTACATTCCCGTCGACCGTGAGCGATTGAGAGAATTCGTCAAGGCTAGACTCAAGACGTTTTGCGAAGAAGAGGTCGACGTGCCCCTAATCCTCTTCAACGACGTTTTGGAGCACGTGCTCCGCATCGATCGCGTCTTCCGACAGCCACAGGGCCATCTGATTCTCATTGGTGTCAGTGGCAGTGGCAAGACGACCTTGTCACGCTTCGTTGCGTGGATGAATGGCCTCAAAGTCTTCCAGATTAAAGTCCACGGCAAGTATTCCGGAGAGGATTTTGACGAGGATCTTCGGGATGTCCTACGCCGTTGCGGCTGCAAGGGTGAAAAGATTTGCTTCATCATGGACGAGGCAAACGTTTTGGACTCGGGCTTCCTCGAACGCATGAATACCTTGCTTGCAAATGCAGAAGTCCCGGGTCTCTTCGAAGGAGACGACTATGCCGCCCTCATGACTGCTTGCAAGGAAGGCGCACAGCGACAGAACCTGCATCTGGACTCTCCAGAGGAGCTATACAAGTGGTTCACGCAGCAGATTGTCAACAATCTGCATGTCGTCTTCACCATGAACCCGCCGGAGGGTGGCTTGTCTTCCAAAGCCGCCACAAGTCCTGCCTTGTTCAACCGATGTGTGCTGAACTGGTTTGGAGACTGGTCGGACCAGGCTCTGTTCCAGGTCGCCCACGAGCTTACCCAATCTGTCGACCTGGACAGGAGCAGCTTCCAGGCTCCTGATACAATCCCAGTTGCTTATCGCGGCCTCGCACTGCCACCAAGCCACCGGGAGACTGTTGTCAACTCCATGGTGCACATCCACTACTCGCTTCAGCGCTACAACGCGAAGCTGTACAAGCAGCAGAAGAAGATTACGTTCTTGACACCGCGCCACTTTTTGGACTTTGTTGGGCAATATGTCAAGTTGTACAATGAGAAGCGCGAAGATCTTGAAGAGCAACAGCGTCATCTAAACGTCGGCCTCGAGAAATTGAGGGACACTGTGGACAAGGTTCGCGACCTGCGCGTGAGCCTCGCGGAGAAGAAGACGCAGCTCGAGCAAAAAGATGCGGAGGCAAACGAGAAGCTGCAGCGCATGGTTGCAGACCAGCGAGAGGCGGAACAGAGGAAGAACACTTCACTGGAGATTCAAGCGGCGCTGGAGAAGCAGGAGGCCGAAGTGGCGATGCGGAAGAACGTGGTGTTGGAAGACCTCGCCAAGGCAGAACCGGCTGTCGAGGAAGCCAAAGCCAGCGTCAGCAACATCAAGCGACAGCACTTGACGGAAGTGCGATCCATGGGCAACCCGCCGCAGGGTGTTCGACTTGCGCTTGATGCTGTCTGCACCTTGCTCGGTCACAAAATCAACGACTGGAAAGCCGTGCAGGCCGTCGTTCGCAGGGACGATTTCATTGCCAGCATCATCATGTTTGACAACGCGAAGCAGATGACCAAGGCTCTGAGGATCAAGATGCGCAACGACTTCCTCTCGATCCCCGAATTCACGTTTGAAAAGGTCAACCGAGCTTCCAAGGCTTGCGGACCTCTGGTGCAATGGGTGGCTGCCCAGGTCAATTACTCGGACATCTTGGATCGTGTTGGACCCTTGAAGGAGGAGGTGACACAGCTTGAGGAGCAGGCGCTCCAAACCAAGGCCGAGGCCAAGGCAGTCGAGAGCAACATCGCGGAGCTCGAGTCCAGCATCAACACGTACAAGACTGAATATGCGGCACTCATCAGCGAGACTCAGGCAATCAAGGCAGAGATGTCAAAGGTGCAGTTCAAGGTCGATCGAAGTGTTAGGCTTCTTGACAGCTTGTCGTCGGAGAGGACTCGTTGGGAAGAAGGAAGCAAGTCCTTCGAGACTCAGATCAGCACGCTCGTCGGAGACGTCCTAGTCGCCGCGGCGTTCTTGGCCTACAGCGGTCTCTATGACCAGACGTTCCGAAAGTCCATGATGGACGACTGGTGCCACCAGCTCCACCTCTCTGGCATTCAGTACAAGTCTCCCAACCCTGTCACCGAATACTTGTCCAGCGCAGATGAGCGACTCAGCTGGCAAGAGAATACTCTACC
Organism: Tolypocladium ovalisporum; assembly: GCA_024340015.1. NCBI lineage: Eukaryota > Fungi > Ascomycota > Sordariomycetes > Hypocreales > Ophiocordycipitaceae > Tolypocladium > Tolypocladium ovalisporum. Next base: position 137,053 of record JALHBZ010000027.1, on the reverse strand, counting down.
AGTCGACGACTTGTGCACAGAGAACGCCATCATCCTCAAGCGCTTCAACCGTTACCCGCTCATCATAGACCCATCTGGGAGAGTCACTGAGTTCTTGCAGAAGGAATGCAAGGACCGTCGGCTTACAGTAACGAGTTTCTTGGACGATACTTTTACGAAACAGCTCGAGAGCTCGTTGCGATTCGGAAACCCGATCCTCATCCAAGACGCCGAGCATCTTGATCCCATTCTAAATCACGTCTTGAACAAGGAGTACCAGCGCACCGGCGGGCGTGTCCTGATTCAGCTCGGGAAGCAAGAGATTGACTTTTCGCCGTCATTCAAGCTCTACTTGTCCACCCGAGATCCGTCTGCGCAGTTCGCCCCTGACATCTGCAGCCGAACCACATTCGTCAACTTTACGGTCACGAAGAGCAGTCTTCAGACGCAGTCACTCAACGATGTGCTGAAATCGGAGCGTCCAGATGTCGACGAGCGCAGGACCAACCTCATCAAGCTTCAAGGAGAATTCAAGGTCCACCTGCGCCAACTTGAAAAGCAACTGTTGCAGGCTCTCAACGAGTCTCGGGGCAACATCCTTGACGATGACAATGTCATTGAGACTCTAGAGACGCTCAAGACTGAAGCGGCAGAGATCTCAGCCAAGATGAGCAACACGGAAGGCGTCATGGCCGAAGTAGAGGAGATTACCCAGCAATACGGCGTCATTGCCGGCGCTTGCAGTGCCGTCTTTGCAGTCCTGGACCAGCTGCACTTTCTCAATCACTTTTACCAGTTCTCGCTGCAGTATTTCCTGGACATCTTCCGCCTGGTGCTGCACGGAAACAAGCATTTGACCAACGAAACAAACCACAACGTACGCCGGGACATTATTGTCAAGGACCTATTTGTGAATACCTTCAATCGGACGGCCCTCGGACTGCTCCAGAGGGACCGAATCACGCTGGGCATGCTCCTGGCGCAGGCGTCACCTTACAAGATGGACAAGTCCTTGATTGACGTTATCCTAGACAATCGCATCGACGGCAATGACTTGTCTTCCAACCCCGAGGCCAAGGAGGAGGTATTCATCCAAGCCAAGAAAATCGGGGTGCTCAAGGAGAAGCTTGACGGCGTGTCGAGCAGCGACTGGAACCGGTTCTTCACGGAAGAGCTGGCCGAAGGTGCGGTACCCAAGATCTGGAACGAAACCACTGGGCCAATTGACCAGGCTCTCATATCGCTCTTGCTCGTCAAACTCTTCCGCATGGATCGATTCGTGCCCGCGGCCGAGCGTTTCGTTGGCCAGGTTTTTGGCAGCGAGATCTTCGACTACGTCGAGGATCTGGGAGCAACGGTTTCTCAGGTCTCGGCCACCCTGCCAATTTCCATGGTGTCTAGCCCTGGCTTTGACGCCAGCTACAAGGTCGAGAGCCTGGTCGACAGGATGAAGGTCAAATGTACCAACATCGCCATGGGATCCAATGAAGGTCTCGCAAGCGCGGACAAGGCCATCAGTCATGCTGCACAAACCGGCTCTTGGGTGCTGGTCAAGAACGTCCACCTGGCCCCCACCTGGCTCCAGAGCCTGGAGAAGCGCATGGAGGCGCTGAACCCGCAAAAGGAGTTTCGCCTGTTCTTGTCTATGGAATCCAGCTCCAAGATTCCCGTCAACCTGATCCGCGCGTCGCGTGTTCTCATGTACGAGCAGCCTGCAGGTGTCAGAGCCAACATGAAGGATTCGATGTCATCGCTCTCGACGCGAGCCTCAAAGAGCCCAGTGGAGAGGACGAGACTGTATCTGCTCATCTCGTTCTTGCACGCCGTGGTACAAGAGAGGCTGCGGTATGCGCCCAATCTCGGGTGGAGGGGCTTCTGGGAGTTCAATGACAGCGACGTAAGTTTGCCCCGGTCGACGAGTACATTGTTGGATCGTTGTGTTAACATGCCTGCAGTACGAATGCTCCGCGTTCATCGTTGACACATGGCTGGAGAGCGTGACCGGTAACCGAACCAACATTGCGCCGCAAAACATCCCATGGGACATGATACGGTACCTCGTCACAGAGACATACGGAGGCAAGATTGATGACGAGGGCGACTTTAAGCTCCTGGGCCAACTGGTAGCATCGTTCCTGACGCCCGCGGCGTACGATGCTGACCACAAACTCGTCGAAGGCCCAGACGGCGGGCTGCTGGTTCCTTCGGGCACAGGCGTCCAGGAGTTTATGGCGTGGATACACAAGCTGCCGGAGCGCGAACCACCAACATATCTCGGTTTGCCGGCGGATGCAGAGAAGCTGCTGTTGGCGGGCCTCGGACGAAGCCTGGTGGGAGACTTGCGCAGGGTGACGGAGCTGTTGGACCAGGGAGAACAGTTGGTGACGGATTCATGATGGAGTGAGTGAGTCGAGGAGCAACGCGGGACGCGTGAGGAAGGGTGGCAGTGCGAAGGGACCCCAAAGCTTTTCTGTTGCCGTCTTCTTTTCTTGCTTTGTACGATTGTACGAGAAGGGTGGCTGTTTGCATGTTTCGTGTAGCATCTGGATGGCGGCGCTTGGCGGCGAGCATTTGACTAGAACGATGGGACAAGGATGGACCATACTCGTACCGATACCCAGGAATGCTTGGCTGTACGTTGCTGATGATTGCTTTTTCGACTTTCAATATCAAACTTGACTGTTATGGGAAGCGGTGCCTCTAGAGCTGTCCGACGCACCCTCACCCCCGGCCCCGAATGGGCAAAGGAGGTCGTGTTACGCGACGATGAAAACCTCTAGGGGCCTCGAGCAATGATGTCTGATTCACAGTTCGAGGCATCATACTGTTTCTCATGGGTAGCAGCCAGATCGGATCATGTCCCGTGGTGGGTGGCACGGACAAAGTAGGTGGGCTGCAGCAACCGGAGGGGCGGCTGGACGAGCCGTGGGCGAACATGGTTTGCACTGCATGCGGTTGCATCCTGGACGATTGGATTGAATGGACGCGTGCATACACGGTTGGATGGGGCTACGAGGGAACCAGTCCAGGCAGTGGCCGGGAACGAGTTGGTGAGCTGTGTCTTGTGGCGAGAGGGCGCCGTGCATGGAGCTAGGCGGTCGGGTGCGCAGGTGGCTCGGGCCCCTGGTGCGAGTTGAGCGGTTGGCAGTGGCGTCGTGGACTGAGCGAGAGGGAGAGGAAGACGGCGGTCACTGCTGGTTGTGCAGAGCTGCTTGATGAGGCTGGCTGACGATGCGTGTAAGTGGCAGCCCGACCTTGATGGCCTGGCCCGATCCAGGCGCCAGGGACGACGCAGCGGCTGCCATGAGGGATGAAACACCGAGGAGTGCTTTGGAGACGGCAAGCCCGTCACATTACGACTCGCAGGCTTGACGAGGTTGCGCTCCACGCTGCATCGGTACCGTCACACCTTGGCGGAGCTGCCATGGCGTCGTCCCGATGGCCACGGCCCAACCCACGACCCCTGTGCCCTGCTGCCATGGAGGTTGTTTGTGCACCGCACCTACTCGTAGGTATTCGTGCGAAGCTGCGCAGGACATTGGATGTCGTTTCCCCCCCTCTCGACCAGGGGCGGGAATAGTACCCGCGGACGGAGCGAATAGAGGCGCGGCGGACAGATGCTGTGCTGCCGCCGCCGTGCGAGGATCGGCAACGCAACTGGGCAATCACGTCAGCAACCCGTAGGTACTCGTACTCGTACGAGCGAGCACGGTACCTTGATACTCTGTAGGTACGGAGTACGGGCGTACGGCGGCGGCGGGCGGTAGGTTACCTTACCTTACCTTGCGCTGCAAAGGGGAGGGGAGGGGGGGATTGCGCGTCGCGGTGCCTGATGCGTGTGGTGTCGCGACCGAACGAACGTGGCTGGCTGGCGGGCGGCGAGCTGGAGTGAGTCCTGCCTGGCCCCAGTGATGAATGGCAGCCCGCGCCTCCCGCTTGCTTGGTGAGACAAGCAGCCAGCAGCAGCTGGGAACCCAGTCCCGCATCAGGTCTCCGTACCCGGTTGGGACTGGCATCGGCGGCAGACGCGACAGACTTGGCGGGGAAACCAGTCGTGTCCCGAGCCGGGGGGCATTAAAGTGTCCCAAGGGCCTCAACTAGGTACCTTACCTACTAACAGCCTGGCCCCCGAGGCGGCGCGTCAGAGGGGGTCACCTGCGCAGCCCGCAATTGGCACGGGCGTCATACTGTGCACCTTGGTAGCCCAGGCGCTTCTGCTCCGGCAGAGTCCCGCGCCGTGGTGCGACGACGAGCCCCGAAGCCAGTGGAGAGGCCAGCACCGGGCCCCAGCAGCAAGCAACTGTGGGGGGGGGAACCCGCCCCCGACCACTCCACCGCAGTGCTCAAAGCAGGCCGATCCGCCTCATCGTCATCAAGCACGCCAAGCTCGCCTGCTGGCCTGCCTGCCTGCTTTCTGCCTTCGAGGTACCGGCCTGCTTCGAGGTACTGGCCCCGAGGTACCAGGCCAGCCCCGTGCCTTCCGCAGCTCGTCGCAGGTACCTTGCTGGTTCTTTGTAGCTTCCCCGCAGCTGGCCGTTTACTTTGCACCGCTTAAATACATTCCCCAAGCCTGCTTTTCCCTCTCCGACACTCTGCTCTCCTCCCTCCTCTTCCCGCCTGCTGCTCTTTGTTTCCAGGAACACACGCTGCCGTCAGTCTCGAGCAACTTGCACAACTGCACAAACGGCTGTCCAGTTCCGCGAGTCGTCGTTGTTTCGACACCTTCTCCCTACCGGGAATCTCGTAATTCCACCGAGGCTGTCCGCACGACAGCGCCAATACCGCCATCATGGTGCAGTGGGACAACTGTAGGAGTTTCCACGGCTCACCTTCATTTTCGTCTTTGGCGGTGCGAAGACGGATGGCTCTGACACGTCACAGATAATCCCTTCACCAAGCGCGAGACGCACACCGACGGATCCATCCTCACGTACAAGATCCTCAGCCTCCTCACCTGGCTGCTGTCCGTCATCACCTCCGTCTACTACACGAGCTACTCGCCCCACGATGGCCACCATATCCGCCGCCGCATTTGGGACCAGAACTATCTGTACCCCAGCGCCTTTACCATGAACGACATTCTCGGCGACGTGTACTGGTGAGTCCACCCACCCCTGCTTGGCCATGCCTTGTACTGACCTCTTCAGGATCATCCTCTTTATCCTCCAGTTTGGCTACATCACGTCCCTCTTCTCCAAGAAGACCGAGACGGTGCAGGCGGCCGCCAGCGTCGGCAGCCACTTCATCTTCAACAATCTCTTCCACTTTGCCTTTGTCATGCTCTTCGTCCGCTCCCACTTCTACTGGTCCGAGCTGGTTCTCGTCATCAACTTTGTCAACCTCTCGTCGCTCTACTTCCGCCACAACACCTACCCGCGCTTCATCCACGCCCCCACCGTCTCGTGGCCTCTTGCCTGGACCTTTGTCGCCATCTACTGGAATGGCGCCCTCATGGTGCCGCACCAGCACAGCCTGGTCGCCCGCATCTTTGGCAACATCTTCATCTGGTCCATCTTGGCCTACGGCACCTTTTTCATTGTTGCTTACAAGGTGAGCCATCCGTCGTGGCTGTTTCTTCTTGAGATTTGCTCAAGTCTAACCTGCTCTCTCTAGGATTACACCATGGGCTTTGCCCTCAGCATGCTCGCCGCGGCCATCGGCGTTGCCCAATTCACGCGCCAGATCATCGCCTTCCAGTGGATCTTTGCCTTTGTCATCATGTCTGTCCTCTTCATCATGACGGTGCTCATCGCCGTCCCGGCCTGGTCTGGACGCGACTACAGGTGGAGGCGTGCCGACGCCGCCGACCAGGAGCGCGCTCCTCTCCTCAACGAGTAATCGGATCGGGGTCCCTCCCGCCAGCGTCACCAAGTACAACATCAACGCTGCGCCCCGATGCTCCCTCTCGCGGCCACTTACGCCTGGCCGGCATTCCTCACTTTCCTCTGAGCGGTCGTCTTTTTGGTGCTGGGAACCTGTGCAGTCATTTTTGTTGGTCGCGAACAGCGTCGTCTTGTCACCTGCGATCTTGCTGGTGCGGAGCCATGGTCATGCTGCCGCTGCATTTGGAGGACAAAAGCTTCCCCGCTGTGTCTCGAAGGAGTATCTTTTTGGCACGCACTTGGGGCATCTTGTGAAATTGTTTCCAAGGATTATGTTTGTGTGAGAAATAATAGGACACTATGCAATGACTTGCAAGGAGCGTTTCCTCCGGTGTGACTGACCAGGCGACGATTTGCCCCGTGGGAATCGAGAGCTGACGATGCGATGACGTAGTGGCCCGCGACAGGCGGTGTAAGCTCTGTTGGTTATCGATAAGCCTGAAGCGGACCCCTGCCGGTGCTTCGCGGTACTCGAGGGACGCCTGTAGCCATAGGCATCTCACGACAGCACCGTGCACCTAGACATCGCTGGCAACGACGTCGCCGTGCACGACGGGGTCCTCGCAAATGAAGCCCCTGCGGGCGTTTCCCTTTGCCCTCAACGTCGGCACCGACATCTGCCAGATCTCGCGCATCTACGGGATCCTCAGCGGCCCGCGCCGCGCGCGCTTCGTCAACCGCATCCTCGCACCCGAGGAGCTGGCGCAGAGGGACCCGCGGCTCGACCTCGCGGGCCTCGGCGGGGACTCGACATCAAGAGCACTACCAGCGAACCCTCCTCCGCTACGAATTGAAGAGGTGGCGGTGCACGAGACGCCGCTGTGGAAGGCAGCGGCGTTCCTGGCCGGCAGGTAAGAAGCCAGACCAACGTCGCGAGTGTGCGCCCGGTACCGGATATTCCCACTGACGCCGGACGCGCAGGTTCGCCGCCAAAGAAGCCGCCATCAAGGCGCACTCGCACCGACGACTCACGTTCCACGACGTCGTGATTGAGCGCCGCGGCCGACGGGGCGAGGCGCGGCTGGGGAGCGGGCCGCCGATTGCGAGGATCAGGGCCGGCGACGGCGACGCCGAGGACTCGAGCGCGCTCGTGTCGATTAGCCACGATGGGGACTACGCGACGGCCGTGTGCGTTGCGCATGACGTGAGTGTCGTGCGCGATGCGGGTGCCGCCGACGGACGCACCTTGTGATGCTGCTCTTGAGGCAAAGGGAGGGTGCATGGGGCAACGAGGGAGTAGGCATGCTGGTGCGAGCTTGTCGAGAAGGACCTGGGAAACAGACAGCACGACGAGTGTGGGAGCATTTCGAGTTACAGGCACCGTGTGCGAAGTAGGCGAGACGTCGCTTGTCCAAGGAAGCTCTCATCTCGTGCCGTGTCATATCCATCGCGTAGACTTATTAGCACATATACCGAAGACAGGAATTAAATAACAAAAAAAAACAGCTTACAAGCAAGACAGGCCAGACACACGAATCGCCCACCGCCTCGAGCGGCAAAAAGTAAAAGCACGCCGGTATACCAGGGACTCGAACCCTGAGCCTCAGTCTTGGCTCCCGTTTGCTCCGGAGAGCGAATAGGAGGACTGCGCGCTACCATTGCGCCAGCACACCGGTGGATGTTGCCGCGCTCACCAATGATGATTGGCTACGCTTGGTGAGGATATTTCGATCTATATGTGCGGATGTGGACCCACAGTTCTGCGGGCCTCTGGTCAGTGCTGCTCGAGCGGTGGCTTTTGATCAGAACGGATGGAGACGGCTACCCTCTATGGAGTGATGAATTGGCTCTTGCTTTTTGGAAACCAGTACTGGCATTACAGGTGGTGCCTATGTAAGTTGGTGAGTTGTCTGGGTACATGTACAACAGTCTTGGTGCGAAACAAAGTCCTGTCTTATGCGGGCTGCACCACCATTGCGAGTTGAGCAACTATATTTTATGGGTCGACATATCTAACCAATGGGATGTAAAGAACATCACTATGGTTGCTAGATGATCCTGTGCAGTCCGTTGCCTTTTCAGACGCCCATGCACATCCACGCAAAGGCGCTGTATGAAGACGCCAGAACAAGGACCGTCAAGATGCCAGCGCCGGCCCGATCGGCAGTGGTAATGGGCCTTTCCCGTCTGGGGGGCTTGCTGCTCCCGCCAGACCCGGCGTTGGGGTCCCCCTTGGACGTGCCGCCCGTCTTGTCCGTGACGGGCGGCCGGTGGTTGGCGCCGACGAGCTGCGACGACACGGCCGCGAGCACGCTCATCTGCTGCCCGGCGCCCGTCTTGCCGTTGTAGCGGCCGCTGGCCCACTTGAAGCCGCAGTCGCGCCCCGAGGCGCCGCCGGTGCACTGCTTCACCGCCGCCGCGGCCGACTTGTGGAGGACGGGAGTCACGGTCTGCGAAGTCGAGGGCACCATCTGGGTAATGACTGCGTACCAGCGGTGCATGAACCCCTTGAAGGTGAACTGGTTCGTGTCGCAGGTGCTGGCGCCCTCGTGGCCGGCATTCTCGCACGAGATTTCCATCGCAACGTCGTCGGGGAAGAAGGTCTTGAGACCGTACGCGACCAGCTTCTCGGTCCTTTCCTTCCAGATGGGGTCCTCGGTCTGCAATCATCAGCGTCGGCGCGTAGCACGGCCCCTTTCAACCCAGCTTACGGCATTATACATGAACGCTGCGCCGTGGGCAAACACGGCGTTGTTGTACGAATATTCGGTCAGGTGGGTGTCCTGGCACTGTTTCTCGACGTTGCCGCCGTCGTAGATGGCATACGTCGAGGTGTTGAGGTAGCCTACCTTTTCCATCCAGTCCCACGTCTTGACGGCCCAGTCCGAGTAGGTCTTGTTACCTGTATAGCGGTAGAGGCGGGCGCCGAGGTTGAAGAAGCAGCCGTTGGCGATGCTGTTCTTGTAGTTGTAGCCTGGGTTCATGGAGTAAATCTGCCAATGCAAGCCTCCGCCGCAGTCGGTATCGTGCCGATCGGGAGCAGCTTGCATATTGAAGACGGCTTGGGCGAGGGCCAGCCACTGCGGCTTGTCCGCCGGCGGGTCGGGGAACTTGGCCTCGGCGGCCAACATGGCTGACATGCCCCAGAACCCCTGATCGTCGTTGCCGAGGGAGGCGGTGACGTTGGGGGGCTGGTAGTTCTTGTCAGGGCCGACTTGCCACTGCATGGCCTGCATGATAACGTCGTTGTAGCTCGAGTCGCCGGTCCAGGACCAATAGTCAATCAGAGTCCCCCACATTGCGCCGGCCTCCCACCAGTAGTAGTCTGCGACCGGGGGAGGGCCGGGGAGAATGCCGGGCGTGCCTCCTGACAGGTTTCCCTCGTAGTACTGCATCATGTCCCAGGCGAGGATGCCGGCGCTCTTCTTGATGGCATCTAGGGAGGGTGGTCATTACGCCGTCGCGCTCGGCCAGAGGTAAGGGTTCTCGAACCTTCAGAGTCGACAGCAAACGGAGAAGCGTCTTGGGCGACGGCCAAGCTGGCAGCCGACAGCACCGCCGTGACGACGACAGCTGGCGAGAGGAGCGACCTCATTCTGTGCTATCACCAACACGCGGCAGGCATTACGAGCATGAAGTGAGCGGTGAGGAAGTAGTCAGCGATCGTTTTCACCTGAAGATTGTCATCCGTCGTCAATATCCATTGTCGTCGGGCTGTACGGATCAGGGGTCGAAAAGGCGCTGCCGGATTGCCTGCACTGCCCGAGCCTCACCGGGGTTCCTCAAAGGCGACCTTGCAAACACTATAAACAGATGCCAAGGCCAGCTCAGCGCACCCTTCGGGCAGTCGCCGAGCTCAAGTTTCCAGCGAAAAGTCTCCATCTTGGCGAATAGGCAGTCTGTTGTGGGGACATGCGTGCATGCGGCCGCGTGTTGCTGATGCATGTCGTCGCAGACAGCTTCCTGTCCCAGTCGTGCCAAGGACCAACGCTACGGAGATTATCGAGGCTATGTTGACTCCTCTACTCTAAAGACTCTACATTTCATCCAAGATTAGGCACGGAGTCAGTATCGTCAACCCAGGATGCTTCATGGTAAGATTCGGAGAGTAAAAAGACTGGAGGAGGCCGCCCGCTCGCAGCGCCAAGGAGTCGTCTCAATGCAACTTTGCACGTAACGAGCCGTCTTTTCAAAAGCGCAAAATCACTGAGCGCGTAAATCTTCGTTTCCAGACAACGTTGTAGCTTGGGTCCAAGTGCGTTGATGCTGAAGGAGGTCGGTCTGCCGTGGTCAAGACTCGCAAGCAAATACACCAGTGCGGGAAGCGCCCGGCAGATATGTGCCTCTGTTTGCTCATTTGGCAGGGATTTCTCAAACACTTTCTCCCGCAATGAGTGCTCGCCAGGCTTTGTTTGCGGCTGTGCAGCAGTTGGATGCCAAGCCTCTCTTGAAGACGTGGGGCTGGGCTCAGCGCTCAACTACGCGCTCAACTACCCTGTTGAGCATTGGCCCATCTCACACCATGAGAAAATCGATCAAGTTGCAAGGCGGTCACTCTTCTGCTCTGCCGCTCCGGTCCGAAGCCGAAAAGGACCGGAGGTGCCGGGGTGATTTTGATGACGAGACACTCCGGCTCCGTCTGGACTTTGCGCGCGGCACGTCGGGAGGGGCGGCAAAGGCACCTCCCGCAGCCAGTGAAGCGGCTTGCTGCGCATCAAGGTTGGTCGGTCCACGACGGACAGCGAAGCCTGGACGCTGCAATGCCACCCTTTGGCTCGTCGGTACCCAGCGCAATGCGCGCTTTTCACCGCTAGCTGTACTGCAAACGAGCACTCCGTCTCACCCGTGGTGTCTGCACACACTTGTACATGTGATGGCGATGCACGAGTCTGTGACTTCATCGCCGGGGACCCCAGAATCTGCGGCCGTGCTGGCATGTGAAGCTGGCACTGGCCCCGCGCCCGGGGCGGCCCCGCGCCCTCCGCACTGTCAGGCGGCAGGCCCCTCGGCCGGTAGTCGGTACCCGCCCAGCTCAGCCGAGGCTCCTGCAGCTGGTCGCTCCCTCGCTGCCGAAGCAGCAATGCAGCCGAGCTGGACAAAAGGCGACCTCAGTCTCCCCGTGCTCAGCTCCTCTCGCGAATGCACCTCTACCATCTCCCTCCCCTCCTCGCCCTGACACTCCCTCCTTCTCCTTGCTTGTGGTTTCCAACGCAGAGAGCGTCTTCTGAGTGATAGCCAGAGAGAGAGCATCACTTGATTACGTCACACACACATACACACACATTCGCCATGGCTGAGCAATTGCGATACGACGGCCAGGTCGTCGTCGTCACCGGCGCCGGCGGCGGTCTCGGCAAGGCCTATGCCATCTTCTTTGGCTCCCGCGGTGCCAGCGTCGTCGTCAACGACCTCGGCGGCTCCTTCAAGGGCGAGGGCAACTCCACAAAGGTACGTAAAGAACCCTCCTCTTCAAGCACAAGAGACCATGGCCCAGACACTGACCAGCGCAGGCCGCCGATGTCGTCGTCGACGAGATCAAGGCCGCGGGCGGCAAGGCCGTCGCCAACTACGACAGCGTCGAGAACGGTGAGCGAATCATCGAGACGGCCATCAAGGCCTTTGGCCGCGTCGACATCCTCCTCAACAACGCCGGCATCCTGCGCGACGTCAGCTTCAAGAACATAAAGGACCAGGACTGGGACCTCATCACAAAGGTCCACGTGACCGGTGCCTACAAGTGCGCCCGCGCCGCCTGGCCGCACTTCCGGAAACAAAAGTACGGTCGCGTCATCAACACGGCCTCGGCTGCCGGCCTCTTCGGCAGCTTCGGCCAGACCAACTACTCGGCCGCCAAGCTGGCCATGGTCGGCTTCACCGAGACCCTGGCCAAGGAGGGCGCCAAGTACAACATCCTGTGCAACGTCATTGCTCCCATCGGTAGGCCGTGGCAAGATGCCCCGATGCTGATTGTACATGCTGACTGACACTCCGTCCAGCCGCTAGCCGCATGACCGAGACGGTCATGCCGCCCGACGTCCTCGAGAACCTCAAGCCCGACTGGGTCGTGCCCCTCGTGGCCGTCCTCGTCCACAAGAGCAACACCACGGAGAATGGCGGCATCTTCGAGGTCGGCGGTGGCCACGCCGCCAAGCTCCGCTGGGAGCGCTCCGACGGCCTGCTGCTCAAGGCCGACGATTCCTACACCCCCGGCGCCATCCTCAAGCAGTGGAACAAGGTCGTCGACTTCTCCAAGCCGCAGTACCCCTCGGGCCCCAACGACTTCATGACCCTGCTCGAGGACTCGATGAAGATGGGCCCCAACCCCCAGGGCGAGAAGCTCGACTTCACTGGCCGTGTCGCGCTGGTAACGGGCGGCGGCGCCGGCATTGGCCGCGCCTACGCCCTGGCCTTTGCCAAGTACGGTGCCTCGGTCGTCGTCAACGACCTCATGGACCCCGACACCGTCGTCGCTGAGATCAAGAAGGCCGGCGGCAAGGCTGCTGGCGTCAAGGCTTCGGCCGAGGACGGCGACGCTGTCGTAAAGGGCGCCATCGACGCCTTTGGTCGCATCGACATCATCGTCAACAACGCCGGCATCCTGCGGGACAAGGCCTTCTCCAACATGGACGACAAGCTGTGGGATCCCGTCATGAACGTGCACCTGCGCGGAACCTACAAGGTGACCAAGGCTGCCTGGCCCTACTTCCTCAAGCAAAAGTACGGCCGAGTCTTGAACACGACGTCGACCAGCGGCATCTACGGCAACTTTGGTCAGGCCAACTACGCCGCGGCGGTAAGCACCTTCCAACGCACTGGCCTCTTAAATCCTGGCCCATCGGATGCTAACGAGACCTGACAGAAATGCGGAATCCTCGGCTTCTCGCGCGCCCTTGCCCTCGAGGGCTTCAAGTACAACATCTTTGTCAACACCATTGCCCCCAACGCTGGCACCGCCATGACCGCCACCATCATGCCCGAGGAGATGGTCCAGGCCTTCAAGCCCGACTACATCGCTCCCCTGGTCCTCGCCCTGTGCAGCGACAAGTGCCCCGACCCCACCGGCGGGCTCTACGAGGTCGGCAGTGGCTGGTGCGGACGCACGCGCTGGCAGCGCACCGGTGGCCACGGCTTCCCCGTCGACGTCCCCCTGGTTCCCGAGGAGGTCGTCAAGCACTGGAAGGACATTGCCAGCTTCGACGACGACCGTGTCGACAACCCCGAGAAGACGCAGGAGTCGCTGCAGAAGATTCTGGCCAACATGAGCAACAAGAGCGGCGCCAGCCAGGTATGAGCTTTCCTCCTCTTTCTTCGTCGCCCGATGTCCTCATGGGAGGGTAGCGGGGAATCTTGTACAACGTTAGCTAGCACTAGAAATGTAAAAGAATGATGATGACTTGACAAGATGTTGCGTTTGCTGATTTGTGTTTTTCTCACTAGCAGGGCGGTGCTACGCCCGCTGGCAACGAGTACCTCACTGCTATTGCCAAGGCCTACAAGCTCGAGGGCCAACCCTGCGAGTTCAGGTACGAGGAGCGTGACGCCATCCTGTACAATCTAGGCGTCGGTGCCAAGGCCAGCGATCTGAAATACGTCTTGTAAGCCTCAAGCTGAAGCTTGCCACGCGAGAAGAGGGCGGCATCGCTAACGCGCGCACTACAGCGAGGGCAACGAGGACTTCCAGGTCCTGCCCACGTTCGGCGTCATCCCCCCCTTCAGCACCGAGGTGCCCTACGACTACGATGCCATCGTGCCCAACTTCTCGCCCATGATGCTGCTCCACGGCGAGCAGTACCTCGAGGTGCGCAAGTACCCGCTGCCCACGTCGGCGCGCCTCGTCTCCAAGGGCCGCCTGCTCGAGGTGGTCGACAAGGGCAGCGCCTCCATCATCAAGAACGGCATCACCACCGTCAACGCCGACACGGGCGAGGAGGTCTTCTACAACGAGATGACCGTCTTTGTCCGCGGCGCCGGCGGCTTCGACGGGCCCAAGAAGGGCAAGGACCGCGGCCCCGCCACGGCCGCCAACGCGCCCCCCAAGAGGGCCCCGGACGTCGTTGTCGAGGAAAAGGTCAGCGAGAACCAGGCGGCCATTTACCGTCTCAGCGGCGACTACAAGTGAGTGATCTCTCCTCTCCGCGACGCCATCAACCGTATTCGTCGAGAGACAGGGTTCTAACACACATCGTCGCAGCCCTCTTCACGTTGACCCTGCCTTTGCCAAGATGGGTGGATTCAAGGCCCCCATCCTTCACGGCCTTTGCAGCTTCGGCATCGCCGGCAAGGCCGTCTACGACCAGTGAGATCTCTCCTCTCTCCGCTCATCCCCAGAGGGCCGTCCCTCACGTCAGATTTCACCGTGCTAACCCTCTCTCCCCGCTGCAGATTCGGTCCGTTCAAGAACATCAAGGTCCGCTTCGCCGGTCCCGTCATCCCTGGGCAGACCATCGTCACCGAGATGTGGCGCGACGGCAACAAGGTCACCTTCCAGTGCAAGGTCAAGGAGACGGGCAGGCCCGCCATTGCCGGCGCTGCGGCCGAGCTGTTGACCGATGACAAGAGCAAGATGTGAACGGCTTGAGACGAGAGAGGGGAGACAGACAACGCAAAATTGGGGAAATTGTATGATGGTGCCGAATGAGAAGCATCCAAGTCATGTACTATAATAATGTCTGTGCTGTTCCAAAGATCCCGCTGGGGTGTTATGCCGTAAATTTCAGGCGTCCTGTCCGATCCAGCCCGTCAAGTAGAGATGCTCATGAGCCCCTTTGATCAACCTCGGGTGCGTAAAAAATGCCCTGCGCCCGCTGCAAACTCCGTAGTAGTCTCCCATCGCAAGTGACAAAAAAAAAGACATGATTCAGTGCTTGTAGCTCCCGTAGCCCCTCGCTCCCAGTGACACTGTCCGTTATATAAAGAAAACTTCAATGACAAGGTCGAGCAAGTCGGCAAAAGTGGGAGCGTCGCCGCCGAAAAACACCCGCTGCACACTGACGTTTGCCTTGCGCGTGGCAACGCCGGTTTCCAGATAGGCCTTTTCGGCGCCCGACAGGTCCCGTTTCTCCATCCCCTTCCACTTGCGCTCTGCCTCTTGGCGGGCCTCGGTCAGGACCTGCTCAATGTCCTCCGACTCCCACAGGTTGCAACGATCGCACTCCTTGCAGGGTCGCGGGTCGCCGTCTGGCCGGAAGTGGTCGCAGAAGTGACGATAGCCCTCGTCGCCGAGGTCGGAGCGGCAGACGTAGCACATCTTGTAGCCGCAGGGGCAGGTGAGCTTGTTGCAGCCGGCGTTTTTGACAAACGACGTGTTGCACCGAGGGCACACCCTCTTGATGGCCATGCTCATGGCCTGTTCCACCTGCGTCCGCAGAGCCAGGAGTGACGATTCGTGGCAGACGTGTATGTCTGTCCAAGACTTGTGACATGAGAGGCACGACACGCGTGCGCATTTCGAGTTCTGACAAGAAAACCGTAAGCCACGACGTCGGCGGCAGTGCCTGTTCATGGCCTTCCGCCATTCTGTCGCAAGGTACCTCCACAGGGTCTGGTTCGTGCTGAGGAGGATGCAGACAAGAGAAGAAGCCAGCGCAATGGGGAGTGTCAAAATCAATATTGCGGTACAGAGACTCAGGAGTATCAGGTTGAAAATGCCGTCTGCCTTGATTCGTGGTCGACTTTCGTGCGAGGGCGTATATATGTCGTCAATCTCGGCGTAGTTGCAAAAGGGGCAACGAATTAGCGGCAGCTTCGACGCAATGAGGCTGTGTTCAGCCAGGCGCTCGTCAAGTCTGTGCAGCATGTCGACGCCAGACTTTTCTTCCATAAAGGCCCGATGTATGTGGTCAGAAGCGATGTAGCCAGGACATGCGTCCCTTTCCACCGCTAGACACTTCAGAGTCCCGTTGTCTGTGTTGATGCTGCTGATCCAACCTTGGCCAAAGAGAGCCTCCTTGATGGAGTGCTGCACGCATCGGAAGCATATCATGTGCCCTTGTCGATTGCAGCTGGTAAACTCTTCAAAAGCGCTCGTGACGAAGCAGCAACAGCACTCGTGGGTCGCGCCGGCCTCTTCGGCTTCCTCATTGTTCAGCTCAACAGCTAACCCACGATCTTGTGCCACCCTTTGTTCCCGGGCCAGCTCTTTCAAGGGACGAATGAGGGTCTCGTAAAGCTCCCGATCAAGCTCCGCGTTCCCCGTCGTCCGGATAGTCGGGATGATGGATCCCTGGCCGGTGGAGCGCCATACCACAAGCGGATGACTATCAGCCTCGCCCGTCGCGACTGCCTTCCGCCGGAGAAGTAATTGTGAGATGGTGAAGCGCCATGACTTGGTCGAGAGCGTCACGAGCGTCGGTCGAGCATCGAGGTAGGAGTAGTTGGACTCGGCGAGAACGGCGTTGACGGTAGACCGTGACAGTCCCTTGAACTCCAGCCATGCCAGAGCCCGCACGGCCTTGATGTACTCCTGGCTGCGAAAGACGTCTCCTTGGGGGACACCGTCCAGGGCGTCGCTCTGGGGGTCCGCAGTCCTCCACCTCCCCTTGACCCAAGCGACACGGTTCTTCAGCAGCGCATCGGCGACCAGAGCCAGCCTGGACTCCCCATCGAAGTTGGACAGCAATTCCCTGAAGACCTCAATCTGTATGTCGGGGAAAACGGCCGCCAATGCCTCGAGGCTGTTGTTGAGGTCGCACAGGTTCGGCCGCTGCGGCGGGACGCACGGAAGCTGTGCTTCGTCGTGGATGAACTCTGGCTGCAGGTCTGCCGGCTCGGTGCTGGCCTTGGAGCGGCTGGACGATGGCCTATCGCTCGAGGGAAGCAGGCCAGAGAAGACCATGGTGGATGCTCATGCTGGTCGGCCGCGCGGGTTATCGCGTGGTGGGGAGCAAGATGGACTATCGGTGCGATGCAAGGTGCAGAGAGGTCGAGGCTGAGACTCGACCAGAGCCAGGCAGTCGCGCGGGATTGGGCGCGGTGAGGTTGAGGTTGCGAAATGGAGATTGGGCTCGGCGGGATCGGGCGGGAGAGGGTGGGGACGCGCCGCGGTACCGACGCACTTGCTTAAGAAGCGAGTGCAGCCGGTTTGAGTCAGACCGCCTTTTTAATAGGGATACCCTGTGTGTGCATAGAGGAGCCGCCGTGCTCGTAGCGGGAACGTACCTATTTCCCTTCCCTGTTCTAATCTCTTTATCAGTTCTCAAGTTTTCATATCAATTCCTGTTCAGTTTCTCATTAACCCGAAAAATACGAGGCTTAATGCGTATGTATATACCTGTACCAATCCGTCCCATATAGATGGGCATGGTTGGGGTGACCTGCTGGAAGATGAGGTCGACTCAACTGTTGTTTCCAGTCGTGATTGTTACGACGTCATGTAGCTCTGGGTGCGGGAGCAAGAGGAGCAGCGACTCGTTGTCGAGACCCGCGGGCTAGGTGGTGTCGTTGAGCGCTCAGTGTACATGTAGCTCCCCGGCAACGCCCATCGACACTTGGACCGTCTGGGGGGCGGCCTGCGCAACTGCATTGGTGACTCCCTGATAATGGGAGCGTTGGAGGAGTATTGGGAGCTCTAGTGTTCTGTTACCCTACTGGTGCTTTTTTTTTAAAAAACAAAAGTACTCTCATCGCAGTGGATCTTGCAAGGTCTCTCCGTCGCCGCGTTCACCTCCAGGCTCGCCAAATTGCACAACGTCCTCGACGGGCATCAATCCCTTACAACCACTGCGTTTTTTATGAAGAGTCCCCCGACTGCAATCTTGACCAAGAACCTCGCCACTCTAGAGACCCTCACGCTGTCCGTCAAGCGCATCCCGACACCATTGCTGCCCAGCGTTTGCACATCGTCCTGGGCGTCGGTCGGGTGCTGCTCTGCATCGTCGAATTCCAACCTCGTGGCCCTTACAAGAGTCCAGTCCATTTCCGTCAACCGAATCTCCTTGTCTACGTGGCCGTGGTCCTCGAGTGCGTACTTGATGTTTGTCCAACCCATGAAAGCTTTGGACAGCCACGGTAGGTTCGCCCATGAATCCCCGGCACCAGCTGTCGACATGACCACAATGCGATGAATGCCGGCATGCTCCAGAACCTCGCAAATATTGTTGCACGAGTCGGCCAGGAAGCGAGGAGGTGAGACCTGAGGCGCAAAGGGGCTGTCGGACTTGCGGACTGTGTTTAATGTGACGATGGCCGCGGAAGGGATGAGGGAAGGGGCCGCGGCGAGGGCGCTTTTTATATCCGACTTTGACAGCGGCGAGCCGGTGGTGATGGTGAGGCCAGGACGAGATGTGAGGCTAGTAGAGGTACGGACGAGAGCTACCGCTGTATGACCTTGAGACAGTATTTCAGATACAACATGCTTGCCAGTCCGCCCAGTGGCACCGATGAGGAGGAAATGCATTGTGTTCGGCGATGACAGGTATTGTTGAGTCTTGATCTACCTGAGCCTGTGAGGAGACGAGGAAAGCTTCGTTAAACAGGCGACGGGCTTGCCGGGGTATTTAAACGATATGACGGGCCTTCATTTGAGATACAAATGATCCGTTGCATCTCGGGGGCTGCAATCGTTTGGGATCTGAGGCTGAGACCCCTATCAGCCAGCGTATGCTGATTGGTTTGCTCGGTCCCTGTACTGCAAAGGGAAGCCGCATGCAATCTGGGAACCACGTAACTGAGCCATACTGTTGAGTGTTGACCGCGGCACCTTATTTGTCATCGAACACATGTAAAGCATGAAGGCCTAATCCCGTCGGCCGTCTCGAACCTCGTACGTCAACATCACCAAATCACGCCCTGACAGACGCAAGGAGCAGGCGTGGACGCTAGCTCGATTCGGCAGTGAAAGCGAACCCACCAACCATACGTGCTGCTGTTGAAAGGTCGGGCTCCTCATTCGGCGACTGATAAACACGATCGTCTGTCAGCTCCTTTGCGAGAGGAACGGGCCAATTTGAACGGTCTCGATCGGTCCATATACCGAGTGGCTGGTCGAAGAAATCGTAAAAGCTCAAAAGCAGCATTGTACGAGTATTTGCACATGTCGAAGCTCATCGACAACAGACCTCAAGTCGTCTCGAAAATGCTGGGCCTCCGGCGCAATCCGAAATTGTGATAATCCGACTGCTAATCGTGATATTCCTAGGGATCCACAGTATACGTAGCCAATAGCTAGGAGGTGGCCCATATTCGGTCTGCCGTAGCCGGCGAGAGGCAAGCCTTCTTCGAAACAAGGATTCAAATAGATATGCGAGTGGGGTGCCCTGCTAGATTGACCCTTCTCTCTGATTTGGCTAATCACTTTCCTCAAAGATACTCCATCCTTGTGAAGTCTTCATACATCTACCGAGCATTTAACTTAAGCAAAGCTGCTTGATGTGGCACTCGGGTACACCGCAAGTGTGAGGAGCGCCAGCAGCGTTAATCTTCTAATGGACCGCAAAGTCTTGGCAGGTCACATACTCCATGGTAGCTTGCTAATCTCTCGCATCTGTCTCCTTCCGCGAGACCGTGGTAGTGACTGGCAAGGAAGGAAGCCCGCTGCAGGCGATAGCGCCGCAGGCACAGTCTCCCCGCAGGAAACTTCCCTGCGGTGCGAATCGAATACGATTCAATCAATGACTGCAAATAGAACTGTCATTCGTCCTCAACGCGGCCCGTGATATCAAGTTAGGAAGTCTTATGCAAGGCGGTGAGCATAGCAGACGATGGCAGCCACGTGTGTGGTTGCGCGAGAGCACAATTGTCAGGCGCCAGGGAGCCGGCAGCTTTGCTATACCTTATGACCGGCCTTGCGGCGGGCATGAGTCTTATACTAATAAATAGAGGAGTACACGTAAAAATGCAATGGGATGTCTTTTGGTTTCAGCCTGAGAGCGTTGTTGTCGCTTGCGCACTTTGGATTCCGGAATTATTTTAGTTGAATAGAAGAGGGGTTTGAACTAATGCTTTATCAGGGTCGTCTGAATACAAAAGAACCACCAGCTTCGGCGACAGAAAGTCTATATAGCAGCTTGGAATCATATGCCATGATTTCCTACATAGGTGGAAGGCTCAAGCTTACCTCATTGCCAAGACGGGATACATCACTGCGCGAAACCAGGCGCTCAGCTCGAAGGAAGTTAAGAGAAGAATTCTTAGAAATGACGGGATGAATAGAGAATCAAGTAGAGCCAAAATATATAAGAGAGCCGACGGGCTTTTGAGGACTCGTTCAGAGGCAAGTAAGAGTAATCAGGGAAGCTAGTTGTGACGGAGCCTTGTCAGGGTCCTTGAGTCTGCTGTTTCTCATGAGGTCGATGAGGCCGATTAGCAAGCTCTGAGTAAGCACATTAGATCGTTTCGAAGCTCAGCTTCTCGTTCAGGTGAGTTCTTGGATATTAACTGAAGATCTGACTACCTACCCGCGTCGGTGCGAGGGGTCGACGCCATGTTGTTTCCCCGCTAGGCTGCGTGCGGCGCGGTACGTGCCAGCGACGACCGGGTACGCCTTGTCGGCGATGAATTGCTTACGCAATGACAGGTAGGCTGTATGTATTTGCTAGAACTTTCCCCCTGCTATAGCTACTAGGAAGCTCGGTCTCATGCTAGCCTCCTTCCATTCTCGCGCTTCCAGGAGATTCGGTTTTAGGTTAGTGTAGTCAACTGCACGGACGAGTATAGTAATGTAGCTGAATCTGCCTCGCTTCAGGATCTCTGGCTCGCAGGCTCTTTCCTCATAAGAGTGAAACTAAACAAGTGAACACGTGTTGTGCTTTTGTCCAATCTGTCCCTCTTGACCACTCAACGTATTTCCGTCTTGTAGCATCGCTTCTGCGGACCCCGTATCGCCTCAAGTCCCTCTATCTATAACGGCTCGGTACTCCGAACAAACGGTTCTTCGCTCTCTGGCTATATGATAGCAAGGATCATTGGTTTTGTAGCACTGGAAAACTTTTAGTAAGAATACGGCAGGTTGTAGTTTCTAAAGTTCTTACTCTAAACCCTCTCTCGCAAGTCGAGGAGAACTTCATACGTCTCCATGTTTGAACGCCTTGCTTACCGCTAGCAAGCTTTCGTTTCCCTCGCTTTACTTTACCCTGACCCGAGCATAATTGGGTATCCGTACTACATGTCTATACATACTGCGGGTTTAGTAGTCTTCCTTTAGCAACAAGAGCTAGGTTTTATATAATTACTCACACCGAACCGGACCAATTGCCCTTCGGAATATGGCTCTTTGCCCGGCCGCAGGGAACCTTCTTCGGTGCTTATGTATGCAAAAGGAGCCTGAACATAAGTCTCTCTGGCGGGCGGTGCCGGGGAGGCCTGGGGGGGGTCGGGCGGAGCTGGAGCGGGCTCAAACGGAAATGGGGAAGCGTCATCCCAAGTCGGATCCCACAGTATTCCATCAGAGGGTGGGAGAAACACAAATCTAGGGTCAAGAGGGCTAGGCAAATCTTGCGGCGGAGAGTCAGAGGACCGTGGGAAGATGCCCTCAATAGCGACGTCGGTTGCAGTTGTTGCTCGCGGCTGAGGGGCTCGGATGCCGGTAAGGAATGCGAAGAATAGTAAGGCGGCTAATAATCTCATTTTCGGCCTGAGGGGAGTAGAAAGGTACCGGCGAGCGCGATGCCGATGTTGGGAAGAAGCAGAGTCAAAGCTATAGGGTTAGAATCCCGTCGTAGAAAGGGGGAGAATTCAGAAACTAAAAAGTTTAGGGAGCCGAAGTAGTTGTAGCGATATGAATACTAGAGCCTGCAATTAAATCACTCAAACGTCCGCTTAGTCAATATATTTAAAGGAGTTTTTATCCCCCCGGTACATAAAATACCATAATGCAACACGGGAGACATCACGGACCACTACTAGAACCGTGTAACGTCGTGCTATAGCCGCGTAACGGACAAAACGTTGAAGGTGGGTCTCTATTATAGCCAAGAGCCGAATTAAGAAAGTACGACCCGACATTCTCGTGTGCTATTGAAAATCTTTAAGTATGGCGCTCGTGGTTCGAATAGTACGAACCGTGTCCGCGGGACTCTCGCCGATGGTGGCTTCACGTATTACGAACTCGTGCTTGTAAACCTGCAAGAAGGGGAACAGAAGTGGGTGAACCATCTGTCTTGGGAAGACGTCGTGATCTATCCTCTCCTGCGGTCGGAGAAATTGTAAGACTGCATATCGCTGATGCTGCTGCACCCAGCCCGATTCAATCATGCAACGTCACCCATGGGGTTGAGTACCTGTCGTCCCTTTCCCTGGTGATTGTCCTCTGTACGAGAATCGCGTCATATGTTTTGCCTCGCGAAAAAGTACTCGTTCCCACTTCCACCCCCGAAATCCGACGTCGAGGCTACGGCACTGTTTGATCAGGCGCAGTCGGCAGAAACATTCTACTTCGACGACCCCGCAGGTATGATTACATTTCATAAATGTGCAAACAAGCTTATGGGGCTGCCTCCCGATGAGCCCGTTCTCTCAGGTGCACTGCGGTCGGTTGAGAGTTACTTCGACGTGGCAGAGCGTCACTTGTAACATCAACCCCGCGATGCGCGGCCCGACCGCACGCAGAATATTGATGATCCGCTCCAAATTGTAAGTCAAGTAGTAAAGTACTACCGTGTATTTGCCAGCGCTTGTAACCTCAAAGAAACCGGAAGTCTAGAAGGAGGATACATGACAGTGAGTATTGCTTACTAGAGGTTTGCCCGCTCAACAGCATTTCCCTGCCCTACTCACTGCGAGCCACCTAGACAGGGAGCAGCTCCGGGGCACCTCCTCATCACTGCCGAAAAGAAAAAAAAAGGAAAAAGAGGCCATTTTCAGGACACTGCCTGGAACCTCATATGCCTGCTGGTGTTGGCAAAGCAAGTAATCGGAGAGCAAGAATGGACAGGAGTCGACGACGGGGCGCTGAGGCCGCTGTAAAGAGGTCCTATCCAAAGTGTGCCAGAAGCGAGCAGGCGCTTACATGGGCTTCTTGATGGGTGTCTTGTTCCTAATGATTGCTTTGAAGGACAGGATAAGTCCGCGACTACGCGCAATTGCGTCTTGCGCAAGTGAAGTGGGCACAGTCTTTTTCAACCTCAATAGGTCTAAAGCCTGAAACAGTTGCGGCAATGATCGCGTCAAGTGGAATCCCGAACAATCGTGGCAATATGGTTGTTAGCAGTCAGAACACAAGAAGGCTGAACCGATGAGGCAAGTCAGCGCATAGTTTCCAAGTGCTACCAAGATGCTCAACCAGCCTGTGTCTGAGCGCGTTCGAGAACAGCCCAACACAACTCACGCGTGCAAGGAACGTCTTGCTAGCTATAAAGCCCTTCAATCCCGTTAATCGTGAAACGGAAGGGTCAAAGTCGTTTCCGGGGACAATGCGCCCCTTTGCTGTAAATACATCATCGTACGTAGATGCCATCTCCTCGACCACTTCTACTCCCCATGCACGCTCTATAAGCCTTGACTCTTTCATTCACATTGCTAGCCACGCCCCGCAGTCGGTCGTTCTCGGTCCGCAGCTTGGCGTCAAGACCAGGTGAAGAGTCTAGTGCTCCCAAGAGAATGATTTTCAGTATCTGATGGAAGAAGCGCAGGAAAGCCACTGAAATAAGCTCATGGCCAGGAGGTCCGATGTGTGTATGAGCGACTTCGAGATCAATGAGCCACATTTCCAGAGAGGCCAGCAGAGATGCTTTCTCTGATAGTAGTGGACGAGCTTCCCCTTCCGACTCGGCACGCGACAGTTTGCCGAGAACTTCAAGCGTTAATGTAGCGATCCTTGTAAGCTCTGTCCGCATATTGGGTGCAATGGCGCGAAGAGTGCGAGATTCATCAGTCTGTTGATGCCGCGACGTTGAACACACAGACACAGTCGTCCCGCTTCTATCGGTTATTGCTGGAGGCTCCGCAAAATTGCATGGTGCAGCGAACAGCTTGATAATGAAAACATCTAACAAGGGCAGCTTGCTGTGGTGTGCTGGCACCAATCTACCAGCATCAACAAAACTTGGCCTTGCCCGATACTGGTGCATGATGCTGAGTCCTTGAATGATGTGCTGTGCCATGGTAGCGAAATCATCCCGCACTTGCTCGATGCTGATGAAGATCTGACAGCAAAGTAATGCCGACTTCAATCCATTGGAGCTTGGGGACGACAAGTTGGTCGCGAGCCCCCCTAAAGCCATGCAGTATTGCTGAAGGCCATAGCCATAGGTCTGGGTGGGCTGCGTGACGGACGTAAAAGCTTCTCCAGACCTTTCGAGATGCTCCCGAAGAGCTCTGAGAGACGAGACTGCGTGTCGGATCGGCGCGTCTGTCAAGCTGGCTTGGAGGACCTGCTCGGCTTCTTCATCACAGCCTAGCTTCACATCGAACATGGTCTTGGTTGAGAAGTAACGATTGAGAAGTTCGATCTCCTGAGGAGCAACTTCAGTCACGGTGGGCCGGAAGAGTTGCGAACCAGCCCCTGACTTGCTGCCCCCAGTGTGAGTGTTGTTGATGGATTGGCTGGTCAAAAGTCTAAAGGGAGACTCATAGCCGTCGCAAGTACGACCAGTATCGACACATTTTTGGCAAAATGGCTTTTTCTCGTCGCACTTGACCTTCCTTACTCTATTGCCAAATAAGCAAAACCACTACAGCGCTGACCTCTCGTCCGAAGCCTCGACCTTAGGTTGTGAATCGATGTTGGGATTTGAGACTAACCTGCAGGTTGCACAACCAGTCTTCACCTTGGTTCTACATTGGATGCTCCGTTTGCGGGCGCCAAGGCTTCCGGCCATCGTTGATAGGCAGTCGGCAGGTAGGACATTGACAATTGTCGAGCAGCACCCCTGCAGAGAAGACAGGAGAAAGCCTCGTAGCAATGTGAGATCCGAGCAGACGGATCAAATACTACACCTTGATTTATCAGCGGCACGCAGAGGCAGTCGAAGCCGTGTTGCTTCGGGTTAAGTATGTTGTTAGATGTGGCGCGCTAAGAGTGGGGGAGGACGGGAGCCTTTTATATCTGGCGACTACATGTAGCGGCTGGACCCAGCAGGCTTTCATGGTCTGACGGGTAAGTCACGTCCCACGTGTCATAATAAGCAAGGTCGCCTCTCCTCGAAATAGATGTACTAGCTTGCAAGAGTCATTCGGCATATTTTAAACTTACGCCTTTATAACATACGACGGCTTCAATCGAGATCTCGTAGGTTAAGACATCCGACTACATGTATTCCGTAGGCTGAGGAAGTCCTCTGAATGAGGAAATTGTATGTTCTTTCACTCCTTCAAAATTCCCTCACTATCGAAGAGTGACCGCAGCTCTGCCTGGTACCTTATTTCTTCATCAACTTTGGATTTCACCACTAGCCCAACCTCCTCTTGCCAAAATGTCGATACCTGCTTCAGGTCGGCCACCAATCCCTGGTCAGCGGAGAATTTTGGGAGAATATGATCCTCAAATACGAAAAGCCAAGCATTTATAGACCTCAAAGACGCCCAAAACCACACTCCTTTGGACTCCCAAACATTCCTCATCGTGCTTGTGATCTGAAGATCATGTTCCATCCGGATGCTTCTATTCTCCTCGTCCATCGTTGCTAAAAAGACCTGTCGCGCCTCGTCGAAAACGCCATACTCCTCGCCAATGATACTATCGATGCTGCAGTTCGTAAGCCAATACGGTACTGACAACATTTCCACCGGAAGCGCGCAGATCCACTCAAGATCGATCAAGCAGGTGACATTCCAATCATCGTCCACAAAAATGTTGCTCTGATGAAAGTCGGTCAACTGTAGGAGGAAAGGACCGTTCCGTCGATCTGACAGGATAAACCGGTGCATGACTGCTCGAAGCAATGTTCGAATTGTCATTCGTTCCCGAGCATCGTCCTGATTCCGCACTGCGTGAGGGTCGTGAAGGAGGTGGTCATCATGCAGCGTAAGCATGTCGGAGGCGAAACTGTCCGTACTCTGATACAGTTGGCAAGGCTGAATTGTTCGTGGTGTCCCGCCGTTTTCGAAAATCATCATGGTGCATGTCAGTGGTCGGTTGGAAAGTGTAATTGTGCCGTCGCTCGTGTTGAACCGAAAGGAGCCAATATGTGGCTGTGGAAGTCGAGCGAGTGAGAGCATGATACGCGTCATGCCCTGAAATAAGCGACCTCGTCTATCAGCATCACGCATATGTTGAGTCCAAGTACTTGAAAGCATCTTCCCGGTCTCAGGACCAATCTGTTCCAGCAACATGTAGGCGGTGTCAATAATCGGTGCGGATGCATCGCGCGTGTAATTCGAGAGCAAGGGATAGTGAAGGAGGCGATGGATCCATCGCCAGACGGTGCGATATATTCTGACATAGATCGGTCGCTGCCTGACGTGAGTGAACTAAGTTGAAGAAAATCATTAGGATCAGCACCCGTCAGACGCCAGCAAATTGGGAACACAAACGCGACTGCCGTCTGTGAAGCCAAAAGCGTAAAGATGTGGAATTCGAATGTCGGCGCAGTACTCTTGCATCCATACATATGTGGCCACTTCGCAACGGACTTTTTCATCAATCGTGCCGGGACATCGGTCTTCAGCAAGCTTATGAGGCATGGGACACCGGAGAATCAGCCTCCTCGTGCAGCCGCCGGAATCTACCTGAACGAGGACACAGAGATTGAAGCCGCCTTTTATCCACGATTCCGAGGGCAGAACAGTGCAGACGTCATCTCTGCGCAGGCGAAGATGGTGTCTGACCACGGCCTTCAACGACTCCCTCTGATCCCACAGCCGACGCCTCAAGCTCTCGGCAGCGTGTTGGTGTCTGACAGAAAGAAGAAAATTAGTTTCCTCCTCAGCAGCTGATTCGAATGAGTGGAATTCGTTGCGTAATAAAATGCTTCGAGACATGGCAAAGGTTGGATGGCAACAGCAATTGAGGCGCCAAGCTGAGGGCGAGGTTCACGGGACGCGTCCGCTGGTATGAGTCGGCGAAGTCCACGGGTTGGAAAAGCCCGTGGTTCCGTACCTTGGGTAGTAAAACCAACCCTGACGCTGCAGCAAGTGCGGGGGCCTAATAATGTACTTACCTTATGCATCGCGTCTCCGTCGTCCCGGCCCCTTGATCGGCAAAAAGACGAGACCGTTGCCTCGATAAGAGAGTAAAATATACAAAGTACGGAGTCATAACATAACCGCGCCATACTGGCTTCCAACGGAGCATTTTCCCCCCCTTTTTCTTACAAGAGCTCACATAATTTGACGTGGTTTGACTGTGTTCGTAATGCTCAACATAGCCTCGACATAGTCTCAACATAGTTACAGGACCTCAAAGGTATTGTACGAGCTCTTGTAAGAAAATAAAGCTCTGTTTGAAAACCAAGGTGGGCGGTAAAGGTACTGCTTGAGGAGCTCGGCCGTGCACCGCATCGCTCGGAGTTGGATCCACATGAACATTCTATCGACCCGAAAAGTATTCTGTCGCCTGTCTGTTTCATTTCGTAAACCCATTCGACTCGTGCAATGCCAACTACATCCGCAGCAGAAAGGGCTTTTAACAATAACGAAGGGGTTGCCGGCTTGCCTGGCCAGCAGCAACGCGGACCGCAAAGTGAACCACCAGCCACGGTAGCCCCGGCGCGAAGAACCGAGCCTCTCAATCTGAAATCGACCTCAGACATAGAGCCCAACTACCCAACAGGCACCAAGTTTTGGTCCACAATCATCGCACTTTGTGTGATCCTCATCCTCGGAGGCCTAGATGCTAACATCGTCGCCACTCCCGCGCCAAGCATCACCAGACACTTCCACACTGTCGCCGATGCTGGATGGTACTCTTCGCCATTTCGACTCTGCACCTGCGCGTTCCAGTTCGGATTCGCAAAGTTGTACAAGCTCTTCTCAATCAAGGCCGTCTTTTTGATAGGCAACGTCATGTTCCTGATGGGCTCGTTACTCTGTGCCACAGCCGCTTCCTCGACCATGT
Source organism: Tolypocladium ovalisporum (assembly GCA_024340015.1). Lineage (NCBI taxonomy): Eukaryota > Fungi > Ascomycota > Sordariomycetes > Hypocreales > Ophiocordycipitaceae > Tolypocladium > Tolypocladium ovalisporum. The sequence continues at coordinate 109,324 of JALHBZ010000027.1, read as the reverse complement.
TCATCGTGGGCAGCGCAGTAACGAGCGTGGGGTTCTCGGATGAATCATCATAGTGCATATTCTGCCGCTCAACAAGCGGCCAGTCTTTGCAGGTTTCATGGCGTGTGTGGAGTCGCTTGCCATAATTGCGGCACCCATGGTAGGAGGCGCACTGACGCAGTCCTTGGGGTGGAGATGGTGTTTTTGGTATTTCATTGCCGCCGCCGACCTGGTCATTGCAGGTCGAAGCTGACTTCTACGTAGGATCAACCTTCCTATCGGCGCTCTATCCCTAGCGGTCATGTATCTACTCTTCTCAGACCCACGGACGGGGCAGGAGAACAATTTGCCCGTAATGCAGAAGATCAAAGAGCTCGATCTCGTCAGCAACTGCTTATTCAACCCATCCTTGACGGCGCTCTTCGTCGCTCTATCGTGGGCAGAAACAAAGTATCCCTGGTCAGATGCAAATGTAATTGGACTGTTCGGCTTATCTGCTGTGCTGCTCCCAGCCTTCTTCTTCAATCAGTATAGACGCGGAGACTCGGCCGCATTGCCTTTCAGCATTATACAAAACCGATATATCATCAAGGGCTTCATCTTTACAACGTGTACCAATTCGATGATGAGAGTCTTGGAGTGGGCAACATACTATCAAGTCGTTCGATCCCAGGTAAGGGTTTGTTACCAGCTCGCGACTAGTAGAAATGCACTGACAAGCTACGCCTTGCCAGACCCCAAGCGAGAGCGGATACCTTATGATACCCATCCTCGTTGGCATGATGCTTGGGCTCTTTCTTCAGGGCGTCGGCACCACCACGTTCGGCCACCACGCCCCTTTCAGGATATTCGGACCCATATGCATGCAAGTTGCCGCCGGCTTGATGACGACGTTCGATTCTCACACACCTCTTGCCCACATCATCCTGTATTCGGGATTCGCAGGCTTTAGTGGAGGCATCGGCTTTCAAGGCTCTCGAGCGGCTGTCCAGACAACGTTGAGTGCCGCAGATGTTAATCTAGGTATTGGGGTCATCTTATTTGGGCAGAGTATGGGGCCGGCGATGGTTATGGCTGTTGTGTAGGTGATATTTACGAAGCAGCTATCGTCAAGTTAGGGTGGTGCTGTACCAGGGCTGACGCCTTCGTACATTCAAGAGCACGGGCTTGGCGATATTAAGACTGGGTTTGCCGTACAGCACTGGGATTTGGTCATGAGTTGTGTCGGTCAAAGTTTGACGCATACTTGATTACTCTCTGTTGCATTGGCTTGTACGACGATGACAGGAAGTGTCCTAGTCGGATGGCACTCGGTAAAGCAGAAACAGCCTTGGGATTTGGGTTGGGGATCTGACAGAAGCGCCTCGACAGGAACGTTTGAGGTCGGATGGATGTCTTCTTCGCCCAGCGACTTGGTTGCTCTAGTGCACCATTGTATTTCAGAGGGACCGGGGCGGGAGAGCCATGAATGCGCGCCGCGGCACTGGCACGCTGCATCCGCAGAGCGCCCGCAACCTCGATAGACCACGACGAGCAGATGGCGACCGTCCGCTAATGTGCAAGAACGGGCCTCAACAAAGTTCGATTGATGGCATCCTGATCGTAGTCCACTCCTGACTCTCCTATTGCTTCAGCGACCAAAACCGTAGGGTAGGTATCTTCCATGAGCAGAGTCGCTCTGAGGACGCCCCACCGCTGATTTCCTAAACACCTCCCACCGCAACGAAGCTTACGGGGATCACTGTCCGATCTGTCCGACCCTGCTATGAGTCGATGGGCAAGAGGAAACCTCAAACAAAGTCCAAGGCGCATCTGCAAAAGTGAAAGACTTCCCAAGAGACAAAAAATGGGGCTTCACCGGGATTCGAACCCGGGGCCTCCTGCAAAGGCGATTCTGAAGAATCGGGGACTTCAGGTGTTTTCCCGAACTAGGGGATGTTAGAAGCTGAACCGTAGCGGCTGAGTGTGCTGTGTGAACTTACGCAGGAATCATACCACTAGACCATGAAGCCAGTTCGAATTGAGAAGCGAGCGCCTTAGATGGGTATATGACCTAAGCAACGGCTATGTGGGTACTGATGGCGGGGCCCCTGCCGCAGCTTGGTCAGATGCGTTCCTTACACTCCTCACAATGCATGAGCCTCGAGCACAGAACGTTGTTGGCTTTCTGTCAGTACTCGGTCCCAGAGACTCCTCTCGGAATCGCCTCATGAGATATTGGCGGGGGATCATTTGCAAGATGCTTATGCACGACTCAGTGTTCTGAGGCAGTCCTGAACGCGGTCCACAACCACCGCCCCCCGCGCTTGGTGGCGCCTGGAGAACGGTTCCATACCCCCAGGCCGACCTGACTTTCACCAGGTATCACGCGAAATTGGGGGACCTCACCTTTATCAGGCAGTAACTCTGTGTCCAGCTACTACATTTGAAAACATTTAGAGACTGCAGTACTAGCGGAGACTGAAAATCGTCCTTCCCTTGAAGTCCACTTCCCACCTTCGACGCTCCGAACGCAGGTACCCTACCTCACACTACCACCGGCTTCCCCACCTACCTTACCTGTAAAGAGTGTACTCGGACCCGGCTGTTTGAGCAGCTTCCAGAAAAGCTTCATTGTGCAACTCATGCCAAGATAAGACTTACTCTGGCAACTTAAGAGCTGCAGCAATGGGGCAGAATTTTGTGGATGACAAGGCGCCACTATGCATCCCTTTCATCCTTGAGCGCCTCAAGGCCCACCGAGCGCGATCTCCAGAACGACCCTTGATTATCGGCCTGAATGGCATGCAGGGAGTTGGCAAGACGACTTTGGTTGCAACTTTGGCTGCAGCATTGCAAAATGACGGGATAGACACCCTGATATGCAGCATCGACGATTTCTACTTGAGCCACGAAGACCAGCTTGCTCTGGCTCGGGATCATGCCGACAATGCACTCATGCAGCATCGAGGACAGCCCGGTATGACCGTCATATGCGAGTGCGCCGAGTAAGACCCACTGACCCTAGCCAGGAACTCATGACTTGCCTCTCGCAAAGTCCGTCTTTGAATCTTTGGTGGAGAGACGGCCAACAAGATTGCCAAAATACGACAAGGGCGCATTCTCCGGCCAGGGCGATCGCCTACCCTGGACTGCCTGGAGAGCCGTCAACCAGCCAGGACAGCCCCCCATCCAAGCGATCATCTTCGAAGGCTGGTCTGTCGGCTTCCGGCCGATAAGTTCAGAAGAAGTGGAAGCCAAATGGAGAACCCCCAGTCGCACCCTGCAACAGCATCGTTTGGACCACCTGCTTTTTCTCAACGAGACACTAAAGGAATACGACGGACTTACCGACTTGTTCCACGCGTTCATCCACATCGACTCGGAAGACGTAGAGTACGTTTACGCCTGGCGTCAGGAACAAGAAGACTGCTTGCGGGCCGAGAGAGGAGACCTTAGCGCCGGCATGACGCCAGAGCAAGTGGTCAAGTTTGTGGATGGATACTTTCCCGGGTATGAGCTCTACACGGATGGGGTCAGAAAGGGGATCTTTTCGGACCGACCGGGGTGTCAACTACGCATGATTGTCGGCCGGGACAGGAAGGTGAAGCAAGTTGTTCGGATCTGAGGGTACAGGACCGCAGAAGTGCCAACCTCGCTGGCCGTCTTCAGCATTCCTTTGTGGCAAGAATCATAGATGGACTAATGGGCAGACGTACTCAACAAGAGGGTGACACTATAGTGAGCGAGGTGTGATTTGAGGGTATCCGATTTGTTGTGCGAATTCGGCCGGAACTCCCTCGACCGCCTAACGTCTGTTCCATCAACATATTCCCAATTGCAGGACGGCTTGGTGCTTCAGATTCTTGAGTGCGTGAGGTGGCTGATGGTCCAAGAAGAACCATTCATTCTGTGAGAATTGTCCACTCGACTTGTCTGGCACCCAAGCACATGTCTCTAAAGCAAAGCAATCCGAACGCCCGCTGATGCAGTCGTGTCTCATGGTCGTAACATGTTGCGCTGACAGTGACCACAGCATTGCCGACACTATACACTACATGGCTTTATCCTCCACCACGCGCTGTCCATCTGCCCGCATCTTCGCGAGCTTACGATCAATAGTCTCTGAGCGCAGGCGGACAGCCTCCTCACGCGCCGCGGCCTCAGTCTCGAAACCCTGTATGATGCGCCGCTTGCCACGTCTGGCATCCCTCAGCCTGTTCATTATATCTGTGAACTGGTCGACGAACCAATCACCCGCATTTTCCCAGTCGTCGATGGACATTGTTGAGAACATATGATGCTGCTCCTTCGGATCTTGCTGCCGATAGTGTTCAAGCTTCAGTGGAAGCTTAGAGATTGCGTCGTGGGCGTTGGGTCCAGTAGTCCTCGTAGGTTCCATATCGAAAGGTTCGCTCTGCAGCTCTTTGTAAGTCATGCAGCTTAACATTTTGTCATCATAATCTGCACTTCCGCGGCGGCGTTTGCGATCCTGGGGCAGTCTGTGTTGTGCCACATTGACATGCTTGGAGTTTCCTCGCAAGAGCGGTCGTCTGGACTCCCGGCCATTTTGCGGATCAAACGCCATACGCGGCTCCTCGTACCCAATGAGATGATCCATTTCGTCATCTAAGAGTTTGTCAGGAAATGTACGACGAGGTCCTGTCCCCGTGTGCTTCCCGTGTCGCAAGGCATTATCAGCAGATGGGGATGGGCTGCCGACTTCACGCGGCATGTGCATGATCTTCTGACTTGGTACAGGTCGGGTTTTGACCCTTATCTGGCGCACGGGAAGGCTCGTCTGTGTCGCGAACTCTGACGAAGGATACTTGTGATCGAAAACGTAGGTTGACATGTGTTTCTTCTCGTCAATTGCGGCATCGTCGCGAAAGCCATCCATGAGCAATGGCATGCCGCGGCGGTCGAGCTCGGGGTCGACGACGGATATTCTGCAGTCATCTCCTATCCTGAAAGCTGCGGCGTCGCTATCTGGCAAGGGTTTGACCGTACCCTTGATGTAGTGTTGGCTAGTGCGCAAACTTGATTTCCTCGCGGTTGGAGTTGCCTCGTCGTCCAGGTCTTCCGGTTCATTTTGAGGCGTTGATAATCCCGACTGCATGAAGTTCTCGCCCAACTGAGAGCCGGAGAAGAGGTCACCGTGGCTGTTGTCCAAATGCTCGCTGGTCTGGCGTGGTGTCGGAAATGTCTGAACAATAATTGGTGCTGATGGTTGTAGCTTTGGCTTGCTGTCTAGAGGACCGTTTTGTTGATGGCTGGAGACAGCAACATGTCGAGAGACCGTAGGCACCTGAAGCCTGGCGGCTTCCGCCAACGCTTGCCGTGCTGCTTCGTCAGAGACAAGGTGCGGAGTCTCTGACTGCTCTTGAGCTTTGGGCTCATTCTTTGACGCTGCTGCGTTGGCATTGGCGCCGCTGTCGGAATTCTGACGAGCGAACACGCCAAGCCTCCCCTTCTTTTCCTTCAGGCCCACTGGCATCGTGCTTGAGATTGAGACGTCGAGGGCGATGCGGTCCTCCGACTAAGATGCCTCGGAGGAATACTTGGACTTTGTGAACCGAGGCTGAGTCTCTGGACAGGTGTGGCGCTGAGAGCAGCGTCATGGAGTTCTCCAGCGACATGGGTCCATCAGCGTCGACACCACGGGGCCTCCTGCCAATCGTGCCAAGGAATGCTGATGTTCCGGATATGGCAACAGTAGCCCTGCCGCTTGTTGGACGCCTGCGTACGGGTACGCTATATGGAGTGGTGGTGGGGATGCGCAAGTTCGAGGCTTGTCACGCTACGGACAACCGCCCAAACGCGTTTCTGCGTCTCCCGGTGTCGCGCCATCAGGTGACACCCGGCACGCTAATTACAGCCCGGCCTTGGGTGCGGCAAGAGTCCCCTGGTCACTGCATGCCCCACCGCATCTACGAGTAACAAGATTGGGCCCACCGGGACGAGACCAAGCCAAGCACATGCAGACAGGCCCACTTCGGCGGCTCGTCACAAGGGCTCAAACTTGATTTCGATCGTCACACGCCCGCGCACCTAGAGTCCCGGTGACTGTGACCTCAACCGACACGCTCCTGGCCACAACCATAATAACGCTGCTTGTTCCCTTGCGCTCTTTCATACTTTGTTCACCGCAGAGATCTTGCGTGTGGCCTCATGCGTGCGGCGCATTGCTAACGAGCACAACGTCAACAATGCGAAGCTGTTGAGGCGTTTCAAGGATCCTCCTGGCTTGCTACGAGCTGCGCCCAGGCCTCGCCATGTCGGCCGAATCACCTCGACCGGCTGCCTCCTCAAGCCCTTCTGATGCGCCTGGCTCCGTAGACACGGCCGACAATCATGCTGAAGGCACCACACTGCGGCTGCGACCACCGCGATCCCTGCCTCGTATGCCCCGCCACCCGCCTGTTTGTTTGTTTGCCAGACTGCTGATGCCCCGTGTAGCCTGGATTGACTCCTACGAGGAAAGATACGGCCCGGCCCCGGAAGACCAGCTCCGACTCCTCAACCCTCCTGCGCGCGTCGTGCGGGCGCAACACAACGCGACGCCGAACGAACCCCGGCGGCGGGTCTCCAAGGATGGATTCGAGACCTGGGACGACCCGCAACTGGGGCCGGCGCAAGATGTTCAGGCCAGGATCCCCCATTTCCTGCGGTATGGGCGTGCGCCGATGCGTGGGAGGAAATGGGACCATCTGCGGTCTGCCGAACCCGTCATTGTTGCCCGCTACAGCCCTGCTACTTCCAAACCCGCAATGGCCTGGCAAGATTTCATACATTCCTCGGCCTGGGGGCACATGCCCAACGAGGAGTCCGAGGTTGTCGATTACGAAGTCCTGAAGAAGCAACAACCCACATTCGATCAGAGTGTGGACATGCAGGACAACTCGCACGCCGAAAAGGCGTCGCGCCGGCGGCGGACGGTGGTGTTTTACAAGCGCGTCTGGAACATCATTTTGCAGCACTCACTGTCTCCTTTGTTGTTCCGCTTGGCTGTCATGGTCACGTCGATTCTCGCGCTCGGGATAGCGGCCCGGATATATTACCTCGAGGACGCCGTCGACAGGGACAGCGCCGAGCGAACGCAGTCGGCTGTTGCAGTAGTCGTGGACTGCGTGGCCATACCCTACATTGGCTACATGATCTGGGATGAGTACACGGGCAAGCCTGTGGGGCTTCGCTCTGGAGTATCAAAAGTACGGCTCATACTGCTCGACCTCTTTTTCATCATCTTCAAGTCGGCTAGCACAGCGCTGGCTTTTGAGAGTCTGGTCTACCACAATGTGAGGGACGGCAGCCTCCTGCATCTTTCGATGGCTCTGGGAGCGTTTGAGCTCGTTGGGCTCATTTCCTGGACCATGAATTTCACCGTCAACATATTCCGAACTGTGGAGAGGCTGGGCGGCGGCGGCGGCGATAACGACAGCGGGCGCGCATAATCCAGCACGCGACGTCGGTACGGCTCTTTCAAAGCGGAGTCCGGGGTTTCTTCAGTTTTTAGATGATATCATTCGGTCGGCGTTGTTGGCTTGAACTACCTTGGGACTGCAGAGGTCCATGCACCAGCAATGCCAAGCGGGCCGGAGGAGGCGCACGAGATACCAGAGCTGCATTGACAGACTCGTAATGAAACGAATAGCGATGCGCCTTGTTCGTCTGCACGTGATGGCCATGTATTTCACCTGAGCAAGCCGGCCATTCCGTCATGTGGCTCAGACTCAGAGATGGCACGACCAAGCTAACAAGAGCTGGTGACCATGGAGTACAAGTCGGACGCATTCTTTCACGAGCCCAGCTTTTGAGCTTGCGATGATTGCTGCGGTGAGCTCCTCCACACTCTCAGCTGCCTGCGAGAGTCCCTTGCAGTCGGGACTGCCGTCGCTGTACGAGTAACTACCTTAGATGCACAGCAACCTTGGACAAGGAGCCAACGCAAGGGGCCGGCGCGTATTAGTCGGTAGCTTCCTTGTAAGCCGCGACGCTTACAAGTACGAGTACGCCCAGTGGGCGGTAGGGGCGGGCAAAACGTGACGCTAAGCCCGTCTGGGGCTGGTGGCGCCTTCCGCCGCTGCCTTGCCGTGCTTGCCTCGTCCGCCGCCACGCCAACGACCGACCTTGTAGAGGACCTAATAACTGCCTGATCCTAGCCCACCACTTCCTCGCAACATCACCCATCCCTTCCCGCCAGCGCCGAGCTTCCCTCTTCTTTGTTGCGACCCAGTGCGGAGGGCGCGAGCAGCACAGGACTCGCCCAGCGCCGTGTGACACCACGAGAATAGGTACTGTTTCTCCGTGACACACGCCATTTCGCGAGCCTGGTGCTGGTCATCGACACGACCCGTCAACGCCTCTCCAGCCGCGACTCCATACCTCTTCCAAGGGCGGCTCCCGCGACGGCTTCTTGCTCAACGACCTGCAAAGTGCTGCCCCTTCCAGCCAGGTCCCTCGTCCCTCGCTCGAGCCATTTTGCGTCCCAACGAGCATTCCCGCGCTGCGACCTCGACAGTCTCCCATCGAAGCCTCGTTCCCCTCAGGCGTGACCCCGCCAAGCCTCGTTCCTGCGTCGGCGACAACCTCGGTCCAAGTTGCAGACCATGGCAGCAAAGATGGCGGCCCCGAGCCAGATGCCTCCGGTGCCCAACCGCGAGGACATCGGCGCAACGTGAGTCAAGGCATACCGTTGTAAGGCTGCCCGTTCGTCACTGACCGAATCAGGTGGAATTACCTTCAGGCTGGCATCACCCGCATCATGAACGATCTAGAGCACGGCTTCGACATGCAGATGTACATGGGAGTTTACACGTGCGCTCCCTTAGGCTTCGTCCGCTCGATGCAATGCTGACACTCCGCAGGGCCGTCCATAACTTCTGCACCTCGCAGAAGGCTGTCGGACTTAGTGGTCCCGCCATGCACTCTAATCAACGTGGAGGTGAGCCGCTTCAGCTGACCACATCCTATCAACTCAGAGACTAACCGACGCTTCTGTCACTCAGCACACCTGCTCGGCGAGGAGCTTTACAACAACCTCATCTCCTACCTCCGAATCCATTTGGAACAGCTGGTTGAAGAATCAAAGTCACACACCGAGGAGGCCTTACTCACGTACTACATCAAGGAGTGGAATCGATACACCATTGCGGCAAAATACATCCATCACCTCTTCCGATATCTGAATCGTCACTGGGTCAAGAGGGAGATTGACGAAGGCAAGAAGAATGTCTACGATGTCTACACGCTACACCTAGTTCAGTGGCGGAAGGTTTTGTTCGAGCAGGTGTCGGCAAAGGTCATGGACGCTGTGCTGAAGCTCGTGGAGAAGCAACGCAGTGGCGAGACCATCGAACACGGCCAGATCAAACAGGTGGTAGACTCATTCGTGTCCCTGGGCCTTGATGAAGCCGACCCATCCAAGTCAACCCTCGACGTTTACCGCTACCACTTTGAACGACCCTTCCTGGCAGCAACCAAGGAGTTCTACCAAGCCGAGTCGAAGCAGTTCGTCGCAGAAAATAGCGTCGTTGAGTACATGAAGAAGGCAGAGGCTCGATTGTCCGAGGAGGAGGAGAGAGTCAGCATGTACCTACATCAGGACATCGCCGTGCCTCTCAAGAAGTGCTGCAATATGGCTCTTATTGCGGACCACTCGAACCTTCTGCGTGAGGAGTTCCAGGTCCTCTTGGACACCGACCGCGAGGAAGACATGGCCAGGATGTACAACCTCTTGTCACGCATTCCCGACGGTTTGGAGCCCCTACGGACGAGGTTCGAGACTCACGTGCGGAAAGCTGGACTAGCGGCTGTCCAGAAGGTTCAGTCATCGGAGGGTGACAAGCTAGAGCCAAAGGTCTACGTGGATGCTCTGCTCGAAGTACACAGCCAGTACCAGATGCTTGTCAAGAAGGCTTTCAACGATGAGGCCGAGTTCACCCGGTCTTTGGACAACGCTTGTCGAGAATTTGTCAACCGCAACGAAGTCTGCAAATCCGGCTCAAGCAAGTCCCCAGAACTCCTTGCCAAGTACACCGACGTTCTGTTGCGGAAGAGCAGCACGAGCATCGAGGAGGCTGACCTGGAGCGGACACTCAGCCAAATCATGATCGTCTTCAGGTACATTGAAGACAAGGACGTCTTTCAAAAGTTCTACTCCCGAATGCTGGCGAGAAGGCTGGTGCATAGCAACTCCTCCTCTGACGATGCCGAGACTAGCATGATCAGCAAGCTCAAGGAGGCGTGTGGTTTTGAGTATACCAACAAGCTGCAGCGAATGTTCCAAGACATGCAGATCTCAAAGGACCTGAACAAAGAATTCGGAGAGCACCTTGCCAGCGTAGGGTCCTCAAGCGGCGTCGACTCCACATTTTCCATTCTCGGCACAGGATTCTGGCCACTGACGCCGCCCAGTACGCACTTCCATCCTCCAGCTGAGATTGCAACAGAGATTGAACGCTTCGTACGCTTCTACAAGCACAAGCACGATGGTCGCAAGCTCACATGGCTGTGGCATCTCTGCAAAGGCGAGATTCGGACCGGCTATTGCAAGAGCAGCAAGACGCCCTTCACCTTCCAGGTCTCCATCTACCAAATGGCCATCCTCCTTCTTTTCAACGAGAAGGATACCTACGCATACGAGGACATGCTTGGCGCGACGCAGCTCAGCAGCGAAGTGCTGGACCAAGCGCTGGCGGTGATACTCAAGGCCAGAGTTCTCCTCATGTCTGGCGGGGCAGGCGAAAAGCCTGGGGCGAGCAAGACTTTCAGCCTCAACTACGATTTCAAGAGCAAGAAGATCCGAGTGAATCTGAACCTGGGCGGCATCAAGGAGACGAAACAGGAAGAAGCCGAGACGAACAAGACGATTGAGGAAGACCGCAAGCTGGTGCTGCAGGTAAGCTCAGGCGCACTCTGTAGGGTGGTGGTGAAACGAAGTGATACTAACAGCGCGGCAGTCGGCCATCGTGCGTATCATGAAAGCACGCAAGAGGATGAAGCACACGCAGTTGGTGAGCGAGACCATCAACCAGATTCGCTCACGCTTTGTGCCCAAGGTTGGAGACATCAAGAAATGCATAGAAATTCTTCTAGACAAGGAGTATCTCGAGCGCCTCGACGACGACGAGCTGGGGTACTTGGCCTAATTGCCGACGCTCTCGCCATCAGCTCTCACGGTACAATAAACACCACTGTTGCTCTACGAAAGCAGGCCTGTACACGACCCCGTCTTTACTCTGTCTTTTGCATTGGCGTTGCCCGAAGAGCGTGGTTGGCAGGGGGTCTCGGTATCATGGACGGGGTAGTTTAGCTGGGATGTGTACGAGGACTGGACGCACCCTGCCTTGCCAAATCCCTCGCTGGGCTCGGTATGCATCACCTAGGTACCCAAGTCGTGACTGTCCACTCGTCCAAGATGTTTCCTTTTTGTTGTTGAGAAAGGGATAGGGGAAATAAGCAATGGCCCAAAGGACAGCCGAGCGAGATAACCATGCGAGGGAGGAGCTCTAGCCATGAACTCGACGACAATGCAGATTGTAATAGAAACTGGCCATGTCAGACTCAGTATAATGCGTCTTATTCCTACGGTGTGCATTTTTTTCGTAAATCTCTTGTTCTCCGCGGTCCCATTGCGCCACGGCAGTCTTTTCTTCCTCACTTGGTCCCCGCCTCGGGTGTCACTCTCGCAGCCCCAGCCGCTTCCTCCGCCTCTGTGCTCTCGCTCGGCAGGCTCCTGGACCCAACTAGTTGCTCCTTTTGGAACCCATCGTCTTTGGCCTTTGCAGCTGCGCCGATATCCTTTTCCGTCGGTGATGATGCCTCGGCACGATCGTTTTCGGCGGCAGAGGACCTCGAGTCGGGCCTGTCGTCTTGGTCGCTTGCTCTCGAGAGTATGCTCTCGCTGAAGCTTGCCTGCGTCAGCGGCCGCTCGACCCGGTCGTCGGTCGGGGCGGGTCCGGGCCACGGCGAGCTGACGATCTGGTAGTCCTTGTCAATTGGGCTGGCGGGCGTCGAGGTCGTTTTATCGGACTTTGGCGGTTTCTTGCCCCAGCCTGCCCCCCAGCCACCGGTTTTGCGCTTCTCGCCCGCCCAGTTCGCCCAGCTGGACATGTATGCACTCGCCTTGGTGCCAACGGTCTGCATTGTTTGCTGTGCCTTGGCCAGGTCGACTGGGTACTGGGCTTGCGTCTTTTCAACGGGCGCCTTGGGGCCCTGGCCGTTGTTAGCCTCTTCCGCCCGGCGGCGCTGCGACTCGCGCAGGTATTCCATGTCAGAGTACAGCTTGTTGAGCATCGTGGAAGCCTTCTCGCGCCCGACGGCAAAGTTGCGCCCCAGGACCTCGCGGCCATGTGCGAAGCGCTCGTCGATGTGGAGTTGCTTTACTTGCTCCGCTATGCGTCGTTGGACGTCGTCGATGGTCAGGCCGCCGGCGCAGGGGTGCTTTGGCTCAGAGACAGCAAACAGGTTCGCGTCTGTGTGAGCATCCCACATGCGGTAGTTCTCCGTGCGCATCCAAGCCTCGACCCATTCCAGACCAAAGTCCACGGTTGGATCCTCGGCTCCAGTAAATCCCCTGGACCCGTCGACGTTGGCGGTGAGGAAGTTGTGAAATTTGACGGAAGATATCAGGCCCAAGATGTACGCCTCGAACTGCGATCGTATGAACTCTTCGCTTCCAGCGTATTGCATCGTCTTCGGTCTGCTTGGATTCGTCTCGTCCCAAGTCTCGTTGACTTCCTGCGTCAGGTAGTCTATCCATCTCCGGTCCGCCGCGGTCAGCGCCAGCACCGATTTCAAGGAAGGGGACGTGATATTGATGGTGTCCTCGTCCAGGTTGATGAGTATGTCGCTGTAGCGATCATTTTGTTGAAGTAATAGGGAGTTTGTGCTGCCAACTAGGTATGACTTGGTGCCAAAGTCGGCTAATATGTCAAGTTGCTGTAATGGAGTGTACGGGCCGAAGAAGCTGCCCTGTAGCACAAATTAGCCACTGCTGTTGACACTTAGCCACAGAGCCTCTTACCTTGCCGAAGATCTGCAGAGGAAGCCCCATGAATGACAAAAGGGAGTTCCGATTGCTGCTCTGGAGACTCGTAGGCTGCGAGAGCTTCTTTTCGTAGCTGTCCAGCTCTGGATCTGCACAGTCCTGTAGGTTGCGCAAAAGCCCGGGTATAAGCGAGATGAGAGAGTACTGAACCATGCACAGCCGGTCGCATCTGGAGCCGAAGAAGAGCATCTGCGAGTGTCAGAATTCCATGGCTCCGTTCCACGGGCAGCGGTGGCAAACAAGTACCTTTGGTTGGAGCAGACAGCACTTGAGCAAGACAAGAGTCTGCCACTTGAACTCGTGGATGAGCTCTCGCAAGCTCATGCCCAGATACTGGTCACGGTTAGACTCCTCCTTTATGACACCTCTAGCCTGTTCATCTGCGAGGCTCTCTTGAAATCTGCGCAGGATCTCGGTATCGGTGAACTCGCGTTGGGCAAACCAGGCCTGTGTCACGATGCTGAGCCGCTCACGTAGCATGCCAAAGAGCTGCGGGCTATCTGCAATCACGACTACTGCTTTCTGGACAGTTGAGCGCGTCACATCAGCGGGTCGGTTGATTAGGCGTGAGGATTCGAGCTGCCGAGTGCATGATATGCCGAAAAGTGACGTTGCAGGCTCTTTCTCGGTCTTTGGCCGCAGTAACGTAAAGTATGAGAAGTCCTCCTCCGAACTTGACACCCGTCAGCTTCTGGCGTGTCTGATGGCCACGGGCGAGGTGGGGACTCACGCATGGGCTCCGTCGCTCAAGGCCATGAACGGAAGCAAAGACCATCCAAACTCGACGGCCGGGTCGAAGCCGTCGGCGACGCCAAACCAATTCTCCACCTCGGGCCCGCGTGCATGGTGAAAGCCAACGACAGTCACCAGCGGCGTGAAAGTCGTGGGAGACGGCGTGTCAGGCGGTAGTGGACTGATTGGCGATAGCACTGACTGTATCTCGGACCCATTCTGGGAGCTGTTGTCCTCGTCGACGCTCATACTGTCTCCGTCACCGTGGTTCGGCGCACGGGCGATGTCTTGACAGGAACTGCGGGAGCTCTGCACCGCTACGAACGCTCCTTGTGCCGTCGTGCCCGGGGAAGCGAAGAGGTGAGAAATCGGGTCGGTAGGAGTCCGTCGTCGGCGGCGGCAGAGGCTGACGTTTACCACCGGCTACACCATGTGTGCCTTTGATGGAGAAGAGACAAGTCTGCGCCTGGTGCGTCGGTCTCCGGACACGTCTGCCAGCAAAGTCCGGGAGGTCTCCCAGCTTCTATGGTGGAGTAGCCGGTCGGCGGTCAGCGAGTATCACCACCGGAGCTCTGCTGGACGAGCCTGCAATGCACGATGAAGTGTCACTGTGGCGGGGAAGTTCGGGTCGGCGTGTCCAGCCAAAGGGCGGAGAGATGACAATATTGGGTAGCGGCGCTCGATGCGAAGGAGGTTCGGCTGCTCGAGTGGCGGATACGATGCGCTGGCGATGCCGCCTGTAGATGGTCCGCCTGGCGCGATGCACGTCAGTGAGCTTAGTCCGGCGGCGGCCGCGTCTGGTAGGCCCTCTCGCACCTGTTCGTCGTCGGCGTCGGACTGCCGCTGTTGTGGAGGTATGAAACTCCAATTATCGGTGCTGGAGCATTTGTTTGCTGGCACCTACTCGTAGGGACGGCTGGCATCGAGAGCTCCTCGGAGGGACCCCACCTAGCCAGAGCTCTACGCGACCACTGCCGCATCACGTGTGCAAGTGCCGTATGAAGCCTCCAACAACTCCATCTTGCTGCCATTCAGCTAGGGCATTGTCGATTTATGTATCACGCCCTCTTCAACATGTAATGTATCTGCTCCTTGATAAGAGCCGGTATGGGTACCTTCCTCTGCCAAGGTTTGGCACCTCGTACAATCTGGAAACCGTAAAGAATTTCATCGTACAACTGTCGAAATGCAAGACCGCAGGCTCCCGGGAGGGCCGCCGTCTCGTTTGCAGATGTAGCCTCTTTACGTGTCAACCTTGACTTTTGTTTCCCAAAGATGTTAATGGTATTGATATGCATCTCAAACCATCAGCAAGGCAGCAGAGAGGGGCCAGGACTGTATCAAAAGCGTGGGGTTTGGCCGCTGGTGAATGCAGATATAGTCGTACACATGGGGGGGCAAATATCATTAAAGACTCAGAAGATTCATAGGTGTCCTGCAAATGTCTCATCCCATCGCTCATGTGGAGGAGCCAATAATCAGCCGTCAATATTACACGGCCAGCTCGAAACGGCCAGTACGCGGCTTGCCTCCCTGCCAGACATCGCTGTGTGGCACGCACGGATCTTACAAGTTTTTACTCAACTGGTAATTGGTCTTTGACTAGCACTGAGACAGTCTGATTGACAATGGGCAAGTCTTCGTGTCTCGGGCTTGGCACATTATGCGAGCCTGCTGCTGTTAGGGTTTGGCTGTGGGAGCCGATAATCGTACATCCCGACGAGTCTGGGGGTCATTCGGAGCAGACTGTTCATCATGCTCCGTACAGTATTTTTTACTTCATTTTGCGAGCGTACTGGTACTCGGCAGCCACGCCGGATCCCGGATCCTGCGGGCCTTTGTGACCCTCGCAATCACAATGACCCGCCCAATGTACAAGTAAGTCTTGCGTTCCAAGACGCCTACCTGATTCGGATGAAGTATCTGAACAAAACAAATGCACATTGGAGCATCACGCAATGAATACTCGTAGCACAAGGAGAAGAAGAAACTTTGGGCGGAGATGTGTGCGGGTCTGAAGCATTTCCTCTGTACTTGTACAGATTGCTCCGTAAGCGCAAGTCATTTCGCGCCAAGTTGCTCGTGTGACGCTGTGTTGCAGTTTGAACCACGAACAAATGATGCGTGCTATCGATGCTTACTGGCATTAGCACTGCCGAGGTTTCGCATTTGGTAGAAGACCTGCTTTTCTTTGCCATCTGCAAGGAAAGAGATCGCCGCCAAGCCCGACCCATTAAGTCATAACACGCACGCACACAATGCCCTTATATTGAATGCACGTATAGTGCAGGAAGAAGAAAACACGACACCTTGCTTTGCCGCGGTCTCCGAGCGGCGACCAAGCTCCTGGCCCTGGTGTGCAGGGGCAGGTGCCAAGCCTCGGCTGGTAAATGAACATCTGTGCCTGGATGGGGGCTGTCGGCTCTTCGTGCTCCATACGCAGGCATGCACGAAGGTTGCCCCATCATGATGACCCGGTTGTGATACACGACAGAATCTTGTTGGCTGCGCCAGCACGTGGAAACCATGGGGTTGGCAGGAAAAACAGGAGGCGAGCCGTGGAGTCGGGCTGAGAGGGACGGCACGTCGTATCATCATAAATGAGCTGTCGACGTCCAGGTCCAATCAGCCACGTGTGTTCCCTGTCGTCACGTCTTGAAGACGGACCCGGATCCAGTCAGTTCATCGTCGCCGGCGGCATGGCATCCCCACCATGATGCCGCGCGCCAACAAGTCGCCTGCCTGACCTTGAATGTGTTAGTCGTGGGACGTTTCGATCTGGGATCGCATTGCACCCTGCAACATTGCTCAGACTGCTCCGGAATCTTTGTTGCATCGCTATTGATCAGCAAATCTGCGGTACCCTTGGGAACTTTGCGAGTGCAAGTCAAGGCTGAGTTGCAACGTGGTCCAGAGGTAACGGTAAACACCGACCGCAGACTCTGATCTTTCCGCTGTACGGATTAGCATGGGGGACGAACCCAGGCCTGATAGGACGGAGGGGTTGATGATCCATCCCAGCCGACTTCAGCTGCAGCCACAAGGGAACGTTCGGGGGTCGAAAGTCAGGGCCCACGATGGGGGGGTAAGGCAGGGGTTTTGAGAGGGTTTGGTGTCAAACCTAGCGGGCGACGATCCCTTGTTGGCCGTGGTCTCCGCCGCTACCTATCCGTCAACAACGGCCGTTTCGATCATAAGTAAGTACTTGTAGTACGTCGTACCACCTACCTGTACTTGGTAAGATGTACAGAATTGCGACTCCGAGCAAGCACAGTAACTACTTGCGTCCACTTGATGAGCATCGGCGGGAGCTGGACGAGGCAATCGTCACCTTGCAGCTCGAACCCTGCCCTACCAGCTACTTAGCTATATGGGACTTGCGCGGGATGGGAACGGACCTGGGAGACCCCGCCTCCTCTCAAGCTACGGAGCCGGCCACTGGCAGCTCTCAACTTGATCCTGAGATAGCACTTCTCGCCGAGCGGCTTGAAACGTGTCAAGGTATCAAGGCGGGCAGTAATGTACGGATGTCATTTTGCAGCATGTCAGGGTCTGAGCAGCAGAGCTGCGAACTTCACAAAGTTGGTTGTCCAGCATTCATGTACTGCCTGCCGGCTTCCCGTCTCGTCTTGCCGTGGTAGCTTGGTGCTGATGAAAGGAGACAAGGCTTGCAGCTTGCAGGCATGGCCCTCGACTGCATGCGGGAGCTGGCAGCAAGCGCTCCGTCGAGTATCCTGATTTGGGTGAGCCTCGGGTTCCGGCGCATGCGGCGCGAAGGCTCGTTGGTGACGGACAAACGCCAACATCAGACCACGACGACGGCGCAACAGTGCCTGGGCAAAATTCGGAGCCCCGCCTGCTGCAGCCTGACAGTGAGACATCAATATCTGCCGGCTTCGTCCCCGGCCGTTCCTTTTGGATGGAGACATGGACTTTTGTGCTGCCACGCCGCCACTCTCACAGGGCCGAGACGCTGGCCCGGTCCCTGGCAGGCTGTGCAGGCGCTGATTTGCCGTGAGCGAGAGAGATGGAAACTGACGGGATGCTGCAATGGCAAACTGGGGCATGGGAATACCACCTCACCCCACCCGTCGCGGTCCCGGCTGTCGTGCGTGTCATTGCGGCAAAAAGCACGCAGTATTAATAGTGGCAACCTTCTGGTGCCTGGCCATGTGTCTGTGTCCCAGGAAGAATGCCAGTCTGCACCGCATCGTGCTGGAAGTTTCCGTCGGCGCTGTTCAATTGCTCTGCGGAGCCACAGGCGTCGAGCTTGATCGGTCGAAAGAAGCCCTACCTACTTGTTGAGCGCTGCCCGGGCGGCCAGACAATCCTCCACCATCGCCGTCGCTTAACTCTACTCGTCCTCGTAGTCGAGCGAGGTCCCTACCTTATTAGTCCCATCTCCAGCAGCCTCCACTCCACCCGTGGAGGTGAACGTGCCAGCCCGCGCAAGCGCGCGATGCTAGACTGACTTGTTGAGAGGGCGGGTCCACACCTCAAGCCCCAGGCTCATCATCGACAGGAGGGAGCAAGCTGCCGGATCACTTGTGATGGAGGCGCTTTTCCGAACCGTCAATGGAAGCCTAGTGCGTTAGCAAACAGAGCTCCCCAATGCAGATGGACCACACCATCAAGCCGCCAGGGCCAAGCTTCTTCCAGCGTCGGTCGCGGGGCCTGTCCTCGTGGTGCTTCATGTGGCTGAGATGGTGCTCTGCCGTCGCCCTCCGCCCAACAGGGTCGGCGGCAAGCCTGCAGCCGGTGGGGCGAGCAACGCATCTCGTGTCGGGCTGGAGTCGCCAAGTCGTCTGGTGCCATGGAGGTGATTGACAGGAACAAGAGTATCAGCGCAACAAGACCATCTCGGACTGCGTGCGAGTCCTCTTCTGCGGCCTGTCATGTAAGCTGTTCGCACCGGCCTGACCCGAACCAGAGGTCCCCAACGCGTACCGGTACCTCTGCCCGTCGAGCACAATACTCCGCAGACGTGGCTCATCCCCCAGCGGGTCCGGCGGCGTCTTCCCTCTTTCCCCTCCTCGCCTCGTGCGCCTGTAGCTGTACATTGGGATACCTTACCGACCAAGTCCGGCAGCGACTGCCATCGTCTGTTGTTTGCCCTTTTTGTTTCCCAGGGCTGGCTGTTTCATCACCACTGACGGCCTCGCCGTCTTCATCAGCCCATTCACCAGCATCCACCCGTGAGGCTGCAGCCAGCGCCCGCCAACTGACGAGCAGCCACTTCGCCGAGGCGCCTCAGCGGTCGGGCGTCGAGGTGCTGACGTCGAGCTCTTAAGGTTCCAAGTCCTCCACCAGCTCCAGCAGTACGGAGGCGCCCACTGCGGACTGCCTACCGTACCGCAATACCCAAGGTAATAAGCTGCCTACCTACGGCTGGGGTTGGGACCTCCACCATCCATCACCGTCGCCCGACGCCAATTGGCGCAGCCGTCCCCCAGCCTGTCATTGTCATCGCGCCTCGAGGTGCTCGGCCTTCACTGCCACTGCAACCTCCATCTACCGCCCTCTCGCCTGCCGCCCACTACATCCCGACCGACCTCCACGGCGCCTTCGACTCCGGCGCCCAAACGCAACCATCGCTGCTTCGACGACGAGCTCGCTTCTTTCCCACCTCTCCCTCGCCGTCCGCTGTCGGCTAGCTCTACCTCCTCATCGCGCCGCCCTAGCACAACCTCACTTCCAAGCACGCCTGGCCACCCGCGCTTCAGCTGCGACGCCTGCAATCAGTCCTGCGCGCATTGCCGTAAGCCCGAGGGTGTGCCAAACGACACGCCGCCCGAGAGCCCTTGTCGCTCAGGCCACCGTCGGTCGCGACGATCGCGACTCTGCCCTTCTCGACGCTCATGTGTTGGTAGCCTTGGTGTCATCGCGCGATCTGGTGGCTAGGACCGCTTCGCCGGCCGACGGAACTTGTCTCTCGGCGGGTGCTTCGACGTGCAATCGTTGAACCCGACGGCTCCTTCATCATGGGCGGGTGTATGAGCTCCAGCAGCGAGGAGGCGGATCAGAAGAAGAAGAGCCAGGCCATCGACAAGGTGCTCGAGGAAGATTCCAAGCGGTTGCGAAAAGAATGCAAGATCCTATTGCTAGGTATGGCGACAAACTGGTGCCGACGGTTGTTCTCCCTTTTTCTGACACGATTTCCAGGCTCTGGAGAGAGCGGCAAGTCGACAATTGTCAAGCAGATGAAGATTATCCATCTGAAAGGGTACTCCGAAGATGAGCTGTACAACTACAGACCTACCGTTTTCAAAAACTTGGTTGAGTGCGCCAAGGCCGTCATCACCGCCATGCAGCAATTCGACATCGAGCCGCACGTCGAGGAGAACAAGCATCACACAGAGTTTTTGATGGACTACCAAGCCGAGTCGGGTCCGCAGGCGCACATCGATGCCAAGGTGGGCATCGCTGTAAAGTCATTGTGGTCTGACCCAGCCAAGGACATATTGATGGAGCACCAGACGGAGTTCTATCTCATGGACTCGGCTGAATAGTGAGTTGCTGAGACGTCAGGCCTCTGAGAGGCTGCGCTAACGAGAATTGCGACGCAGCTTTTTCCAAGAAGTAATGCGCATTGTTGCGCCGGATTACTTGCCCAACGAGATGGACGTGCTACGGGCACGAACAAAAACTACCGGTATCTACGAAACGCGGTTTCAAATGGGACAACTCAGCATACAGTCAGTCGGGTCCCGCATCGCTCTTGGGGTCGTGCTTTCCTGGCAGCTAACTGGCTCCCAGCATGTTCGACGTCGGTGGACAAAGAAGTGAAAGAAAGAAATGGATTCACTGTTTCGAGAATGTGACATCAATCATATTTTGCGTCGCACTCAGCGAATACGATCAAGTTCTGCTCGAGGAGAGCAGTCAGGTGGGTTCAAGGCAGCGGTCGAGCGACGATGAGTATCTTCTAACGTCAGAGAACAGAACCGAATGATGGAGAGTCTATTGCTCTTCGACTCCGTGGTCAACTCCCGGTGGTTCATGAGGACCAGCATAATACTCTTCCTGAATAAGGTGGACATCTTCAAGCAAAAACTCACTCGATCGCCCCTGGGCAACTACTTTCCCGACTACTCGGGCGGCAACGACGTCAACAAGGCCGCCAAGTATCTGCTATGGCGCTTCAACCAAGTCAACAGGGCGCACCTGAACCTATATCCACAGTGAGTTTCCTTTTCAGTCGCAATGCATCGTGTGGAATGCTAACGTTGCTTCAGCCTAACCCAGGCAACGGACACGTCGAATATCCGGCTCGTTTTCGCAGCTGTCAAGGAGACCATATTGAACAACGCACTGAAAGACTCGGGTATTCTTTGATTGGGCCCATGAATCATTGGCTGCCGGCTCTCGTTCAGCGGCCTGCGGGCTACAGGGTGTCGGCGTCTTAGAGCATAATCCGGCGTTTTGGGAGGGCCAATGCTTGTCTCGGCGGCGTTTATCTGGTTCGACGCCGCATTCTTCACTTTATCGTCCACGACATGGCCGGTTGCGGGCGGCAGACTATCCTAATCGGCCCCCAACTGAGCGTCCGACGGACTGCTGGCTGCTGGCCCAAATACCTTCTCGACCACCAAGAACCGCGTCTTCATCAACGTCATCAGTCGGCAACCTGGTTATTGCGTGTACGAGTGTGTTTTGTGTTTTTGTGATTGCAGGCGCCAGACACCTAAGCCAGATACGTTGGCTTGCGATGCCTTGATCACTTCGAGTTCTGTGGATGTCATGGAATTGAACGACGATACGGTTGACGTGACACTTGGAGACGACGCGAGACGAGAAAGGTTTGGATATCACTGAGGTACGAGATGCAAGGCTGCGTCACTGTGGTTGCGGCTGCTATTGATGGCCGTCCCACAAGGTGGAGAAGCAAATGCTCTTGATAGTGTCGAGCATAGAGGACGCCGGGGCAGAGTCGACCGGCTCCAGAGGGAGCATGTATGGGTGGCTTGATACGGCATAAGACTATTAGGACATGCTAAATAAACACTTTTGGACGCCATGTGCAGCGCGATCGCGCATGAGGAAGTGCCGCGTGAGCGGGGTGTAGCCGAGGACATGACAGCACAACTTCCCCAACGACACCATGGATAATGCCTTGGGTGCCGTAACCACTTGACAGCCGACCATTGGCCAAGTTACCTACTCGTAGTGAGGGGAGTAATCCAACAGACGTTCCTGGCAGGCTGCAGTGGCGCTCGCAGACGTTGATATCGATGGCTTCCCGCACTGGGCTTGCTGGGGCGGAGCTGTCGATGAGGGCCGGCGTGAGCCTCCAAGTGGGGAAGCAGGCCCACGGTTGGGTCAGGATCGGGGACCCCTATCGACCGCAGACGTGGGACCAACCCCAAAGGCTGCCGTCTATCCAGGTACGTCGTAGATAACGTGCGTTGTGTCCCGAGGCCAGCGCAAGCTCGGGGACGAGCAGTATGCCACGGAGGGAATGGCCTGCGAAGGTCGGCTGTCAACTCGGCAGGGACACGAGGTGCGGCGAGGAGACGCCGGAGGCGGCTGCAGTTCGAGGCGTTAAATGACGCTATCTGGCTTGGGCCGCCCCGCGCCGTAGCTCGATGCAGCCCCGTCAATGCCGTTCGTTGTTAAGGAGCAATAATTAGGTACGAGGGAGGCCAATTGTCAGCCAGAGACCTGCGACTAGGGTAACCTGACACGACATGTGATTTGCGCCCCATCTGTCGGAAATGTCGTTGTCAAAGGGCTCCCACGCTCTTCCCCTTACATTTTTGCTCGGTCGTTTCGCTACCTCATTGTGCAATTGTCAGCGGACATCATCTGCTGTTGTTGCGGTTGCCTCTGACCATCCTTGCGAGCCTAGTAAAGGTGAGCCCAGAGCTAGCTTGATTCCCTGCGCCCCCTTCCAGAACCCCCCGCTTCAAACCCACCGTAGCTCATCGCAGCTTTTGAGGTCAGGCGCCACTCGTACGACGCCAGGACGCGCCCTTTTGAACCCAGACTTTCTCTCGGAAGAAATCAGGCTCGAGGCATTCCTTTCCTCTTCATTTCCAATTGTTGACCTCTGTGAGTGTTGGCAGAGCACAGAATATGGCGACCGAACAACCGACACGATTGCCTACCCGGGAGCGCCGGCCTTCGACCGGAGCCCCGATTGTGGACATCCAGGGAGCCGTGGGTCCTGCGGGCATCTCCCGACCCAAGCACAAGCGGACAAATACTGGTTTTGGAGCCGGCGAGATCAAGAGCGTCGAAGGTGCGTTGTCCGCTGTCGCATGAAACTCGCCAGTGCAACTTGCGCGACTGCGCAATGGCCCAGCCAGAGATTGAGCTTTGCGGGGTTGCGACGGTTGCACGAGCACTCTTTCCCAGGGACGAGCACTGACCATCGCTGCAGCCTCCGTACCCGAACCACAGCGCGAGGCATGGAAGAGGAACCAGCTCCAGGGCTTCACAGACAAGGATGGTTTCGAGAAGGAGGTGGTCCGCCATGTTGAGACCACGCTGGCCCGCAGCATGTTCAACTGCGACGAGACGGCGGCGTATGCCGCGGCCAGTCTTGCGTTTCGCGACAACCTTATAACCGGCTGGAACAAGACTCAGCAGCGCCAGACGTACCGCGACAGCAAGCGTGTGTACTATCTCAGCTTGGAGTTTTTGATGGGACGAGCTTTGGACAACGCCATGCTCAACATCGGTCTCAAAGATGCGGCCAAAGGTGGGCACTCCACTGATAGCTTGAACGCCAAAGCACGACGCACTGACACGCGCGGTACCAGGCGGCCTCTCAGAGCTTGGCTTCAGGATCGAGGACATCATCACCCAGGAGCACGATGCTGCCCTCGGAAACGGTGGCCTGGGTCGCTTGGCTGCTTGCTTCCTTGACAGTCTTGCCTCCCTGAACTATCCCGCATGGGGTTACGGTCTTCGATACCGATACGGCATCTTCAAGCAGGAGATCATTGACGGATATCAGGTTGAGGTTCCAGACTACTGGCTGGACTTCAACCCATGGGAGTTTCCCCGTCATGACGTGACCGTCGATGTGAGAAAGAGCCTCTGGACGATGCATGTGGTGCCCTGGCGTAACTGACTCGCCACGCTAGATTCAATTCTTTGGTCATGTCACCAAGAAGACTGACGCCAACGGCAAGACCGTGGCGAACTGGGAGGGAGGCGAAACGGTCGTCGCCGTGGCCTACGACGTCCCCATCCCCGGGTACGACACTCCGACCACCAACAACCTTCGCCTGTGGTCCAGCAAGGCGTCGGGCGGCGAATTCGACTTCCAAAAGTTCAACAATGGCGACTATGAGAGCTCAGTTGCGGATCAGCAACGTGCCGAGACAATCAGTGCCGTCCTGTACCCCAACGACAACCTGGAGCGAGGCAAGGAGTTGCGCCTGAAGCAACAGTACTTTTGGGTGGCCGCCTCTCTCTACGACATTGTGCGCCGCTTCAAGAAGTCGAAGCGCCCATGGGCCGAGTTCCCCGAACAGGTCGCCATTCAGCTCAACGATACGCACCCAACCCTGGCCATTGTCGAATTGCAACGTATTCTCATTGACATTGAGGGGCTTGAATGGGACGCCGCCTGGAACATTGTTACCAGCACAGTACGTCCTACCTGTCTGGCTCAGATCCCAGCCACATCCGCTAACAAACCCGCAAGTTTGGCTACACGAACCACACCGTGCTCCCAGAGGCTCTGGAGAAGTGGCCTGTCGGGCTCATGCAGCATCTCCTCCCCAGACACCTGCAGATCATCTATGAGATCAACCTTTACTTCCTCCAAGTGGTGGAAAAGGCCTTCCCCGAGGACAGAGACATGCTTCGACGGGTGTCCATCATTGAAGAGGGGCAGCCAAAGATGGTGCGCATGGCATACCTTGCCATTGTCGGATCGCACAAGGTCAACGGCGTGGCCGAGCTGCATTCGGATCTGATCAAAACCACCATCTTCAAGGACTTTGTGAAAATCTACGGTCCGGACAAGTTCACCAACGTTACAAATGGCATTACGCCCAGGCGATGGCTGCACCAAGCTAACCCACGTCTCTCGGAGCTGATTGCGTCCAAGTGCGGAGGCAACGGATTCCTCAAGGATCTGACGAACCTCAACCAGCTCGAGCCGTATGCAAAGGACGCCGAGTTCCGCCGCGAGTGGGCAGAAATCAAGTACGCCAACAAGGTGCGTCTGGCCAAGCACATCAAGACGACGACGGGTGTCGACGTCAACCCTGCGGCCCTCTTCGACGTCCAGGTAAAGCGCATCCACGAGTACAAGCGACAACAGCTCAACATTTTCGGTGTGATTCACCGGTACCTGTCTCTCAAGGCCATGAGCCCCGAGGAGAGGAAGAAGCAGCTTCCTCGCGTCTCCATCTTTGGAGGCAAGGCTGCCCCGGGCTACTGGATGGCCAAGCAGATAATCCACCTCATCAACGCCGTGGGGTCCGTTGTCAACAACGACGAGGACATTGGCGACCTCCTCAAGGTCATCTTCCTGGAGGACTACAACGTCAGCAAGGCCGAGATTATCTGCCCTGCGTCGGATATAAGCGAGCACATTTCCACGGCGGGAACTGAGTACGTCCACCACGGAGCCGTACCCGAGGGCGCGTAGAGCTCTTGCTAACGAATCTCCCAGGGCTTCGGGAACCAGCAACATGAAGTTCGTCCTCAACGGCGGCCTCATCATTGGCACCTGTGACGGCGCAAACGTAAGTTGACGGCTCTCGATTCGACCCGTCCCATCTCATCTGACTCGGCCTTAGATTGAAATCACCCGCGAGATCGGGGAGAGCAACATCTTCTTGTTCGGTAACCTCGCCGAAGAGGTAGAGGACCTCCGCCACGCGCACACGTACGGCTCTCACACCATCGACGCCGGCCTCGACAAGGTGTTCCATGAGATTGAAAAGGGCACCTTTGGGTCCGTGAACGACTTCAGCGGCATGATTGCGGCGGTGCGACATCACGGCGACTACTATCTGGTGTCGGACGACTTTCACAGCTACATCGAGACGCAGCAGCTGGTTGACGAGGCGTACCGCAAGCAAGACGAGTGGGTGGCCAAGTGCATCGTGTCGGTGGCGCGCATGGGCTTCTTCAGCAGCGACCGCTGCATCAATGAGTATGCCGAGGGCATCTGGAACGTGGAGCCGCTGGTTGTACAGGAGTAGACCGAGCCGGACGCTAGAGTAGGATCGACATTGGTTTATATGCTTGATATTTCTGTGGGCCATGATAGGATACGCGGAGCATCTCCCAGGATGCTATGACAGTCGAACCGTGAATCAACTTGGAAAGACGGGGAATTCTCAATTTGACCCAACAGAGCCTAGGTTCGGCATTGCTTGGACTGCAACTAAATTCATGACACCCTCAGCTGTTAGCACATGAAAGTAATGCTTGCCCAATGCATGATAACAGCGAGTAAGGACTGGACAGCGGTGCGGGAAAAGGCCCGAGGGACTGGGTGGATTGTTCGTGTCCGTGTCGAGGTTGTCGGCTGAAGGTCATGCGCCAACGACGGAGGATATCCTCCCACGGTAGTCAGCCAGGATCGATAGCCTGTACCGATTCGCCACCGCGGCGCCGATGGACACAGGAGAGGGCCTGTAAACGAACGGTCTGCGCGGCAGTCGCATGAGCTTAGCGGCCGGGGGGCACCAGTTGGCCTGAAAGCCGCGATACGAGGTACCCGGCGGGCATGGCGGGCTTAAGAGGCCAGGCACGTTTGCGGGACGTGGCGCGTGGGACACGGGCGAATCAGATTCCCATGCGGCTGGCATCAATATCTGGCATGCATTTCCCGACCCGACCGCCAACGGGTGGAAGAAGCCCGCTGGACACGGACACGTTGCGCGGGATGCTAGAGATGCACCTCATCCTCCACGAAGGTCTCAGCCTGTTGGAGGGGCAGCGGACGCTGCTGGAGTGGCTGAAGAGCGCTGATGGCGGGGGAGGGGTCGGGCATTACGCGGCGAGCTGTATCATGCGCCAGAGCACGGCAGCAATTGGGCCGCGGCACATTTGGCGCAGCACTCGGCAACGGCAAGGTAGGTAATTAGTGAATCGGTGAGTTTGTGCAGGCAGACGCATTCGATTCGAACTTTGGGGGAAGGGAAGGGCACCTAAAAGCAAAACTAGCTCCGTATGTGCAACGAATGCGACCCTTATGGAGGGACGGGATGGCACCATCACGCCGTTGCTTGCTGTTGCTGCTGCTGCTGCTGCTGCCGCTGCTAGGTTTCTAGCATAAGGTAGCCGTGGTCAGCCATGCACCATGGCGACGTCATGCACGGCTCCCCAGGTCGCTGCCCAGGCCAAAGGCCAATATTCGGCGTCGGCTGTCCTCGACCAACTGGCTTGGCTGCCAGGCTAGCGGTTCATTGGGGCGTCCTGGGTCCCGCATGGCGCCGTAGGACGGGCCCGGCAGCATGGGCCTGGCCATTCCAGGGCGGGCGGACTAGTCCGACATGCCCGTTTGGGCGATGAGAAGAGGGAAGAGGCAGAGGAGAGAGTTGGAAGAGAGGAAGAGAGAGAGAGAGATGGACAGGCACAGACCCTGTTTTGCGACTTCGATCAACGAAGCAAATCCCGATGCTCCCCAGTCCCGAATCCCTACACCGATAGGTGGTATCACCCCTCTCGCCCGGTTTCCTCTTCTCAGCATCGTCTCAGTTGCCTGTCCTGTGCAATCGTGTATGAGCTTCTAGATTCCTCTCGACACGCAACGCGAATTGGCGGCCACGACGACAGCGTGCGCTTTGGCGGAACATCGATCACGATCTCACTTAGGCGGCCCCAACGGGACCCATGCAATATACTTGCCCTCATCGCAGCCCAGCTCAAGCTAGATAGCAGCTCGTTCTCCTCTCTATAGCCTCCGCCCTTCGATCCTGTCCCTCAGTTGCTTTGCTGCTTGTCCGTCCGCCAAGACGGGTCAACAGTGAGAAGCCGACGCTCCTCGACCGGCGCGCAACCAGCTTCCAGAAGCCCGAATCGATTCAGCAAACCGCAAGGCCCCGTCATTGGCCTTGGCAACTCTTCAGCGAGGGTTCACCGAGCAATCAACGGTCAAGCATCGCAAAACCCTGCAATCCAAGACAAAGTAGACGGTATGTACGGACATGCGTTGAAAGTGGAAACAGCCCCGCCATCACGGCCCCCCCCTCCCTCCTTGGCTTACCGGGGGCTCTCCGGGCAGCCCTGCGCAATTCAATTGGCGAATGGAGCTCTACCTCGTCGCGGGCTGGCCGGGAGCCAAGGCGGAGCGGCTTGTCAAACGTCATGCGACGAGGGTTTGCTGCCGCGGCGTCGTCGCCTCCCGGGTCGTAAGCCAAGTTGCTGGGCTCGCGGTGATACTGCTGGTGTTTGCGGGTGGGCCGACGTGCGGCGGGGTGGTGTCACTGTGGCTGTCTCCCCACCGCTGCGCACCCCTCCAGTCAGGAGCCGAGCGCCTCCCAGGGCACGGCTGCCAGTGGGGGGGCGGACCCGCAAGACGCACCAGGGCCTCGTCGTCCGTTCCCCGTCACCTCGTCTCCTCTTCCATGTTCTGGTGGCAGATGACGACACTGCGCCGCGGGAACTGAGCAGCTTGCTGACATGTCCCAGGCCCGCCGACCAGCTTCTGCTGAGTACCGCATCTCGTCTTGGCCCACAGCCGTTGCACCAGAGCGCCGTGATTATCGCCGCGCCGCCGCCCCCCCCCCCCTCCTCCAGGTCGCGCCCCGGAGAGGCCAGCGTTTTAGTCAGGTAGTCCCGTGCCCTACGGACCACTGCCTACCGCCTTTCCACGTTGCGCTACGAATCCATACCTTGCCCGCAGCCAACCCAACCAAAAGCACCACCACCACCGCACCGCCGGCGGCCTTTTGCAGCCCCAGCAGCCGAACCCACCAAGGAAGCTAGGAGCCAAAGTCCCGTCCACGCCCGCGTCGAGCTTTTCCAGGTTCCAGCTTTATCAACCCGCCCTCCGCATCCCCTTGGCAGTGCGTGCAACGAGCATCATCAGCACCGCCCTCTGCAGCGCAGTTTGACCGACGACTTCAACCTCCTCCCTCCCTCTCTCGCCCACTCCTCGCTCACTCCTCGTCTCTCTCGCCCCGCTCTCCCGTCTCTGCAGCCGTCCAGCTCGACCCCGCCATCGGCTGCGACGAGTGACCAGCCAGCGAAACCATCCCTCATTCACGCCTTCTCGGACCCTCCCGTCCGTCACCTTTGCTGCTCCTCACCTATCCCCTGTCGTCACCTCGACGCGACAGCACCGCACGCCGCAGCCATGGCCGAATTCGTGCGTGCCCAGATCTTTGGCACGACGTTTGAGATTACGTCGAGGTGAGTCTCCGACGCCGCCCGTGGGCACGAAATGGCTCATAGCCGCCGCCTCTTTTCCCCCAGCCTCGCCGCCGCTGACATCCTCTGGACAGATACTCGGATCTTCAGCCCGTCGGCATGGGTGCCTTTGGCCTCGTCTGGTATGTTTGCCTCTGCAACGGCGTCTGCTAATGAGGGACTTCGTACTGATCCGACTGTCCCCTGCCACAGCTCAGCCCGAGACCAGCTTACGAACCAGAATGTCGCTGTCAAGAAGATCATGAAGCCCTTCAGCACACCTGTCCTGGCCAAGCGAACATATCGAGAGCTGAAGCTGCTCAAGCATCTCCGCCACGAAAATGTATGGCCCGACCTGTCCCTACGCGGCCTCGTGCAGGACCATGGGCGGGACGATTGCTGACCCCGCCTCCTGCAGGTCATCTCCCTCAGCGACATCTTCATCTCTCCCCTCGAAGACATGTATGTCGCACGTGCCGCAACCCGCAACCCGCGCAGCACCGTACTGACCGCTCCTCTTGCAGCTATTTCGTCACAGAGCTTCTCGGTACTGATTTGCATCGGTTACTGACCTCGCGACCGCTCGAGAAGCAGTTCATCCAGTACTTTCTCTACCAGATCATGGTGCGTACGCCCCGCATCCCCCGCGTCATCCGCGCGCTCCCCAAACCGCACGTAGCCGGAGCATGCCCGCTGACATACTTGTGCTGTAGCGCGGCTTGAAATACGTACACTCGGCTGGAGTCGTTCACCGAGACCTCAAGCCCAGCAATATCCTCGTCAACGAGAATTGCGATCTCAAGATTTGCGACTTCGGCCTCGCTCGTATCCAAGACCCACAGATGACCGGCTATGTCTCGACGCGATACTACCGAGCCCCCGAGATCATGCTCACGTGGCAGAAGTATGATGTTGAGGTGGACATCTGGAGCGCCGGCTGCATTTTTGCCGAGATGCTCGAGGGCAAGCCACTCTTCCCTGGCAAGGACCACGTCAATCAGTTCTCCATCATCACCGAATTGCTCGGCACTCCCCCAGATGATGTTATCAACACCATTGCGAGCGAGAATGTTTGTGCCCCCCTTTGTGTGGTGTAGGAGAGGCGTTTGTCCCGTTGGCTGAGACTGACCGTTGGTATAGACGCTGCGATTTGTCAAGTCACTGCCGAAGCGAGAGCATTTGCCTCTAAAGGACAAGTTTAAGAACGCCGACGAAGCAGGTGAGTCGAGTACCTCTTCGGCTGCTATCGAATGAGCTCAAACTGACTTGGACCTTGCAGCCATCGACTTGTTGGAAAAGATGCTCGTCTTCGACCCGAAGAAGCGGATAACAGCCACCGATGCGCTCGCCCACGAATACCTCGCCCCTTACCACGACCCTAGTGATGAGCCCGTCGCCGACGAAAAGTTCGACTGGAGCTTCAACGACGCCGATCTGCCCGTCGACACGTGGAAGATCATGATGTGAGTCTTGCAGACATCGCGACTTGTGACGGGGGTGCTGACAAGGTGACCAAGGTACTCTGAGATCCTCGAATATCACAACGTCGATTCCAACCCGCAGGCCATGGAGGATCAGCAGTTCAACGGACAATAGACAAGCATCTACAGAGCCGATTCGGGCAGCGCAATCGTGCGCCTATTGGATAGGGACAGGCTTAGACGGGGGAGATGACGAGTCGACGCATGCACTGCGCCCTGCGAAACCAGCATCGCAACAGAAACGGCCAGCCCAAGGCTCAAAAGCACGCAGCCAGTTGTCATTCATACAGAGTTAAGGCGTTGGGGAGATTTGCTGGAGAGGAAATGCCCATGGTTTTCGTGTACAAGTTTGCAAGGTTGTAGCGCGAGCACAACATACACGAGAGGGCGGTCACGGAGCCCGTCCCGCTTCTTGGGTCTCTGTCAAGTGCCGCTTGTTTTGCTAGGCTGCAATGGGCTCTCCAACGTGCTGTGTGACTCCCGCGGCACGACAGCTTCCAGGAGTTGATGCTGGAGGCGTTTCACAAGTCCATGCATAGGTAGCAAGCAAAGACTGCTATTTGCACTCGCTCCCAGTGCCGCCACAATACCTTGCATGTTCAATGTACTGCTTTTCCAAACCAAGTTCACTCTGCCCTTTGGCTCGATTCTATCGCGGTTTCTTTCGGCCGTTACTTATCGTAGAGCCATCTTGTGAGGAAACGTGCCCCCCTTGATGCCTCCCTCATCTCCATATGTCAAGTCGTTCGCACGTACCCGTGTCAACCAGTCTTTGCAGGGGACAGCCCATACTCAAATGTGCGCCAGGACTTGGCGCAATATCGCTTCGGCAGGATCCGCAATCGTCGTGTGCCCAAGACGAGCACTCTATTTCTCTCCCAGCAGCCCGTGGAGCTCATCTTCTTCGCCGCTGTGGCATATCATGTCGTAAAACAGGCCCTTGGCGTCGTAAAGTTCTCTGGGCGAGCCGTTTCTGCAGAGTCATTAGTTTTCTCCGCGCAAGTGGCACGGGAGTTGGGGACGAAGAGGAATCAGGGACAACGTACTCTACAACTCGGCCCGCGCTCATGACGACGACGCTGTCGTAGTCAATAATGGTTCGCAGCCGGTGGGCGATGGTGACGAGGGTGCCTCCGTCGTCTCTGGCCTCGAGCTCCTGGCGCAGGATCTGCTGCATGCCGCGGTCCGTCTCGTAGTCCATGCTGGCGGTTGCCTCGTCGAGCAGCATCAGCTTGCTTTTGCGGATGAGCGCCCGACACAGCGACAGGACCTGGCGCTGGCCGTGCGAGAAGTTTTCGCCTCGGGCGTCCACCTCGGTCGACAGGGCAATGGCCTGGGCGCGGCTCTGCGTCGCGGCTGCGTCTGTGACGCCGTCCTCTGTGGCGGTATCCGCTTCCGTCCCATCGGCCGAGAAGGATGCGATGCCCTTGCAGTTCTCGAGGGCGGCCTCGAGCTTCTCGCGGGGGACGAGGCCGGTAGGGTCTAGGTTGGACTCGACCGATCCGCTGAACAGGACAGCTTCCTGTGGAATAATTGTGAGGCTCTCGCGGAGTCTCTGGCGCGGGAGCCTTGTTATGTCGACGCCATCGAAGAGGATCTGTCCGGAGACAATGTCGGTGAAGCGGAGGAGGGAGAGAACCAGCTTTAGGGGTGTCAGCAAGCAGTAATGGGCATCGTATAGAATGGAGCACTCAAACTCACAGTACTCTTGCCCGATCCCGTCCTACCTACGACTGCCACTCGCTCGCCTGCCTTGAACTCCAGGTTTATGTCGGTTAGGATATCCGGGCCGTCGGCGTCGTATCGAATCGTGACGTTGCGGAACTCGACTGTGCCAGAGCGAGGCCATTTCTTTGGGATGACTTTGGTCTCGTCGTCTGCGTATTCGCCCTCGCTTTCATCAGGGTACGGCTTGTCGTCTTTGTCTTCCGGCTCCAGCTTGACATATTCCTTGACTCGGTGGAACTGGAAACTTTGGTCAACATTGGCAGACTGGGGAACTCTGGAGGCTGTGGACTTACACTCTGCATCTCCACCTCGAGCTCGTTCATGGCTCGCACAATCATGGTAATGGTTGAGCTTAGCTCGTTGGCATTGGTCAACGAGAAGCCAACCAAGCCGGCTCCCACCAGTCCCACCTTGGACACGGCAATGATGCCGGCCAGAAGAGCCACCAGGGCGGTCACAAAGTCGATTCGCACCGCCACCCACCGATTGCAATTGAAGTTTGTCTCGGATGCAGCCGACCACACCCGCAGCTTGTTTGCCAGTTCAAAGCCAAATGACTGTGCCATGTCCTTTCTCGCGCGAATGACGGGCAGCCCGGCAAGCGTGTCGGCAAAATGAGAAAACACGGGGGACTGTGCCGACGAGGTGAGTCTCTTGATCACAACGGCCGTCCGCGTGTACATCTCGCCAATCGCGATGCTCACGACGCAGGTGAGTATGCCAGGGAGCACGAATATCGGCATGATTGCACTCACGGCACCAATGCGGAGCACTAGAATCATGACAAAATCAATTATCCAGCGCAACACAGGGCTGAGCGAGCCGTCGATGGACGACATGTCTCCCGAGAACCTGTTGGTGATGCGGCCGATTGGAATCGTCTTGAACCACGACAGCGGGGCGCGCATAATGGCTCGGATGAAGTCGTTGTGAAGTCTCTTTCCAGCGCGCCAGCCACCCCATTCGAACATGACGACGGCGATGCCATAGCAACCAAGCTCTGAAAAGGTGAACAGGGCGAATATCCCCATGTAGAACGCTATGTCAACGTGCGCGTTCTGGTTGTATGCCTCAATCCAGATTGTCAGCCAGTAGCTAGCCGAAAAGTAGAAGACGTTGGCGAGGAAGAGGCCAAGAACACAGGCTATCGCGAACAAGGGGTGCCCAAAATACCCCATGTATTGGAACACTACAGATCGTTAGTGTGCTGTGCAAGAAGCAAAGAGAAAGGCTTGACTTACTGGCCAGACGACCCGCCTTGCTTGTTGCCTTCATTTCTTGGTCGACAACGTCTTTGACGGGTACAGCTTGCGCGACCTTTGTCGTGTCATTCATGGCGTCCCCATCCGCCTGGAGCACGGGCTCGGGCGGTGTTTCCGTTTCTGTTTCCGTCTCATCGTCGTCATCACCTCCCAGGACATCTGCAATCTTGACGGGCCGGCGTACAACACCAATGTTTGGTTCCGCACTCGTGACTTGACCCTTGTCGAGCAGGATTGCCAGGTCTGCTTGGGACGAAATCCATGGGATCTGTGTGACTAGGATTGTGGTTCGTCCTTGCAGGAGATCGCTGCAGAAGCAGTGCTTCCACACTCCAGCCGACGTCTTGGCGTCCAGAGCCGCGAATACATCATCCAACAGCAACAAAGGAGCCTTTGAGTACAAGGCTCTGGCCAGGGCGACTCGCGCCTTCTGCCCGCCAGACAAAGATGTTCCATTCTCGCCGACGACAGTTTGATCTCGTTCCGGCAGCTCCCGCAGGTCCTCTGGCAGGCAGCAAGCGGTTACCACTCGATCGTAGCGGACTCGCTCCATTGGACTTCCAAATAGAATGTTGTCCTGGATGGTTTCGTTCTGGAGCCATGCTGCTTGGGAGGCATACGCAATGTCGGCCGGCGCTGTAACGCTGCCAGCTTCCAGATACGTCTCTCCCAGGATGGCAAGTAAAAGTGTGGATTTGCCGCTGCCGCTCTGGCCCGTGACGACGTTAAGCCCCTTCTCAACGAAGTGGAGATTGACATCTTCAAGGCGGAAGGTGGCCTTCTTGTTCCGACGAAAGCAGCCGGCTGAGATGCGCAATGGGCCAACTGGGTATCTGACAAGCGGAACCGTGCTCTCGAAATACTTGTCCAGCCGACCAAACGCGACCAGGGCGCTCGCGAAATTGCGACCGAATGCACTAGCTATCATGACGTTTCTGCGAATATTCTTGACGAGGTAGACGGTTGTGAAGGCGGTCGAGGCGTCGAGGGCCTTCTTGTCCACCCCGACATGGATGCCAAACATGACTAGCAGGGCGAGATATGGAAAAACCTGCGAGACTTCGTTGATGACTGCCTCTAGAACGGCGAGTCCCCACAGTCCTTTCTGCTCGGCGGCTCGTGCGGCGACAATCTTGTCCGTTATGGCACCCTCCCACGCGAAGTACTTGATGGCCCGGATGGATGCCAGGTACTCAGTCACAAGTGAGATGCGGGAATCCTGCGCCTTTCTCACTCGCTTCTGAGTGTTGAACATTAATTTTCCGAGCCAGACAGAAATTGGCGTCGCAAAGATCAGGATTGCGGTTCCAACGATGGACGCCCAGCCGAGAATCTTGTACAGGCCAATGATGGATACGATGGTTCCAGACGGAACTCCTACGAGGACAATCATCACATCGCGGGCTCGGTAGATGGCATCCACGTCGGCAGCCATCAAGTTCGCTAGCCGACCAGCCGAGGTGGACTTTTGCGTCTTGCTGCTGTCTTGCGCAGACTTGTCTTTCTCTTCCTGGGATTCGAAAGGGTCTTCTTCCAATTCCATTGATTCCAAGGCTCTGTGGTAGAGCTCCTGAGTCATACCTGACTTGACGCGAACAAGCAATCTGGTCGAGGTGAAGATGTACTGCTGGAAGAGGATGGAGCGACACACCGGACCTGCAATCATGAGGAGCAGCCAGACCCAAGGCTTATATACAGCTTCGTTGGGAG
This sequence comes from Tolypocladium ovalisporum, assembly GCA_024340015.1. NCBI lineage: Eukaryota > Fungi > Ascomycota > Sordariomycetes > Hypocreales > Ophiocordycipitaceae > Tolypocladium > Tolypocladium ovalisporum. The sequence goes on along the minus strand of JALHBZ010000027.1, from coordinate 74,075 downwards.
AGTCCATGTACGCCAAGAGATTGAACATGGCGAAGGGGGCGACATTCTCGATGATGTAACTGACGCCAATCCAGAGCGACATGAGGAGTAACTCTACTCTTTGGTACCGAAGTGCTGTCCACAGAGATTTGCCTGATATAGATCGAGCCAATTGGATCTTTCGCAGAAGATATAGCGGCTCGTCGTACCAGGCCAGTTTAGGGATGCCAGACATGTCGAGCTTACCCCTGGCGCCCTTCCAAATGATGGGAGTGAGCCAGTCGTAGGTGCAGTAGTAGTTGATCCAGCTGCACCTTTCTTCCGGGGCTGGCTCCTTGGGAACCTCGAAACCAGGGATACCGTAGCCGAGCTGAGGCGAGACCCATTCCCTGGGGGTAAACATGGCAACGATTATGGTGGCCGCCAACGAAGCTGCACCGCCAATGACACTGGCGTCTTTGGCGCAATGCTTGTCGATCTGGATGCACGGGAGAAACTGGGAAGCGAGCAGCACCGCCAACATGGCCAAAGTGACGAGGTTGACTTGGTGCAGTGCCACATGGCGCCATTCGAGGTCGTTGACGAGCCGGGTCAGTCCTAGGATGAAGACGTAGGCAACAAGCACGACGTTGAGCCAGTGAGCGCGACCCTGCACGTAGGCAACGGCGAGAAAGGCCAGAGCAGTCGCCCGGGATGCTTGAGAGGGCAGTTCGTATTGCCATCGAATCGCTGACGCTGTGGGCTTGTGGTCAAGCGTTCCTCGACCACGGCGAATCAACCGAAAGAGAAGCCATGCAATGGAAATGGCGAGGACGATGGCCTGCAAGGTACCCGACTGGGCAAACCCCGAGAGGTCACGGATCCATGGGATCTGGGAAGCCGCGTCGCTGAGCCTACGTCCAATGTGTCAGTCTTGAAGCTCAGAGATTGTCATGGAGACTGAGTATTATGCACAGGCTGAAGGAAGTGGTGAGGCGCGTACCTGTTGAGAAGCCGCTGCGGACGAGCGTCGGCCGCTGCCAGGACCTTGCTCCTGAAGGGCGAGAACTCGTACGTGCCGAGACGACGGATCACAACATCCATGACGCTACGATTTCGGCCGAGAGACGATGTCGAGGCCGTGGAGACGAAAGAAAGAAGGCGCAAGTTTCCATCCTGACGGCGACGAGGTAAGTCTTTGTGCTTTGCCGCCGATGACGGTCACCGGGCACCCGGTACGAGCATGTCGCGGCCCTGCAAGGACCCCGGATAGCGCCTGCGGTCATCAACAAGGGGAGCTCAGCATCCCGTCATGCCAGCTCCTGGGGACTCGCGGCGATCTGGCGCGCGGACTCACTGTAAGGTCCACGGGTAAGGTAGCGAACAACTTGCCCAGCGCGTTCTGATGCGGGTGAGTTCCTATCCCTAGGAGGCATGGAAGTCCACTGTCCGGCTCACACGGCATTGCGGGAGATGTCGTGTTCGAGAATACGAATCGTCCCGGTGCGCGTAGGACTTTTGTTTGCAGGACAAGTCGTCCACGATCAGGTTGCCCGCAAGCAGCCAGTCGGGTTGCTTCAGGCTACCTAGAGTCGTGGCCCGGCTACGCCTTGGAGCCATTCTTGGAATGCATGTTGGTCAGACCCAACACTGGATATTATCTAGCGTTGGCTGCTGTCAATCCTACCTTGCGCTGTTGCTGACGGCAACTGCAGGACTCTCAGGCGTCGGGACAGTCCCAAGCCCCTGCCGCCGTGACCCGTATGAGATTTGGGCAGCGGCCCGTTATCGCCAAGGGCGGAGACAGCCAGTGCGGTCAGCCTGATGTGGAAGGTCGCTGTCATCCTTGAATGCAGCCGAGAAGCTCGCTCGGCGAAGACTCATTTGGCCAGCGATTCGTTCTGATGAGAGCTGCGACTGACGACATCTGTAGCGCCAGGCCAAGTGAACGCTGTCGCTTGGCGGCGGACCGTTTGATGCCACTCGGGCTTATCGGTCAAGCAACATCCGGAGTTGATGGTCTCTGTAGCCTTGAGCTTAACAAATGTGAACCCCTGAAACTTGACATTCCTCATCTCGTCCTTTCACCATGAAAAAAATGTTAATTCTGGCCACTCTTCCTTCTAGCCGGACGCTGATGCAGCTTCGGGGATGACGACAATCATTTCGATTGGGGGGACGCCAAGGGAGATGTGATGCCACGCTGATGGGCGACGGATCATGAGGCTCGGTCGGCGTGGTCGACTTCAACCTCGCTTTCTGGTTGAGCTTCATCATCGCAGGCCATAGCCGGCTTCATAAGGCTGCTTGCTTATCATGACTTGTCTGTCTACTTAGCGCCCAAGCGGGACGTTGTGCAACGTTCGAACCCAGTCTCATTACGGCTCGGGCCGGGCGGACGCATTGTGAAAGGCAGAGCGTCTCTTGTCGCCGTAAGACAAAGACTATATCCGGGACCGCACGACGGATCTACGCTGGCGCTCAAAGTAGCCGAGCTTGCAGCTGAGGGTCGAAGTCCGATGGCTGTGGTTCACGAGCTGGAATGTTTACTACGATGATCGAGTGCCACTATCGTTGGACCACGAGAGCCCCCGCAGCCTTTCATGCGCGTGTTGCATCACGAAAGCACGTTTGACAGTTGTCATGTGCCGGCTGCAGCAAGTGGAAGGGAGCTGGACAAGGTTTGGGTCAGCGGGCAATGATGGTCCTACGCACCGTCAGTGCAGTGAAGCTGTCGTCCCCGATGCTCCAAGCTGAGCCATTTGCTCGCTTGTGGAGGTAATTGACAGTAGCGACGTACTGTTTTGTCGACGAATGGGGTGGCATCGACATGGAAGGACCATCATCCAGAAACCACTTGTTAGCCCGTCAAGATGGCCATGAGTCGTGAGCGCTCCTGTCTGCACGTACTCGTACGCAGAGGAGCGCATTTGGGAGGAAGTTTACTAACAAGGCAAGGTAAGGTACCTTGTTTAGGACACTCGACCTGTATCCACCCGCTATGAAGTTGAGCCTCGGCTGTGGTAGCAGACTGAATAGTCGCGATTCAGTACCCACAACTTGAGCGTCCCCTACTCGTACTCGCATATCGCACGCCTTGCCCCAGAAGTCGCTGGCTTCATCACTTCCTAGTACGTAGCAAAGTCCGAGGTGCATCAATGTCGCATTTGGTCGGGTCGCATCTCCCGAATCCAAGCCCGCAGCAGCAAACAGTCACGCCATCCTAGCCTTTCCAGGGCAGTGCTCCGACGACGACGACCCCGAGTCTGGGGCCCCTTCCCCACGTGCCATGACGAAAGGCGCTAGGACGGCTGCAGGTGGGTATTGAAGCTCCAAAACGCATTCGCGTCATGTGAAGACGCCAAGAGCGGATAGAGGGGAGCTCGTGGCTCTAATAAGCTGAGGTGCTGCTGGCGCGGGCGAGCGCCGACGTTCCGACGATGCTCCGTTGACGGGCCGGCGTTGCGAGACATGAAAGCATCCATTCCCGACAGCTCGCAAAACACACGCAAAGGCTCCGAACCTGCCACAAGTGACGTGCCTGTCTCGGCCGACGCGCTCGGGCTGTCGCGCATCCTCGTCGGCAGACGTGCACGACGCGGCATCCAGGCACCTGCAGCATCGGCATCCGTACAGGTACAGGACCTTAATTACAGCGTCTGCTGACCGGCCTGGACCCCGCCACAACCGCCGAGCCCAAGCCTCACCCCTCGCCTGGCTCCAGATCAGCCATTGCATCGTTACACCGCGCGCCTGTCCCTTCTCTCGGCTCTTCGCCGCGGCAAGGAGCGAGCTGGCCTCGCTCGATCCATCTCCAACGACGGCGCGGGCAACCTGGTGCTTTCGGCGGCTCTCGAGTGTTGGCCACAGCTGATGCACCATCCACGCCGTCACATCAGCCCGCCCACGACAACCTCCAACCCGACGACAACGACAGCACACGACGGCAAGACCCGGCCACGCGACGAGTTGCTTTGTACCCGAGACATTGGCCTCACGGCAGCCTGATCGAAGCTTGTCCTCCTCTCTTCCTCATTCACGGCCTGGCCCGACAACGATATAAATAGGCTTCTCGAGCTGGATTGGCCAAAACACTATATCCGCTCGCCATGTCGCCCCCTGCATACCTCTTCGTCATAAGGTCAGTCAGCTACGTCCGCCGCCCCCGCCAATCCCACCTTCCTCTACTGACAAAACGCTCGCATCAGACACGGAAACCGACTCGACGCCGCGGACAAGAAATGGCACCTCACCTCTCCGACCCCCTACGACCCTCCTCTAACATACGGCGGCTTTCTCCAAGGTCGCCAGGTCGGCAACCACATCGGCAGCATCCTCGAGCAGGCCAAACTCGAACACGAGGTCTCCAAGAATGGCGCGTGCTCGCCATTCAAGCAGAAGCGCTTCAAGGTCGTCATCCACAGCTCTCCCTTCCTGCGATGCGTCCAGACGTCCGTCGGCATCGCCTCTGGCCTCGCTCAGACCTCTCACGACTCCGTATACAACCCCGGGGACATCATAGTACCCAAAGCCGCCCCGACGACGCAGCCGCCTCAGTTCAAATCGACGCTACTACGTCTGGACTCCTTCCTGGGCGAGTGGCTATCGCCCGAATACTTTGAGATGATCACGCCGCCGCCGGGTCCGGCTCTCATGTTGGGAGGCGCAAAGGCCGATCTTCTCAGGCGTGAGGACTACAGCGTCTATGCCGGCTTCGTGCCTCCCGAGAAACCCACCTCGAGCACGGCGTTGTGGCAAGCCTCGCCGGCCTTGGGCCCCGTCAAACCCGTCAATCGAACGCCATCGCCCATGTGTGGGCAGGGCTCGCTGGACATGTCCTCTCTCGCCTCTGCCCTGCCGGGGCGTGTTCGGTCAACGGATGTTCTGAACTACGTCGCACCTCAGCCCATGCACCACGTGTCGAGCAACGGCAAGATCCCAGAGGGGTTCGTAGCACACGCGAGAGACGCATGTGTGACGGTCGACTACCAATGGGACTCCATGCGGGAGCCGCTCGACTTTGGCGATGGCGGCAAGTTTGGAGAGGAGTGGACGGCCATGCACACGCGCTTCAGAGGGGGCCTGAGAAAGCTCTTGAATTGGTACGCGACCACGGACTCTGCGGCCGACTTGGTGACGAAGTTTGCCCAGGCGCCAAGGAGCGATGGCGGCGCCGAGGTCGAGAGGGATGATGAGGAGGTCGAGACGGTGGTCATCATCGTCTCTCATGGTGCCGGCTGTAATGCGCTGATTGGAGCCATCACTTACCAGCCGGTACTCATGGACGTTGGAATCGCCTCCATCACCATGGCTACGCGCAAGCCTGGTCTGTATTACCAGCAAATGCTCGACGTGGCCCAACCTCTCCAAGACTCATCGGCGCAGCCTGTAGTCCAGGTCGACAAAATGTACGACATACGGCTATCCGCCAGCACGGAACACCTCAAGGCCAACGGCTCCACACCAGTTTCCGCAAGGCCACGATCCATCACAAACACGGGCAACCCCACCAAGGCTGGGATTCGCGGGCGCCGCACCTCGACCTTGGCTAGCAACTCCGGTGGGCCAGTCTTGAGCTCGTTCACTTACTCAGATCCCCTATCTTCCGCCGGCAGTCGAAGCACGTCAGCTGGCGGTGCCGTTGACGACTCGTTCCGAAGAGGATCTGGGCCATATCGACCCGTTCCAGGCGGACCGGCCATTGCGACGGCTGGCCTCGATGGAGCCACTGGAGTGACCTCTTCAGGGAATCGCTCCCCCGGGGGTCCGCCTTTTGGCTTGTGGTCGCCTGCGCCGTCGTCGCTGCGACTAATGGACGATGGCAGCGACGATTCGGACGACTTTGGGTCCTTGTTACCCGACTTTGACCAGTCGCGGTTCAAGTCGCCAGAACTGCAAAACGAAAGAACGGAGCCGCCGCCGCTCGCAGCGGCACTTTCATCAGCCCTAGCCCTGGGTGGGAACGCAGTCGTGCCCGGAATCGACCTATTCTCGAGACAATCGCCTCAGAGGCCCATGTTTGCAGGCCCCATTAAGCTCAACACAAGCCTAGGACCTGACAATCCCGCAGAGGAGGTGCCAATGGCCGAGCTGGGCGGCGGTCTCGGCGGTCTCTGGGGCGTCCCGCCACCACCAGATGATGCGGAGCGGTTCCGGGATCTGCGTCACACCAAGCGCCGGTGGACGGTTAACGAGCGGGCTTAGATTCGGCTGATGATCGATGCTCCCGGGCCAGCCGTCGGGCGTCTCCTTGGCACGATGGATCGAAGCACCCCAGTCTGTATATATCTTATAATCCGTCCATGTTTGCCTGAAGAGCTGGGATGGACATTGCTTCGGACACAGCATTGACTGCGTGGCATTGGCGACGGGGGTCAAAACAGTTGGGCTAAGAGCCCATTGCAAACGGGATCACAAGCGTTTTCCGTTTTTGCGTGCTTCTCATAGTATGGTGTTTAGCAATAGCGCCGGGTTGAACAACGATGCGACTGAATCTGCTGGAAAGCAGGCTCAAGGTTTGACTCTTCTTATCATAGCGATTTCATTCGACCGTCTATCTGCTGTATGATCTGCTGTATAAATGACAGACGTGCTCTCACTCTAGCCCTTTATACCGATTTTCTCTTGTCCCGGTCCACCCAGTATCTAACAAACGTCTAACTTGTGATGCACGCGATGCGATATGCTGCCATCTGTCCCGAGTCGAGGATCCGTTCCCAATCAGGACACGGCTGTTGATGAATGTCGCTGCCCAACGCCCCGTCCGGAAGCAGAGCATTGAAGTTGCGGCCCTCTAAATGTTTTGCCGCTCAACGCTCTCCAACGCACATCGAGGGCACTCAGTCCAGCATCTTCCTCATGGCCTGGTGCGCCAGCTCCACGCCAAGGAACGTGGCCGCGTTGGCCGGCACAGCCCTCGTCAGCGCGGGGCCGAAGCCCGGGAAGAAGGCCTTGACACCGCCCTTGCCGTAGAGCTCGCGGACGACGCCGCCGAGGGTGACGTGGCCCTCGGCCGTCTGCAGGCGGGACTTTACGGTGTCGACGGGGAAGACGGGGATCCACATGGCCACGCCGGCGGCGGCGCCGGCGCAGGTAATGGCGGTGAGGCTCAGCGCGCCCGTGGGCTTGCCCGTGACGGGGTCCTTGGGGCTCATCTTGCGCTTGATGTACTCGTAGGCGGCGAAGTAGGCGGCGGAGCCGGGCCCGTCGCGGGCGAGCGTGGCGACGCTGCCGCGGAAGACGCTGCGGAGGCCGCCCTCGCGGTACAGCTGGCGCACCACGTCGACGCCGCCGTTGTACTTTGGCTTCTCGCCCGGCGCGAGCTGCTTCTGGCCCTGGACCTGGAGAATGACCTTGACGCGCTCAAAGGGCGCCGTGATGGCCGTCATTGGGATGGCGGAGAGGAAGCCGGCCGTGGAGATTTGGCCGATGGACAGGCCGTTGGGACCGACGGTGGAGACGTTGCCGACGATTTGCTTGCCGAGGTCGTAGCCCCAGAAGGAAACGGCGACTGCGAGGACTTAGCTTTCCGTAACCGGACAGGACGGGCGAGGGGAAGCAAAAACTCACACATGGGCGTCACGCCCACCAGGGGCGCGCTCACACCGGCGTACAGGCCCCGTCGCAGGCCATCGCGGGCAATGCTCTTGCGCACCACGTCGACGGCCGACGAGTAGACGCCGCGCTCGGCCGTCTGCAGACGCACCTTGACCAGGTCAAAGGGGTGGCCCACGACGACGGCGCAGATGCCGCCGAAGCCGCCGGCGGCGAGGGCACGCAGCTGCGACGCCAGGCCCGACGCCGCCTTGGCCTTGACCTCTTCGACGTCGGGCACCTTGGGCAACGTCTCGGGCACGCGCGGGAGCTTGTCGGCGAGCGGCGCGGGCAGCGCGTCCAGCCGCTGGTTGACGGCCTCGGGCACCGAGGCGGAGGAGCCGGAGGAGGGCATCGCGCGCTACGTACTGTGCTGAGGAGGAGGAGGGGAGATGCTGGCGCCGGGGGGTGAGAGGAGGTGAGCCAGAAATATAAAATGTGTGGCGCGTGGTCTCCAAGGCTCGTGGGTTAGGTGACTGCGCCGCCTGGGGTTTGTACTGTAGCAGCCCCGGGGGAGCGGAATGCGACAGCCACGCAATCCGTGAGGGTAGTATCGCAGCCGACGATGCGTCCCAGGGAAGCGAGGCGCCAATTGGTGCAGGTCGTCGCAGGTCAGGCCCCCCTGTGGACGTCGTCGTGTTTTGTGCCGAAGCAATTCGTCGTGGGCCGATGGGGTGCTTCAATTTCACGGCGACGACGACGCGGACAGCGCAGACGGCGTCGTGTTCGTCTTGCAAACCCACAGAGAAGAAATCGGTGACGAGGGCGTCTGGAGTCTTCGAGAGCAGCAGTGACTGTGAAGGCTAACTTTCCACGCGGTATCGCGAGCGTCGAGAAGCCCGTTGCCGAGTTCAATCGACGTCGAACCACTTGCCTCGGCCTCGGTTGCGTGTGGGCCTGCCCTGCCCCGGTCGGCCGACTGCGGATGGGGGGAAAAAGAAAGAGGACCGCGATGGATGGGCTGGCTTGATTACGGGTAGGTACCTATTAGCGCTCCGCTCACTGGCGGACATCGCGGGGGTGCCGAGAGTGCTGCAGGCTGTCCGCTGTCCGCTGGCATGTTGCAGCACGTCTGCCTATCGATGCAACATGACGTTTCGCAGGCAGTCGGGTTCGCACGGCATTCATCGTCGAGTCGGCTTTGCAACTACACACATACATCTTGGCCAACCTCACAGTCTCCTTTGTCCCTTCATCACACATGGAGCATCTGCTCGCACCCCCGGGTGTTCCCCATACCCCACAGTCCCACCCTGGCAATCACATGCAAGGACGACTCGCGTCGTTTTTGAAAAACATCTTGGACACACTTGCTTGAGGCACAGCTATCGTCTCTTGTACATGCGTCCATGTTGCAGCCATGAAAACAAATTTGTACACTCATGGTCCAAACACGCAGCGCTCAATGCTCCCCACGTATGCTTGGGTAGCCCTTCCGTGGGAGATGTGTTTTGATACAGAATGAAGAACCCCTTGGGAGACCGGCGAATGTAAAGCGCTTCACGGATCGTAACAGTGCCAACACCTGCAACCGAGTAGCTTGAGTTTCGGGCCCGAAGAGCTCGCCGCGGACGGGTGCCCCATCTAGAATGGCTTCGGCGTCTGCGGAGTCATCGGTGCCCGGCCACGGCTACACCAGCATGCATAGTCGCCTTCTCTTTCCACCTGGACTACCACGTCGACGCCCGCGTTGAGCAGGTGTTCGCGCACACGGTCCCTCGCGTCGTCCAGTGAGGCTCCGCGAGCAACCGTGATGTGCACGACGCCCACCAGGTTGCCGCCCCCTCTGCTCCCGGTGCGGTCGTCCAGCCAAAGCTTCGGGGCCGTGTAGCTCACAACGCCTCGCTGCTGCAGGATGCCGCCCAGCGTATTACGCAGGTTGTACTCGGTATCTTCCGGCACGCTGAGGAGCAGTCGCTTGGCCGAGGAGACGACGAGCGGCTGCGACGACAGGAAGATCAGGACCGCGATCAAGCACGACGCCAGCGGGTCCCAACCGGACCATCCCCAGAAGCTCGTCAGTACCGTCGACACAATGACCGAAACGCTGCCGAGGGTGTCGGCCAGGATGTGCAGGTAGATGCCGCGCATGTTGTCGTTGTCGTGCGAGTGGCCGTGGCTGTGACCCCCGTGAGCATCATCATGCCCGTGTGAAGGCCCGTGATCATGTCCGTGGTGATGGTGACCAAATGCCATCATGCCCACCAAGTTGACGGCCAGGCCGAGGCTGCTGACGATGAACAGCTCGCCCAACCGCTTCGTGTGCGTGCCCTCCCACAGCCGCTCGAAGGCTTCGAATGCAATCTCGACACTGAGCAGCCTGCAACTATTCAGCGTCGTGATGTGTCCAAGAGTTTCGGTAGACTTACATCAAGAGGATGCCGTTGGCAAAGCCACTCAGCGTCTCAATCTTCCCGAAGCCGTACGGAAACTTTTGGCTCGGAGGCCATTTGCTCAGCACGGCGGCCAGCAGTCCCACCATCAGGGCAACGCAGTCGAAAAACATGTGTATGCTGTCGCTCAACAGGCCTAGCGAATCGGTGAGGTAGCCGTAAAAGGCTTGCACGACCATGAAGCAAAAGTTGAGTCTGGGCAGTGTCTAGTCAGAAGCTTGTCCTAGAAGACAACGCAACCGGACCATTAGAACTCACGTCATGAAGTAAAAGATTCGTCTCGAGTCCTTTTCCACCAGAATCGCATGGACAATGGGGAAGCGAGCGGTGTACGGGAGTAATGTCCTCGTGAACAGGGACCTCGAGGCTCTCTGATCATCGTGGTGATGGGTATGAGCATGGCCATGGCCGTTGTGGTTGTGGTCGTGGTCGTGACCATGAGCATGTTCGTGGCTGTGATCGTGACCGTGATCGTGACTGTGATCGTGACTGTGATCGTGACCGTGACCGTGATCGTGACCGTGTTCGTGGCTGTGATCGTGACCGTGATCGTGACCGTGATCGTGACTGTGATCGTGACTGTGATCGTGACCGTGACCGTGATCGTGACCGTGATCGTGACTGTGATCGTGACTATGGTCAGGACTGTGATCGTGGTGATGCTGATGGCTGCGGTTGTGTTCGTGGTGCGCTGGCAAGTACGGCGTCATCACATCTGGCCAAGGCGTTACGACGCCCTCCCCCCCAGCTGTCTTCTCCTGCATCCAGCCATTGAGCGAGTCTAGCGCCGTCGGCGGAGGCTTCTCCCTCAGCAAAGCGGCGCTCGTGTTGGAGACCTGCGAGGCCGCCCTGCTGTGCGAAGGGTGGCGCGAGTGCGAGTGCCCACGGTCCAGGCTTCGGGCCTCGTCGTCGACGTGTGCGGGCAGGGATTCGCGCGACATGGAGGCGCGCCAGGCATTGAGCGACGACTGCGATTGCGAGTGCGATGGCGACGGCGAGTGAATGTGCTGCTGGTGCGCGTGCGGGAGCGCAGAGGACGGCAGGGCATAGGGCGAGGTCATGGTGTCGTCGTCGCCGCTGGTCTCGCTGTCGGGAAGCGGGTCGGCCGCTTGTCGCTGTTGCGGGTCGCGCTGGCGGAGCGTCCGAGATGGGGAGACGCGGGACGTCCGGGCGAGTCACTTGGGCAGCGACGTCATCCGGTCCTGGTCAAGTATTCGGCACCTGAGCAACGGCACGGCGACCGAGGGGAGGATGCAAGGTCGACGCTCAGGGTCGTGGGACGTCGTGAGTTATCGCTGCCGCCGCTGGTGGTGCAGGTGGATAGGGGACGCCCACGACGGATTGAGGGCGCACGTGGGTAGCAGCAGCAACCTAAAGCGAACGACGGACCCGATGCGGTGGCAGGCTGGCGACGGCCAAGTCTGGCGCGCTCAGGATACGAATCCGGAGTAGCACCCAGCGGAAGCAGGGTCTGGAGGATGAGTTGGAACGAGTTAGCAAGCATTCGACCCGATGCAGGACCATTCGAATATTTATTCATGGATGCCCACATCCAGGCGATGCACCTCTATGGTGCCAAGGTGTCTCAATGCGCGCTGTGATGATTGTCTCTCCTCCCCACCCGAGCGTCATGGCCAATTGCCGCCTCCTGCAGCATTAACCCCCTGCAGTGCGCCAGCCTTGTTCGTCGTCACCGACAACGGACGATTCTGTCCCACCAGTCATCACAGAACGAGCGCTGAATGCGACTCCCACAGTACTAAACGTCAGCCCTTTGGGACTTGCGGGAGTGGCTTCGGACCCTGGATTGAATTGGCTTTGGCGTGAACGTGGCTGGTTAGCAGGCTTCCAACCATTCACAGTGCCTGAACCTGTGTCAAAACGAGTCGTGGAACCAAACATCCACCCACGCCTTCTCGTGTTTGTAGAGGTTGTCCGGCGATTGCTGCATACTCGCCTGGGTTTCAGTGCGTGCGCGCTCGCTACGGCCCGCAAAGAGATGGGATCCGGGGAACAGATTCGCAACCGAGAATGACATACTGAAGCCAGAAAGTCCAGGCCACTCTCCAGAGCACCGAGACGAACTAGCGTGCCGTACCTACAGCGCTAGCCTGGACCTGCTCGACGTTAACCCCTGGCGGCCATCCAAGGTACGTTGCAGCTTCCATTGTCATGCCAGATGCTGCAGCGTGTCAGGGAGCTGCTGCCCACTAACAGCAGCTACGGCCCTCACAGCCCCATCATCAGCCAGACCAACCTCGTCTTCTCCTTGGCGCTGCCAGGCTCGCATGCTTGATCCCAACCCTACGTCCCAAGTTGGAAGGCCACGAAGCGCTGGCCAAAGATTCATAACGAGGCCACTGGCTCGTGACGGAGACCCGCGCCTGGTGTCACCGTGACTTGCCTCTGCTTCTTCCGCGACAGCTTTTGCGGCACCGTGGCATCAACCCGCCGTGTTGCCATCTGGCCTTCGTAACGTGAACTTCAACGAGGGGACTCACACCCACTCTTGCGGCACCAGCTCAATTGGCCTGGCATGATTGCCGCATTTCTCCTTTCCGTGCTCGCGGGCATTATTTTCGTCGTTGGGCTTAGCTATGGCCTCCACGCGCTCACCTGGCTGGGGAAGGCCCTCGCAGGGTTGATTCCCACGCGATATCGCCCTGCTGCGAAGCCTGAGGATGAGCACATACAGATCCTCGTTCTGGGAGACGTTGGAAGAAGTCCCCGGATGCAATACCATGCCATTAGCGTGGCGAAGCATGGACGAAATGTCGACATTGTGGGCTACAAGGGTTCGTTAGAAAAGATCAGGTCCATCAAGCATGAGATTTTCTGCTAACCCACGTCGCTATCAGAGACGGCTCGACACCCCGATCTCATTGGGAATCCTCGCGTCACCATGTATCCCCTCGCGCCGCAGCCAGAGTGGGTTGCCTGGGGCACGCTGCCATTCTTCATCAACATCCCTTGCAAGGTCATTCAGCAGTTCTGGACGCTTTTCTACACACTCATGTATGCGACGCCGCCGGCCCGATGGATCATTGTCCAGGTGAGTTTCACAGGCCTTCAGTTTGTGGCCGCCTTCTGACTGGTCATAGAATCCGCCATCGATACCAACATTTCACGTTGCTCTCCTTGTCTCGGTGATCCGTGGGAGCAAGGTCATCGTCGACTGGCACAACTACGGACACTCTATTCTAGCTCAGAAGACATTGATGAAACCTCTCGTTCCATTCTACCGCTGGTATGAGGTGGGACTCGGTCGAATCCTTGGGAATGCCAACCTTGCTGTCACGGATGCCATGGCGCGGGACCTGCAAGGCGGACGCTTCAACCTGAAAACCCCGGTGTACACCCTACATGACCGTCCGGCGGAAATCTTCCAGCCTATCGAGTCAGTCGAGGAGCGACAAGCGTTCCTCTCCAGGCTGCCCGAAACAAAAGCTCAGGCACAGGACATAATCGATGGCACAGTCCGTCTCATCGTAAGCAGCACTTCCTGGACTCCAGATGAGGACTTTAGCATCTTGCTGGAAGCTTTGGTCGCGTACGCAAATCCAGAAGCTGGTGAAATCTCCGAACCTCCATCACCAATCCTCGCCATCATCACCGGGAAGGGTCCGGAGAAGGAAAGCTACATGCAACAAATCAAGGAGCTTCAAGATGGCGGGCGGCTTCCTGGCTGCCGCATCTTGACTGCCTGGCTCTCCAATCGCGACTACGCCTCTCTGCTTGCCTCTGCCGATCTTGGCGTCTCCCTACACAAGTCTAGCTCCGGGGTCGATCTTCCAATGAAGGTCGTTGACATGTTCGGCGCGGGCCTTCCCGTTGCCGCCTACTCGGCGTTTGAAAGCTTCAAAGAGCTCGTCAAGGAAGGGCAAAATGGCTGCGGCTTCGAAACATCGACGCAGTTGACCGAGGTACTGAGAAGGCTCTTCAGCGTGGGTGGCGAGCAGGAGCTGGCGAGGCTCAAGCGAGGGGCCGTCGACGAGGGTGGTCTGCGATGGGACGAGGAGTGGGATCGGGTCGTTGCAGGGTTGATAGAAGTAGCCGACAAAAAGTAGCGGTCAGGGTATGTCGTAATGACTGCACTAGGAACAAACATCTTTGTTGATTACTCGCTCTTGAAAAGACTCACTCAACGTTGTCCAGTCAGGTTCAACTTGTATCCTATGTATTTTGCTGCTCATGTAAAGACTTGCCTCATGGACGCCGCCAAATGCGAGCCCCCCCGCCGTGAAATGACTCCAATGTTCCCGGTATAACGCCTCTTTCGCTGTAGCATCTCAAGCTCACCGCACCTTGGGACGTTTTCGCTTTCTTAGCAACGCCCAAGTCAGTCCTCGCCCAGACTTTCGCGGACGCACTTGCGGCACCGCTTCCTGAAGTCCTTGTGCTTGCCCTCTCGCTCCTCACGCAGCATTCGTGCGGCCTCGACGTTGGCCGGGCTCTCGTCGTTGGGGCTGTGGAAGAGGCTGATGGTGCTGACGAGGATCGTCTCGGGCGTCTGCACCGGGGTCCAGCGCTCCGAGACGGCCTCGTACCCGTACTCGTCCTCCTCGGGCGGGTGCAGAATCGAGATGCAGAGGTTGCCGTTTTCGTAGATGTTGGGGTGGAAGGGGATCGGCCGCTGAAAGGTGAGCGAGGGTGGCATGTGCGGGTAGTTGGGCGGGAAGATCATGCGCGCGCGGAAGTTGCCTCCTGCTACGGGCGTCAGCTTGTCATCGCGCGACCAAGGAGCAGGGAAGGGGTGGCAGAAGGGCCACGCACCGCCGTAGTATTTGCAGTCATCGTTTATCATGAGCATCACCTCCCACTCAAAGATGTTGCTGTCGTTGACGAGACCGCACGAGATGCCGGGCAGGTCCTTGCACTTCTGGATCTCCTTGAGCTGACGCTTCAGCAGCGATCCCGCCGCCGAGGTAGCAGACATGGTGGCGCAACTCGGGTTGCTCTGGCGCACGCAGATGCGCAGGCGGGCTGCCGGGGACTTTGCGAGAGGGTGGTCCGGTGGTATTTCAACTGCCGCGTTGGTGCCAGATACGGGGTCATGGACAGGGAGAGCTCGCGAGATGGTGGGGTGGGAGGAATCTGGACGGGAGGTGATCGGCCTCTGATGGTGGCCCCGCAGAGGGGCTGTCGGCGGTCGGAGCCGTCTCCAGTCGCAGTGCCGGCTCAAGCCAGCAGCCCGCAGGTTGCAACGACTCTTGGGCGACGACAGCAGCAGATTACATTTGGTGCGCAGGTTGCTTGTTCAGGTATGTGCTTATAGCCTACCAAGTCTTAGACACCGCACGTGGCAGCATGCAGCAAACAGGTTGCCACGAGCTCTACTACTGCGACAGAGAAAAAAATCATCGCTCCAAGGTCGACGCCTTGGGATCCGCAAGAAAGTACACATCGCCAGTCCATGACGGGGTATCAATAGATCTCCACCACTGCCTCCGCTGTCCTCCTCCTACTCATTTCTTCTTCGAAGTGCCAAAGCCCGTAAAGCCCATCTGGGCCATCATGTCGTCCTCGTCGTGCTCCCCCTCAATCCGCACGTCCTCGCCATATTCCACTTTGACCTGCGCCTCCTCCTCTTTCTGTTGCCGGCGCTTCTCTGCCTCTGCCCTCCTCTTCTGCCTCTTTTCGTCCGCTTCCTTGTCCTCTTCTTCCTTTCTCAGTTGTAGCCTCTCATGCAAGCTCGTCGCCTTTTCCTTTTCAAGATCGTCCTTTCGACGGATGAAGAATGCGATGCGTTCATGGACCTCTTCAACCGTCGCTCGTTTCACTTCGGTCGTCTGCCCGGTATTGATCAAATGTTGCATCGTGTTGATGTGCTCGACATACTGCAGGTTGTCCTTGAACGTCAAGTCGCAAGCTTCGCAATAGAAGCCGGCGCTCCGCCCTCGCTTCCCGACGCCGGCCCCGGCGGGCACGAGCTGCGTCTTGCCGACCTGCGCGGTGAGATCGAGAACGGTTCGTCGCGCCGACGTGTACGTCTCGTCGCCCGTCATGGGCTTGTAGTATTTCTTGCCCGCAAGCTTCGCCTCGTATCGCGCCTTGCCCTCCTCCTTCTCCTTTGCTTCGCGCTCCCTGCCCTTGGCGGCATATTCCTCCATGTCCCAGTTCTTTCGGAAATCGGTGTCGCCCGCGGGAGCACCATAGGCGCTCCCGTTCTTTGAATCAGCCATTGGGGGCGGGTTTGTGATACTGCGGGATGCGAACGAGCTGGAGGCCGCGACGCTGTGGGTTGCTGGCGAAGAATGACTTCGATGCAAAAAGGCGAAGCGACCGCGTTGTAAGGCCAGGGTCGGGTTCGCGGGACGGCTGGGCCGATTTTAGCGCGATGACGTCCACCGAATTCGGGGACCAAACCGCTGTGAACTGAAGGATGTGCCCCGCCGCGGGGCATTCGCTGATGGGCCCCTCGATTTTCATCTGACATGCAACTCATCCAGTCGAACACCAGCCAAGATGTTGTATCTCGTCGGCCTCGGTCTCTCTGACGAGACCGACATCACTTTCAAGGGGTTGGAAGTTGTCAAGAAGGCGTCGCGGGTGTATCTCGAGGCGTACACGAGCATCTTGCTCGTGAACCAATCCGTTTTGGTAAGCCGGGTCGCGACCATGGCGGACCTCCGTGGCTGATTGCGGCAGGAAACCTACTATGGACGGGCCATAATGATTGCCGATCGCGAGATGGTCGAGTCCAACAGCGATGAGATTCTACGCAATGCCCAGACCGAGGATGTGGCCTTTTGTGTCGTTGGCGATCCGTTTGGGTACGTACGCTCCCTGCAAAGACTCGTGTTGGCGAGGGCTGACGCACATCAAGCGCGACGACACACACCGACCTCGTACTTCGAGCTAGAGAGCTATCCATCCCCGTCCGAACGGTGCCCAATGCCTCCATCATGTCGGGCATTGGCGCTTGCGGCTTACAGCTATACAATTTTGGGCAGACTGTGTCCATGGTCTTCTTCACAGACTCATGGAAGCCAGCGTCCTTTTACGATCGGATAAAGGAGAATCGCTCCATTGGCTTGCATACCCTGGTGCTGGTCGATATCAAGGTCAAGGAGCAAAGCCTGGAGAACATGGCCCGAGGCCGGTTGGTCTACGAACCGCCACGATACATGACAGTCGGCCAGTGCGCACAGCAAATGCTCGAGATAGAGGAGGAAAAGAAGGAAGGAGTATATACTCGCGACAGCCTGGCCATTGGTGCCGCTCGGGTGGGAGGCAAGGACGAGAAGTTCGTCGCGGGAACCCTGGAAGAGCTCTGTTCTACCGACGAGGAGCTCGGCGCCCCGCTTCACAGCTTGGTGTTGCTCGGCAGGAGAACGCATGAGCTGGAACATGAATACGTGCGACACTTTGCGGTGAATCAGGAGAAATGGGACGGGCTCTGGAAATCAGAGTACGGGCAGCAATAAATGCGAGTTTGATATACCCTGGGTTCTGGCTATGCATGCCAGTGCCAGGTGCTGATTGTACGTCCACAGTTCCACTTCAAATCAGGCCCCCCTACTCTCGCGCATCGCTGGAGATGATACTGCGTGAGAGTGCGTTCGGATCCATGGTTGCGCTCACGGGTGCTTGGAACGCCACTGCGTAACCTCCGAAGACGATATTTCTCTTAGTTTGTTGACTTGCGCGGGCTTGCCCGTGATGGCTCCCTGCACAACTTGGGCCGCACGGCCAACGATGTTCATGGCCGCGAGAGAGTACGTCGCCGAGTTCATTCTGACACGAATGATGGCAATACGAGGATCGTTCTCGGAGCCGTCGTGCTTCCCGTCGCCGAGGTCACCCACCCAAGCCTTCAGCGCTGGGCTGTAATGCTTCTTGACCAAGTCCCGATCCGTCACAATGGACGCCTTGCCGGCTATCGACGCCCACTCGCCCGAGGTATTGAGAAACGACATGTTTACATTGGGGTCATTGGAGAGGTCGTCCGTCTTGCCGGACTCGGTGTTTGTGTGGAAGAGGAGATCGATTCCGCCAGCCTCCTATTGTGCACTGGTCAGACTTGATGCGGAACTTGGAACCTACTGGAACACGGCTGCAGAGTAATAGCTTACGGTGGAGGCCAGGGCCATGCAACGAGAAACAAGATTGCTCGTGGCCGCCTCATGGGTCGTCATCATGCCAAACTTGCAAGCCTTGAAGAACTCGACCAAGTCGTTGACCTTGGTCTCCAGTGGGGGGTCATCCTTGTTGAGCTTCTTGTAAGGATCAGCGGGCTTGTCACCGACATCCGTGTTGGAGAAAGACATGGTCAGATGGGTGTGTGGAGTGTTGAAAGAATCGAGGTGGATATCGAGTACTGCTCTTTGTTGCGAAGAGTGAATTGACAAAATAGACGCGGTCAGTGCTTCGTACGTGCAGCTTTTATATGCGCCAGCAATGTCCGATGACACTAATCATCCGGATTTCACTCCCCATCAACGTGGCGCGGGGAGATCGTGCTGCGATCTCAAGCTCATCATGACGTCAACCGTTTGCAGCAAGGACCATCGCCACAGACATCTGCACAGGCCAGGGCATGCACAAACGTGCCTCGAGGCGCCAATTTGTGTGTTCCATGCATTGCGTTTTGTGCACACACCGACGGCGGTCTGAGAAGGAGTCTTCATCAAGAAGTTCCGGCCCTTACAAGGAGCGCTCATTGGGAAATGGCATCAACACAAGACCAATGATCAGCGACGCTGCCGCATTTAGTTTACTATTCATCACTTCAAGACTGCTCTCATGTCCCGCTCAATCAGATAGGTATGGAGCTGAGTTGTATTAGTCGCGGCATCGAAGATGGGGCTCAGTATTGCCTGAGAGCCCGCAGATGTTGACGCGGTCCAGAACGGAATCCCCCCGTACCTGTAACTAAAGTACCTTAGCTCCCGCCAACTCTTCTCTGGGGCCAAGTCAGTGCATGCACAGGCTATTACATAGTACAGCGACCAGCAAATATACGGTACCAATGCAAAGGGGGGGCAGGCAGCCCAATGCTTGCGTTAGTTGCCAACACAGACATCCTCCCCTCAGACGGGTTGCATCTCGGAGTCCATCGAGTCATCGATCACCGCTGCGGGGAGCGGCCGCCTGCTGCATCACATGACTCTGCGTCGTCTTGCCGCATTCGCGTCGAGAAGGAAGGTGAGCGTGCTGGAAGCGTGCAAGTGCGGAAATAGACAAGGCGCTCGCCTTCCCCCGCGCCTCGCACCACAAGGCGGTGGGGTGGCTGCCTCAGTGAATCTTGCCGAGCAGGAGCGGCCTACCTAAATAACCTGCGAGACACCATGCAGCCTGTGCTCAACCTGCCGCAGATCCGTACCCTCCTCCACCTCTCGGCCTGGAACCTCCATCCCATTTTCTTCGACAGCGCCGCCATCCTTGTCTTTGCAACCGTCTGAGGGTTTTCACTCGTCTGCCACCTCAGCGTGTGCGTCGCTCGCCAGAGATTGCCCCAAGCTCTGGACTGGCGGCTGTCCCTTTGCACGACGGTCAGCGCCGTGACCTCGTCGGCCGCTACTCACCCCTCCCCTGCAAGAGCACTGCAACAGAACCAGGCGATCGCAAACCATGTACGACAGCTGCACATTTGATTAATCCCCGGCTGCAAATTGTTCATGTGGCACAAGGAAGCCCTTCTTTGAGCGACTTTCCTTGCCATCTTCTTGTCTCTATGCAGCACTTCTGTTCTCTGCCCGATTTAACTCATCATCTTCTCCGGTCTACCCAAACAGGCTCGTTTCGTCAAGCTTTGAGACGTTTTATCATCTATAATTTGGCGTCCTCTCATCTGCACCATATCCTGCAATACCTCCGGCATACGCCCAACCTGGGTTCTCGCGCTTTCCAGTACCGCCTCTTGCAACCCGTTGACCTCAAGTAGGTGACTTCAATCATCGTACGGTTTCGTCTGCTGCAGAAGAACCATATTTGGAGAAGGGGCCACTGACATCGATAGTTCAGTAGCCATTAAGATGGCGACGGCGGGAACGGTAAGATCTTACCCCTACATTTTCTGGGTTAACATCAGTGTCAAGGGATGTAGCGTGCTGACGGGTTTTGAGTAGGCCGTCTTCCCCTGGGAGTGCCGAGACAAGGAGGATCAGGCAAAGGCCAGCTTTCAACATCCTCTCCGCCGCAGCAACCAGGTCTTGGCCGAGGAGAACATGAGGCTCAAGAGGATTCTGCGTGAGAACGGCATCTCTTGGTCGTCAGTGGCCAAGACGCACATCCAGCTCAAAGACCCAACAATGCGCAAGACGCGGTCATCTCGGGCTGCGCATGAACTGGGACGTCCCTACCTCCCGACAGAGGTCATCTTGCGTATTCTCAAGTACGCTTTGAGTAGCCCCCACCCTATCATTGACCCGCTGTGCACGACCACATCTGAGCATTTGTCCGACAAGGAGGAAGCGCGGGGCAATCAGATCTCCATTCACTTTCTCGCAACTTGCAAGGCACTTCACGTCGAGGGCACGCGGTATCTTTGGGAATGCAACGACTTCGTGTTCACGACTCCTTACGCACTGCGTCACTTCGCGGAGCTAAGCCCCAAGTTCCGCCACAAGATCACCCGCGTCACCCTTCGCATCGTCGCCCGATACTACGACGATCAGCGCCGTAGGCACAAGCTGGATAGGTGCTACCATGCGGACCTGAAGAAGGATCAGCTGCTCAAGGTCCAGCTTAGACCAAAGGAGACGCCTCTCGTGCGCGGGGGCTTCCGATGCTACACTTGGACTCAGATTGTCGACTTCTTGACGGCTCTCCGTGCGCCTTTTGACCCTTCGTTTCGTGACAAGAAGAATCCCAGGCCGAGACTGCTCCCGTCGCTGTCTCGCATGCGCTTGGATCTGGTCAATTTCTCCGACACGCTCCTGCCGGTCTCGGGGGCTGAACTGCATGACATGGCCAGCCACGAACTTGGCTGTACCCTCGATGAGCTGCAAGTGACAGGCATGCCCTTCGATGACGCAGGTATGAAGGCATCAGCTGAACTGAGCGGCATGCTCAAAGACGAAGGGCTCTACCTCGATGGACCTGCGTCCTTCATCGCCCATGCAAAATGCCTGAAGCCACTGTCTGGAAAGAAGTGGTGCGCTCGCGTCATTCGAGCCTGGAAGGGGAGCGGCTCAGATTCCGATTACGGAGACCTCGACGAAGACGAGATGGATGATCACTTGGCCCACTTCGGCGGCTATCATCCCAGGTTGAGCGCTCTGCCCCCCGCGCCCATGGAGGAGGGCCATCCTCCGTCGACCCGAGACGAAGAGACGGTCATTTGGAAGCGAGTGCCAGCCTCCCGAGATGTCGACGAACGTTCGTGGCTCCAATTCTCTCGATTTAGTGGATACGAGATTACTGATCCAGACTGGGACACGGACGACGAGGGTATTTGCCCCTGTTGCGGCGAATCACACCCAGGCTCGTCATTTCTTGAGTTTATGATGAATGATGAGACTGTTGACACTGACTGAGCGCCAGCGCGACCGTTGAGTGCGTTGATGTTTTGAGGGATCTGCGGATGGTGCGATGGGTTGAGTTGATGCCACGACGGCCAAGACGGGATGTGAATCATGATTATATACCCCTGGGCTAGCGAAGAAGTAGCGATCCCGTGTATTTGTAATTGAAGGAAAAGCCAGTCTTTGGAACGGGCGTTTGAAGCCCTTGCCAATGAGCTCCTGGCTGGAGGCCGACGAAGATGCGCGGACAAAGGCAGGTGTTGGCACTGATGCTAGTGGACGAGAGAGAATCGAGCTTGGTGAACAGCACCGGAAGTCGGCAGATGCAAAGCAATGCAATGTTTTCAACTAGGGTCCTCTCTACCTTGATCTGCGCACCGCCCTCCTCGAAGATGTTGTTGGCTTCGCACGCGGATGAGGGAGGTTAAAGGCGCCACTTGACGCGGGTGGTTAGGTACCTAGCGCAGGGGCGGGAGGGTTGTCGACTCGCCGCAATGGGCCACCCCAGATTTGTAATCTTCGCCCCTGTAACCTGTCAACCTCGCATCAGCAACCACTGCGCCGCGTCGAGCATCGTGTCCTTGATGGCACTCGAGCCGTAACCCGACGCACCCGAACTCGGGGCTACCGCTTGCCAACAAAGCAAAGCTCAAGATGAAGCTGTTCGAATGCCAGCTGCCCGCCGTCGTGGCGTTGGCCATGCTGGCGTCCTGCGTCGTCTGTGAGCACACGAGCAACTGGGCCGTCCTGGTGTGCACCTCGCGATTCTGGTTCAATTACCGTCACCTCGCCAACGTGCTCTCCATGTACCGCACCGTGAAGCGCCTGGGCATCCCCGACTCGCAAATCATCCTCATGTTGCCCGACGACATGGCCTGCAACCCACGCAATGCATTCCCCGGCACCGTCTACAGCAATTCGGACCGCGCTGTGGACCTGTACGGTGATAACATCGAGGTCGACTATCGCGGCTACGAGGTCACCGTCGAGAACTTTATCCGTCTGCTGACAGATCGCGTTGGTGCCGAGATGCCGCGGAGCAAGCGCCTCTTGACCGACGATCGAAGCAACATCCTGGTGTACATGACTGGTCACGGCGGCAACGAGTTTTTGAAGTTCCAGGACGCCGAGGAGATTGGCGCGTATGATCTTGCCGATGCGTTTGAGCAAATGTGGGAGAAGAAGAGGTACGGCTTCCACAAGTCAGTCCCTCGGCAGCGCGTTCCCAGTAGCTAACGTGGCGTCAGGTACCACGAGATCATGTTCATGATCGACACCTGCCAAGCAAACACCATGTATAGCCGGCTCTACTCGCCCAACATTATCGCGACCGGATCATCCGAGCTCGACCAATCGTCCTACTCACACCATGCTGACAACGACGTCGGCGTTGCCGTCATTGATCGCTACACATACTACAACCTGGAGTTCCTGGAAAACCAGGTCCAGGATCTGAATAGCAGGAAGACGGTCGGCGACCTGTTCGACAGCTACGATTTCGAAAAGATTCATTCCAACGCTGGCGTTCGCTACGATCTTTTCCCCGGTGGAGCTGAGGCTGCACGAAGCCGCCTCATCACTGACTTCTTCGGCAACATCCAGAACGTCGAGGTGGACCGAGCCAAGGACTCGGCACTGGAGGAGGGACTCCTGGAGTTGAGCAAGACGATTACTCTGCTACGGGAGAAGGAGGCTGAGGACAACGCATCTCGGAAGAACACCACATCGACGCCAGCTGTGTTCCCCACGGGGCCGGCCAAGAGGATTCAAGGGGCTACCGCTCTTACCGATGACAACTGGTGGACAAAGAAGGCTGTGGGCGCCACTGCGCTGGCGAGCTGCGCTCTTCTCTGGGGCTTGGGATCGTTTCTGGACGGATAGACTATACTACAGACCATACCTGATGCTCGCATGCTGGGTTTGAAGCCTCGATCATGACGAACCATACGGCTTCTAGAACTACAATCGCTATCGCGGGGCTTCTGTTTCGAGTGCCGGCGCATGGATGACTGATGAAGCATGGGTCGTCGCGTCTGGGAGCCGATGTGTCGAAGAATCCGCTCGGCATTTGTAGAAAGACGTGGTCTACCTTGCAGGCCGAAAGGGTTACACAACATGGCAGACGCGCTGCGGATGGTGCGATGCAAAGGCCTAGGGCTCCACACGACGGAGACTGGTCGGGCGTCAAGGGAGTCAACTGAAGGCCTGAGAGCTGGAAGTATTCTGCGAATACACTGTCGTCATGATTACGCAGCCCAAGAATAATATAGATGAAATGGACCACGTCAACCTACGGCATGCAGTGCGTAGTGTTGTTGAGACTCTCAAAGGTCGAGGCTGCTGAGTCAGCGGCGCGACTGCCTCAATCATCAATGCATCACCTCACATTCCCTCAAGTTTGAGAGTGTAACCCCCCTAGATGATGACACTCAATCAAGTCATGCTTCATGGTCCACGTTGAAGAGACTTGAGTGATGGCCGCAGTCTACTTCATGCGGCGCCCTCTTCCTCTGCGTGACTTCAGCAACGCGACACGATGGACCGATCCAAGGTGAGCTTTACATGCCTCGGGGCCGTCTTGCAAGCCGACCTCATTAGGTGCTGATGTACTCGGCTTCCTCAAAATCGCATCACTTTCTTGCGCAGGTGCTCCATGCATCTAGAGTTGCAGAGTAGTACCCCATCTCGATGTCTGGATGAAACACCATTTCTGGGCTTTCGTTCTGGCTGACATGTTCCTGTCCACAGGCTCTTCCCCTGAGGTCTTTGGATTTCAGGTTTCGTCCACTGGCGCCACATGCTCTCGCGTGGTCGTGCGATGCCGAACTGGCAGCTGCCTTTGACGACGCCATCCATGTTTTCTTGCCCGAGTATCCAAAAGACAGGACTGGCGATGATACTGCAGACGAAGACAAGATGCGCCATCAGTTTTCCATGTCCCTTCAAGCCTCGGGCATAATCCACCCTGAGGCGTCCATCAACGCCCGGCTGTGCGCGGCCGCTGGCGTCAGTTTGCCAGGTCCCAAGATGATGGAGGAGCTTTCTTTCGGTGGCGTGGGCCGAGGTTCCGTCACTGGCTCGGGGGCGGCTCTTGGTCAGATTGTGAGACTCGAGTGGTCGCCGAACGGACTGGGTCAGAATCTGCGGCCAGTGCTGACAGTATTGGCGACCAACGGCAGCATCATCTCGCTCGGCGAGCATGTCGATCCCGAATCAACCATGGCATCCAGCGCAACAAGACGCACATTCAAGAATTGGAGGCTCCTCTGGGGACTGGGTGCCCTACTCCCCATACCAGATGGAGATGCCCCGCGCGGCTTCCGCGAGATGAGCGAGCGGATTGTTTCCTTTTCCTGGGCCAAGATAATCTTACCTGGCAGGGCTCTATTAGCCTATGCCAACGATTCTGGAGAGAATGTCATAATGAGTGTGCAATTTCGTACCAGAGAGCCAGCGGCCGGGGCCTCGGCGGGGGACCAGTCGGCTTGGGAAATTTGCGAGTTGGCAAGATTCGACAGCAGGGGCCCTCATAAGGTTTGCTTCGCCTTTGAAGTCAGGATCACCCAACGATTCTAACATCCCAAGCAGGTGATGGATGCAGAGAGCCCAGATTTCGTTCCCGATGGTAGCGGCTTTTCTCTCAAATGGAGCCCATGGTACATCTCGCCGGGATCTCGCACGGCAACTCTGGCATACATCACAAACAGTCATGTTGTATTTCGCCGAATTCACATCGATGGCGAATGGGAAAGGGGTCAAGATCCGACGTTTCGCATGGAGCAAACCGACACGACAGCAATTTGCATGTCCCTTGGCGCGGATGCCTTCATCGAGTGGGAAGACGCTGTAGGTTGCTAGTACAGTTTCTCGGAACTGCGTACTGACAAAGTCAAAGATCTGGTCTGCCGGTGACAGCCACATGGCGCGGGGTATCATCGCGACTCCGTTTGTCCCCATGCCGTTCCAAGTCGACGTCAGCGGCGCCCCAAGCAGGCCTGTTGCGCCTCACTCAGCTGAGCAGTGCTCGTCCCTGTACGCCAAAGACGATGAGATATTTACGAATCCAATAACGGGTACGTAAGAACTGATACCCCTTACGGCAAGTATGACTGACGAGTGGCATAGGGCTCGTAATCCACCATCCCGATCTCAACAACAAGACGCCCGCCCCCGAGTACTCGCTGGTCAGGCTTTCCGCTACCGCGACGAATCAAGACTGGTATCAGACCAACGTATCCGAGGAACATGTCGCTCCTCCAAAATGGGTCGAGTCTGTTAGACGACATTCGACTCGCTTGGTGCCCAGATTGACTGCTATGGAAGGCCTCGAGTCTGATTCCGACTCGGAAGACCTGGACCTGGAAGCTGACTTGATGGAAGACGAAGCGCCCGTGTCACAGGTTCACTCGCATCGCTTTCGCTTCTGGGGAATGGCAGCCTCTCCAGGAGACGGCTGTACAGCTGTGCTCGTAACAAAACACAGTACCCAACATCCTCATCGCCGACCTCGGTCGAAGATACTATTCGGACGCCGCGGCCCAATCAAGGAGGCAAGACCTCGGCGAAATGTGGTGAAGAGTCTGACGACAGAAGGAAGTCTCTGGGAAGCCTACTACGGAAGTCAGGAGAAGGCTGGAGGCATTGCGTCAGTCCAGACAGCGACCTCTCCAGTCCACCAAAGCCCACTACGCGACCTATTCAGAGACACAATAGCGCAACAACAATGTGTCTACTGCGAAACTCGGCTGCACATGTCCGGTCAAGAATCGACATGTGAAAACGGGCATTCTTTCGGTGAGTCTCCCATGTCGCATACTCTTCGATTACTAACGAAGCCGCTGGCCAGCCACCTGCGCCGCCACGGGGCTTCCCATTATGGCGCCAGGGATATCACGCTTGTGCGCCGTGTGCGGCTTGAGGTGCCTGAAGGTTTCAGAGCTCGCTGCTGTCGCGAAGAGACACATTGGGCCGGACGCTGTGGTGGATTCGGCGGGGGACGCGTGCGGCGGTTGCGGCGGCAAGTTTGTCTCTTGAGATTAGTGACAAGTAATGGACCCCACGCGGCTCTATGCTAGCTGTCTCGCACAGGCCATGCAATCATCGTTGTTCCTCCCGTCAAAGCTCGTCGTGAATCGAGTCTTGCTGCGAGGGGCTTGTAGGAATGATTCTTGCGACTATTGGATATGCTCGATCAGCCTGCGTTGCCCTTGCGCAGGGAGATGGGAAACGGCGACGGACGCAGCAGGTGTCCAGTCGTAGGATTTGCAGCCGGAGTCATTTGCGCCCGAACCGGTGGCATCAGCCTTGTACAATTGATTATTGCTTTCTGGCTTTGTCCTCTGACGACGTTCACGCTTCATTTTTCTTTCACGGTCGAGGATGGGGATAGAGCAGTATATCCTGATACCGCCCCGAGCCAGAGTCGGCAAGCTGAGACGTGCACAACGCGTAAGCAAGCCATCACAAGGACCAGCAGGACCAGAATAAACGTGGGCAGGTTCAGGCATGTGAGTTTTCATTTCGTATCGTTGGCATGGTATCCCATTCTCTTGCTTCCTAGGGCGTGCGGACCAGTCCTGTCAAAACATTTCCATCGGAAATGCGTCGCACCAAGCTCGATCCTGCTCCGCCCTTCGTGCTGGTAACTCGGCCAGTTTGAAACATCAAGTGCAGATAAACGGCTAGCACAATGGCCCACGTGGAGCATGCTGTAGGTGCCACTGCTGTGTGGTGTGGCGGTGGACAATGGTGACCGCCAGGGTTCCTCCGCCATTCGTCCCGGGGCAAAGGGAAAAGGGGCCAAATATGTGAAGAAGATATAGACAGCGAAACTCGGCTTGCCCTTAAAGGCCCCGAAGAAGTGAAACAAGAGTGCAAAATTGGGATAAGTGAATGACGACAAATGTGAAAATGCTCAAGAAAGAGTTCCCAACTATCGTCAAAGTCCACAAGCCGCGAGATGGAAGCTGTGCGATGTCCATCTCGAGCAATGCCTCAAACGCCGATTCCTTTTGTATTCCTCATTGCGCGCCTCGACTCCCCCCTCGGCAGAGCATCAAATTGCTGAATCAGAAGACTCAGCGGCTTGGAAGCTGTCAGTAGGCCAGACCAGGCACAGGTTTTCTGCCGACAGGTCTACTAGGTGGACCAGATGCAGCCTCCCGGCCAGGGGGCTGCATTGGGTTCATAGCACTGGGTCCCGGAGGGCTCATCTGTCTGTTCATGCCACTAGGACTTTGAGGTCGACCGGCTGGAGGTCCCTGGTATCTCGGCCCTGGAGACTGAGCTCTCGGGCCAGGACTCATGGGGCCACCCATCGGGGACTGGGCTCGGCCACCATACCCAGCCGGCGAGGCAGGTCGAGGGGCGCCCGGTGCCATCCTCGGGGGGGCAGGAGACGCAGGGAGGCCTGGGCGGCCTGTGGGTGGCATGCCTTGGGGAGTCGTGGGCCGATCGCCTTGAGGGGTCATTGGTCGCGGGCCGTTGGCGAAAGTAGGACCTCTGGAGTGACCCTGAGGGTCCACGGGAGGCCCGGGCCGAGCAGCACCTGGAGGCGGACGTGGCTTGACGGGACGGGTCGACAGACATGTCCGAGGCACGACACCTTGCTTGGAGCGGTCCAAGCGGATGACAAGAGCCTGCAATGGTGATTAGCAACTTTTCTTTTTGGAATGTGTCCGCGTATTTTGACACTTACCCATCCGTCATCGTACTCGTGAAGCAAGCGAACCAATTCACCGGCTCGCAAATGCATCTCATCCTCGAGTGTAGGCTTGAAGTCGAGCTGGACACGGTGGACACTGGAGTTCTGCGGGCCACCAGCTGCTGCAATGGCAGCCGCACCGTTGGAAGGCGGAGGGGCATAGCCTGGAGAGACCGAGGTCATACTGAACTCGGTTCCGGCAGGACTCGGCGGTGCCATGGCAGGATTCGGAGGCAGGGTCAGGTCGACGTTCTTGGGACCACCCCTGCGCATCGACGTCTTGCGCGACATTGCAGCGGCTCCCATGCCAGCAGCCACAGCGGTTCTCGCAACAGCGCCTGCAGCGAGGACAGGCCCGTTGGCCGTCATTGTATCTTGAACCGGCGTTTTCTTGTTCATCGCAGCAGATGGAGACGTCGGGCGACTGGAGCTCTGCTCCTCCGCGATGGGCTCCGGGACTCGCTCGGCCTGATGGCCAAACGGGTTGGCAGGGTTGGTGCTCTGGCTGGTGCCTGGTCGCTCCCATGTGCTCCCGCCAGGGGCGCGCGTTGTAGCAGCGGCAGCGGGCGCAAGGGACAGGGCGGCCCCCTTGCTTGCGCGCTTGTCGAGCCCGTTCCAGTTGGGCAGGAACTGCGTGACAGGTCGTAGGCTAATGCGCGGCGCCTTGGGGTCGCTGCGATTTGACATGGCTTCAAAGGGCGTTCGTCCGGCTCCCATGGCTCCGTGAAGCTTTTCGTCATCGCTGTCGAGCTGCTGGCGCTCGGCAGCCTGCTTGCGGCGACGATTGAACAGAAAGAAGACGAGCAAGCCCACCAAGAGGACTCCACCAAGAACGCCAAATGCAATGCCGGCCTTGGCTCCAGGGCTGGTACCCGAATCGGCGCTGCCATCTCCCGTTGATGCGTCCGCAGTGGTGCTGGAAGAAGGTACACTTTGAGAGGTCGAGGGTTGGACAGGGCCAAGATTCATGCTTGACGAGACGGACGCCTGTCCAGTGGCCTTGGCGAGGACGTTGTCGAGGGAGGTTGACATTGACCGGTTGGAGTCGTGGATTGCAGTAGGTATTGACGACACTGTCTTGGCCTCATGAGAGGTAGAGGCCGAGGCCGGAGTCGTCTTGGGTTCGGCCTTTCGGGTCGTAGTGGGCGCTGGGTTTTGCTTGGGAGCCTGAGAAGGCGACGGGCTGTTGTCTTCATACAAGGTCGTATGTCCGCCAACGGGGCCACTGAAGGTCGGGGCCATGGTCTTGTAGATGGTGCGCACGACGGTAGCAGGGTCTCCTGTCCAGCCGGTCAGGTCAGTTCATGAGCGCAAAGAAAAGGCATTTGCGAACCAGCACCAGTCTTTGGCGTCGGCACCTGGCATCACCTACCATTACCACCTTGGTCTCTCTGACTGTTTCCGCCGGAGCCATTGTCACTGTCGGGGCTGAAAGGATTAAGCTTATCAATCCAATCGCCAACGTCGTCTACGAAGTCGCGACGGTCGTGCAGATGGCGATGGTGGTGCTGGTGCGCCATGTTGTCGGTAGTCGCTAAGCAATGGCAAGACGAAGGATAGATGTCGACGGTCGGGAGTATGGCGATGTCAGACGGCCCTGTGCGATGTCGTGCGCCAGGAATACCGAGTATAGCGTCGACAGCAAGGAGAATGGGTGTGGTGTGCCGACTGGAACGTGAGGACGGCGAAAATCGAGGGAGAAGAGAATGTATTGGTCGACTATCGACCCGGGAGCTCGTTTCGCTCGAGGCGGTGCGACACTGTCTCGGCTGGCAACGATGGGTGGGGAAAAAGAAGGAATCGCAGTTGGGCCTGGTGCCAAGCGAGTGAAAGATGTTGAGGAGACGGTGCGAGGCGATGAGGGCGAAGCGAGAGGTGTTTTCGTGTTTGTCGGTCCGTATTCCGTCGTCGTCTTGAACTAAGGTAGGAAGGGTGGGAGGAAATCAGCACGGCAGACTCTCGACACAGTCACACGTTGGCGCGCGCGCTCGCACTCCCGTTTCACACCGGACAAGAGGTCCGTGAAAGCAGTAGCCAGCAGCTGCAAGTGAGCGAACGGTGAAGGTGGTGGAGGAAGGGGGGGGGGAGGTAAACGAGGCCGTCGCCGGGGCGAGGGCAAAGTATTGGCGCCAGCCGCAGTCCGCAGGTGCGAGGTGCTCTCGTACTTGGCACCTGCTGCACGGCGCCGCCTCGTAGGGCAGCGCCCAAGACGCAGCATCAGTTGATGGCAGGCCTTGGCCTTCGTCAAGTAGCCACAGTGGGGAGGTGCTTGACTGGGATCGGAAGAGTGCACGTCGACGATGCCTGCAACAAGCCTAGTGCGAGGGCCGCTCTAGGCTGCCTACTCGTGGCCGGCCAGATGCCGCCATGATGATTTGGCAAGCTGCACAACTCCTCACCGAGCCCACTCGCAAGTGTCACCCGGTATTAGTTAATGTGAATGTTCAAGGCACTGGAGCCGCCAGACGTCGGCCCGAGTCTGACGTTCCTGATCTGCCTCGCTCGGCTGCGGCAGCTGGAGCGGCAGATGCAGGGAAATCAGAAATCAGAAATCACAACTCCAGGACCCGCGCCGTGCCAGAGCATCCTTGGACGTTGGCTGCCCTGCTGTCCTCTTGGTCAACGACTACCTGTACTCGTACTTGTGCGAGCTGCCTCGTATCTCTGCATAGTCCCAAGCAGGCTGCCGGGCCCCCTCGTGCACATCATCATCTCACCCATCAGACCATGTCGGCCTGTCTAAAGCGGCGCCGCGACCACAGGACCGGAATAGACGGCCTCGGGGCCCCTGCAGGCGTCTGTGCCGCCCCAGCTCCCAGAGCGTCAGGGGCAGAGCCGCCGTGATTGGCTGCATCGTGGAGACGAGATTGCTAGTCAGGAACAGCGCCCCCAAGCGGCCAGTCCCAAGGGGACCAGGCGCCCCACCCGAGACCCCCTCATCACAACCAACCGCGATGGCGTCCATTCCCTTTTGCCATGGGGCCGCCCTCGGAACAGATCTGCATTGGTAGGATTCATTGACCACCATCACAACGACCACAATGGTCGTCACCCGCATGCATCCGCGCCCGCCTCCGCCCTCACCGCGTCTGCAAGCCGGGCTTGTTTGCCAAGTGGCGCCCCTAGGCCACGACCGCGCTGCACACCACATGCAGCGTCACTCTGCCGAGTCCTCGACCCAATAGCATGCCTTCTCTTCTTGACCACGACGCAATACTTTCAGCAACTGTCCCGAAGCGCCCGCCAATGTTTCTCCAGTATGTGACCATGTCTGTCGCTAATTCCGAAACGCCTGCCTCCCTTGCACCAAGGCCTCGCGAGCGCTCAAGAGGGGGCTGCGACGCTGTGTCATTCGACATTACCCATCTACAAGTACAGCTTCCACCAGCCATGCCTCACTCAGCCCGGAGCCAAGAAGATGAAAGCCCATATGTCGGTCGGTACTCGAACCATTGCACTTCTTTGGGGGAGGGGGCCCCTAGCAAGCCTTGAAACGCGCACCATCACGTTTGGCGCCGGTCATCTAGTCGATTATTCCGTTCTAAGCTAGCCCACAGTCCCCCGCCCGAGATGAGGACCCTTGTTGCCCCCGGCCAGGGGGAGTGGCATCTCATCAACGTCGTCGCCGGGCAACTTTGTGTGCTCATCCACCGCCACGTTGTTGCGCCGAATCTCCGGCCATTTGCCCGGGCACACGACTGCCATGAGAGCGAAACAAAACCGTCTGCAGCCTTGAATGGCGAACTTGGACCTGAAGCCTTTCAGGTTTCCAAATGAGTCGATTTGTTTGTCCTGTCATTGCACGTTGTGCCACTTTGTTTGCCATCGCAGCAGTAATCGCGTGAGCAGACCGAGCAGATCGGATCTGCCGCAACGGGTGTTTCAGCCTTTCGTCGCTTTCAGCAGAGCAGTGTTTTGTTTCAACGTGTTCGTCACCCGAATCGCCAACCTTGCCAGCTACCTCGGAGGTGGACACGGCCACTGGCTTGCGATGCCACGTGGCTGTCCGTGCTTTTCGCAGCTATGATGACATGACATGATCGGGAATATAATACAGCAAGTCAAACTTGACGATGGATGGAGTCGCCACGACGACGCGAAAGCTATCGACTCTTGTCGCAGGCCACAAACCGTGCGTTCAATCAGCTCGAGGTCTCATAATACTTTCACGTTGCGATCGGCAGCGCTTTGCAATGTGACTCGCACGAAATCGCGACTAGTCGAATTGCATGCAATTGCCTTTGTGAATTAAGATCGCTCTTGCCCGTCCAGATTCCGAGTGATGCACGTCAAACCACATTCTCTATCTCGCCGGCGGTCAGGGTTCCTCTGCTGCAATTTTCGTGCCCAACTTTGCGAGTGGCATTACGTGTCTGAGCTATTCGCGCCTCTGATTTACTGCTAGCTGCGCTACTGACGACGACTCAACCGCGGCAGAGTTGGCTAAGAAAGGTATTGCAACAGTCGTTTATTTTTGACCGAGTCTAGAGGTCTATCAGCGCTGGATAAGGGATCTCTCGTTTTGTTCATCACTCACGTCGCCAGAGCCACCACCCCGCAGGTGCAGGTCCGCTTCATCACTCATTGGTTCAATGGGACTCTAAAAGGAGAGTCAGTACGGAGTAGCTAGATTCGAAAGCAACGAGCTGGCCTGCCTTGCAAACGCAAAGAAGACGGTGGCTGCGGTGAAAACTCATGGGAAACAATTTGAACTTGCAGCACGCAGAGAGACAGAGCAAAAGAAATGGCAGAAACAGTGAAGAGCTCAATTACCGGTTGGGTCATGTTGACCGTCAGCTTTGGCCCGGCGGTCGATGTTTGCGTTTGGTCTGGCATTGGTTGTTGTTGCTCGGCAGTAGACATTTTGACCAGTCACCACAAACAAGTCTATTGGAGAGATGCATGAGACCAAGATGTGTTTCAATTTATCGCAGTCGGGTAAGGAAACTTTGACAACAAGCGAGATGGAGTTTGTAGCCCGCTGACGTCAATCCTGTTGGTTGAGGCGACAATGAGAGGGCGGTGATGCAGGCGGGATGGATGCTTCGCCACCCAAAGAAAGCCCCTCCGCAAGCTCAGCCACAGCGAATGCAACCGCGGCGACCCGCCTCGTGTGTGCCTTGCAGATAAGATTCTCAGCTGCAAAGGTGATCAGCTGACCCTGTGCCTTCATGGTCAGTTGTCCGAGAGAGACGTACGCTTCTTTATGGCTTGCGCAACGGTATGGCTTGCGCGGTATGGCTTGCGCCCCTTCAAGCCATATCTCTCGTGGATTCCTCTGCTTCCGTGACCGGACAACGTCACATATAGCATCGCGAATACTGTCGTGCAGACTACATGCGGGATCAATGCCATCTAATCGCAAGCCGGTTGCGGTTTCACATGCGCCATAGACGGCCGAACTCTTCACAGCCGTGACTCATCTTGCCGTGTAAGCAAAAGGTGGGTTTGGCACGGCACTCATCCATTCGTGACCGCAACACTGGCAGCAAGCTAGGATATGGCGCTTTCTCCTGGCCGTTGTGTCTTTGCAGGACCAGCACGGCGAGGAGAGCTGTTATACGCTTGGTGGTGACCAC
The DNA here is from genome assembly GCA_024340015.1 of Tolypocladium ovalisporum. Taxonomy (NCBI): domain Eukaryota; kingdom Fungi; phylum Ascomycota; class Sordariomycetes; order Hypocreales; family Ophiocordycipitaceae; genus Tolypocladium; species Tolypocladium ovalisporum. Next base: position 40,381 of record JALHBZ010000027.1, on the reverse strand, counting down.
GGCTAGTTGTTCTCATCACCAGTTGATGTGTCTGATCATCGTGGCATTTGTTACCCTTCCGAGTAGCCACCTTCCACCCTCTATGCCAGTATATGGTACGCGCTTCCAATGCCGCACGGTAGTCTACTAGTTGCCCTCCAATGATGCTGGTTGCACTCACATGAGTGGCGAGTTGCGCGGGCCGGGTATAAACGCAGCGCGGGACATGTCCTCTCCATCCCGTCTCCCGCTCGCCTACATCGAGTCCTCCATCTGTCGACTTCGTGTCTTCGACCAGTTATCCCTATCCTCCTTGCCACCTTGGCTCTCCAGACCCATGCCGCGCTCCACCCATTCTCTGCTCTCCATGTGGCTCAGTCGGCTCAGCGCTCTGGCAAAGGCAAAGGCTTCCTCCTCGCCCGCGAACAGGTTCGAGTTGGCGAGCTTCTCGGCATTGCTCTCCGGGTCCTCCATAATCTCGCCCAGGACCTCTTCCCTCTCCTTCTTGCCACCCTTTCTTTGAGAGTCTCCTTGCAGCAAGCTCTCGGCTATTTCGTCGCGCGACACGAAGAGCTCGGTAAGGGGTTTCTCCGTCGTAAGGACAAGCTTTGCGTTGCCCTCGTAGACGGCGTCGATGAATGTGATGAACCTCCGCGCCAGATCGCGCTCGCGTATGGTCATCCCTGGGACATCCGTGACAATAAAGGCGTCGTAGCTGCGGACCAGCTCGAGGTAGTCTGCTGCCGACTTGGGTTTGCCAATGAGTTCGTCAAAGGTGAACCAGGCGCACTGCCCGCTGACGCGTGGTACGTATATCTCTCGGCCCCAGACCCTCTGCGTCTCGGGATGCGGTGCAAAGTTCTCCGAGTCGCCAAGGAAGCGGAACCACTTCTCGGCGTGCGAATTAGCGTGCTTGTCTAGGGGCGTGTGGTATACTCCAGATGGCGGTCTCGGGATCTTGCGGTAGTCTGTAGTCGAATCCAGGTTTATTACGTGGAGCCGGCTCTTCAGGAGCTTGATCGCCGGGACGAACGACTCCCGTTGGATTCCGTTCTTGTACAGGTCATCTGGCTGCCGATTCGACGTGGTGACCAACACCACACCATGGGACATGAGGCACTCTAGGAGCCTTTTCACCAAGGTCAGTCGAGGAGCTCCGGACGAACGTCCAGCGTGTACGCATCGCGCTACGTACCTTCTTAGAATCATGGCATCAGCCACGTCTGTACACTGAAACTCGTCAAAACAGAGCACGTTCCCTTGCTCGGCAATGTCTGCGGCCACGAATGGTATGGCGTCGGCATCACTGCCGTGCTCCAGCTTCATCTTATGCAGCCGCTTGTGGACGTCCTGCATGAAGTTGTGGAAGTGTATGCGCGTCTTTGACTTGACCGAGCTAGGCAGAGTGTCGTAGAAGAGGTCCATGAGCATGGTCTTGCCGCTACCCACATCTCCGAAGAGGTAGAGGCCTCGAGGAAGGTCGCTTGGGATCTCGCCGATGGCCGACTGCGCGCCGTTGCTCTTGCCGAAGAGTGACGAAAGCATTGATTTCTTGGCAGGCTTGAGGATGTCGAGGCTAGGATGGACGACGGGAGGCGCATCATAGTCGGTGAGTTCGTTGTGGAGATGCTGGAGACTCTCGATGATACCTAAGACGGAGCGTCAGCCACCCCTCGGAGACCCTCTGCTTCAAGTTCCCCAACCAACCTCTCTGGTGCTCATCGTTACGCAGTGACCCAGCCTCCACCCGTCTATCGTATTCTGCCAGCGGGCCCCCACCGCGCGGCGCCCCGTTCGAGACGGTCGCAAACGATCGCAGCTTGACACGACATGCGGTACAGACGGTCAGCTTTGAGGATATCACCGAGAGCACTCGGGGCCTGTTGTGAAACGCAACATGACGCGGTACAGGCTGCCCCGCGCTCGAGCGAACGCAGCTGGCGAATGTTCTGGCGCGCGAGCAAGAAGCTGCTGTCCGCAGGCTGCGCAGAGGCTCATTGCGCGCCACGCCACCCCGCATTTTGCGGTTCAGGCGGCGCAGAAAGACAATAGTAAGGAGGCTCTGAGATGCTCGGTCAAGGTCGGCCAGGGACAAATATCATCATCGGGACAGGACGGATCGATCGGTAGGTAGGTTTTTGGGATGTCGTTGAAGAACGCCTGGGCCAACATCGGTCACGAGGGAGGGTGTCCGGACCCCATATTGCCGACGCTCGGGAACGCTTCGGCGAGTCGGCCTGCAGAACAAGCAGGGTCCGCTAGTCACGCCGGTCAAGCAGCCTCGCCTACCCTAGACATCGAAACCATTCTCAAGCACATATCGACCTAGCTCCTGATATTCTTAGTAGACTTATTACCTCGAGTCTCTTAGATCTAAGGCGTTAGTCGACTTTGGACTGCGGACGCGCGCCGTCAATCTCGTCAGAGAATTGATTTTTCCCGAGAGTATTCGCGATGGAAGATGGCATGTTCTCACGAGCTTTGGCGACCGTATCGAATCCACGCCTCCCCTTGTGCGAAGCTGTTGATATGGCATGACGTGAGAGTACTACCCGTCCAACCGGGCGAGGGATGACTGTTCAGATTTCATGTCGTGCAATGCGGGCTCTGATGGCACTTGGAGCCTTCTCGCTGAAACTATGCACAGCACCGAGAATTGGCAAACTGAGGGCAATCATAGACCGTAGTAACTACGGACTGCTGCTGCTGGTAACATGAGTAGGTCATGTGACCGTTCGGCTTGCACAAATCAAGGAAATCGATAACAGTCGTAGCTGAAAAGATGGAAACTCTTCAGCCTTTGCCGGGGTCAGTGAGAGCGCTGTGAGACACCAGCTGCTCGTCGTCCGTATCGCACGATGAATGTGACTCAGCGTTGACGATACCAGTTCCTGACCTTGATGGCACCCCTTTTTCTGCGTGTCGGTGGCGCGGATTGGGTCTTACTCGGGGGCTGAGATATTGTTTCGGGAAAGCTTTTGGGGCCGGTTCGTTGTGAGCTGTCGACGATGGCTGACCGCTGCCAATGGCAGCCGGTAAACACTCACACTAGGCGTAGCGCAGTGAACCAAGATACAAAATCAGATGCAGGGGCCTGAAAGTTATTCATGGCTCAGCCGCAGTGAGAAGGTCTGGGCCATAGAGATCAATACGGGTCGACAATAGATAGTCGATATGTAGCAGAGGCTCCCAAGTTGCTTCACGAAGGTCGGCGAAATGCATGAAACGCTCACAAATACTGGATAAGGGCGTGCGTCACCAAAAGAAAGTGCGAAATACTGTTGATCGATATACTTGGTCAAGTCTGCGATGGCCAAGGACCCTCTTGAGATGACAGTATCTCGGCCATTGGCACTTGAAGGAAAGAAGCTTGAAACGGAAGAGTCAGCCATTGCACAAACACAACAGAGCCCAATTGATCATGTGACGGCCGGTATCTGCGGATATATGGTACTGCAGTCAACATGCGAAATCCCCAGTCAAGGGAAGACAGAGCTAATTTTGGGTCATCTGTCCGTCCATCGATGACACAATAGATGCCACAAGACCACGTTTCATCCGTGGCTGAGTGTCTCCCTTGAGGATCTGCTAAGACTTCGGAAGATTTCCCAAAAAGCTTGGTGGTAAGGCAAATGAGTTCAGTACTAGTGGAGACTCCATGTCAATTTGAATTTCAGGGTCATACTGCTAAGGCTTGCCCAAGTACAGTCTCTGTTTGGATTGGAATACGGAATGCTCAAGTAGCCCGATTAGTACTCGTAGGCACAAAGTGGAGGTACCGTGCAGAGTCGTAATATTTTCAAACGTGCGACGGACCATGTAGACGGCATGTACAGGGTTGCACTGCCTTCACGTTCCACGGCAGATCTCCACAGAATGAAGATTGGGCCCGTGGGTTGAAGTAGGCTTCACGTTGCATGTCAACAGGGATATGAGATATTCGGCAGACAATTCTCTTGATACGTCAACAGCCGGATACGCGGTTCCACGACGTTGCGTTAGATGAACTTGAGAGAGGTAAGCAATCGAAGGCCCTGCGGTTCATGAGACTGCACCTGTAAAGCAATGAAAAGCGATGAGGCCGTTATGGGACTGTCAACTTTGCAGAGGAACAACGCTCTGGGTTCTAGACCCCCCACCCTCCGGTTGAGGAAAAAGGGGCGGGGGGGAGGGGGGGAGGAGACGGGAAGATGCGGAAGTCGCGGAATTATGGCTCTCGTATCCTATCCGCCAGCACTTCACGCCATGCCGTTGCATTCCCCGACAAATCTATGAAACTTAATGAGGAAGCACACGTTGGGCTTGACGCGACGGGTGTGGCCCCAGCCACTGGACAAGATCTGAAAACCGCAAAGACGTTGCGTGAATCGCATGTCGCCGACCTTCCGTGCCAAGCAACCCGAAGTCCGCCTCTGAGATGGTGGCTTTGCCCACGTCCCCGCTGGCCAGCGTTCATGGGTCCGCGTCACCTTGTACCAGAGGTCTCGTCGTGTCTTCCAAGCTCCAGAGTTCACTTTGAAGGTCTACGGCTTCGGCTTCCTTCCGGCTGGGGGCTTGACGTGCCAAGGGTCTCCCGCAGGGATCGGCGTCACGACACGAGACCTCCTCTGCGCGGTCCCTTCTTCGTCGGTATGAAAGTCAATTTTATGGAGAGTCATGCCATGTACGTCGTAGTTGCGAGCCGTCCAAGGTGTCTTCTTTCGCGCTTTATCGAGGTGGCAGGCAAGCAGGATTACCATCAACGTTGACTTGGCAGCATGCAACGCTGGCACTGCTGCTAGGACTTGTCAGTTGTCAACTCGGCCACTACCCCAAGCAGCCGCGGCCGTCGGAGCAGATGATGCGATTGAGAACTTTGCTGCGAAGTGGCTTGGCTTGATTTTTCAAAGGCTCTGGGCAATATGGGCTTTTGGAGTTTAGCCTTTGAACAAGCACAAGCCGTCGGGCCCGGGGACTCCGCAACCACGTGCGACGCCGGAAAGAATAGCAGCCAAGACATGACGTCAGCCTTAATGCTATCCCTCACTCAATATTTCAATACGCATGGCATTGTAGAATGCCTGCCAGTCCTGCTGTCGAATTTGGGGGGAAATTTGATATCCTAGCGGTCGTGGCCGCGGGCAGCCACAAGTTACAGCCACATTCAGAAGAGGCACAGCAACCCGGCTCATGGAGCCCAACAATCCCGCCTGCGGGTGAGACTGCACAAATGTGGGCAATGGGCATCGGGCACTTTCCTCTATAGCATGCTGGGAGGCAGGCTGGGGCATCCAGCCTCGCTCGCATCTGTGTGGGATCTTCAGGGCTCGGAAGACGAGCCGCGGAGACGAGGACTCGAGGAGCATGTAGCTGACGACGCCCAAGAATAAGAATTGCCGATTGCAACATCTCTCCGCCGGACTATCCTTCCCTAACTCGACGCTGCAGATGACGCCGCCCCATGAGGACGGCTGCCGGCAGAGACCGCGGAACCCGTTGGGACTGCAGACTGTACAGTGCCTATGCGGGCGGCACGAGCCCCGTCAGTCTTGTCTCGAACGCATGCAAGTCGAAGCCACGTGGCTCAAGAGCGGACTCAGCCGTCCGAAAGGGGCAGGTGAGCAGCTTTGCGGGAAGACCGCGTTCTGCTGAGGTGTCAACTCATCTACACTCAAAGCTACCATGACTCCGTCTCTGAGACGGGGCTGAGGAGATAAACGACATGTAAACCTGAGTACAATAACAAGATGTGACCTTGATACTCCTAGGAGTTTTCTCGGGTTCTAGCGCGGCACTTCGGACGGCCAGTCGTCCTAGGCCCGCTTTGCGAAAAGGGTAATCGGCCAGGGCGACGGCTCCACCCGGCGGAGACCCATGCCGAGGTTGGCAAAGAAGACGGGAGTCGAATCAGTTCTGTCCGGCCGAGGCTTGGGGGAACAGGACCGGGCCAAGGGTCTTGAGCATCTGTGTCAGCTGTCAAAGACTGAGCAATGACATTAAAGCTGCAAACCATATATGCGGCCACGCGCAACGGCACAGCCAGTTTTGCCGAAGATCGACGACAAGGTTGCGGCGGGCACCCCTTTGTGAGCACAAGGCTAGCGCAGCAGTCGCAAGCCTCAATGGCCGCG
>JALHBZ010000027.1:0-34079 GCA_024340015.1 Tolypocladium ovalisporum | reverse complement strand
GGGGGGGGCGGCAATTTGCAAATTGACTCGGGAACAACATTGGCTGTTAGCAACTTAGCGCACTATCGCGTCCCATCAGCATCACAGTCTGGCGGGCCAGGCAAAGGGTATCCCCCCCTTGTCGTCGATACACGAGCAGGCACGCCGACGACCCGAATAACATGTCACTGAGGACCAGAATGTGGCTTTCGTACCCCGTATGAAGCGTTACGGTCCATACTCTTGCCTTACCTGGGTCAGCTTCTTCGGGGCGAGGCGCTCCTCATGCAGGACGGCTTATATGGAAGCAACCAACAAACGAGAGTCTTACTGTCAGGTCAAAGAACGAGACTCAACTGTCTGCTCTATACCTCCCCGTGCTGCCGATTGTCTTGGCAGGTTTGACGATTCAGGCTCTTCGGCCGTTCTGCGGATGTTGGGGTAGACAATGACGCCTAGCGACGCTGCCACAGTTCGAGCAACAAGTCATGGACCTGTGAGAGTCGTATAGCAACGTTGACGTGACGACAGGGCGGGCTGACAAGCCTGCCAACCCAGCCACTGCGAATTGACTCCCTGCTCTTGAACACCTACTTCTTCTTATTACTCGTACCTGCTTGGCGGGCGCTGGCGGGGTGATTCGAGATGCCCGACCGCGGCCCACCGCGACGGAGGCGACTGCGCCGCACGGCCTACCAGGCTAGCAACGCTGAGGAGGTGAAGAGAGACGACTGACGAGGGGCAATGACGCGACGCGGCTCAGGGCTGGCCCCTCGGTATGAGAAGGAAGAAGCAAAAAGGAAAGACTTGACGGGGTCGCCGAGTACGGCGTGTTGCGGCTCGCGCGCCCGTCTGCGAGATTCCGCCGTCGGGCACGAGGCCATGAATCAAGATGCGATGCGGCTCGCCCATCGGAAACCTTACGGAGTCTGGATTAGCATCGAGTCAAAGGGGATTAGGCGCCCCAGGTTGTTCGCTGTGGGTGGGACGGAGGCGGATTAGCTTCTCCCTGCCGACTGGCCTAGTGCCAGGAGACACCCCCTCCAAAACTCCCGTCCTTCCCGCCGAGCGGTACCTAAGCTGTGGCGAGCCAATCCAGGAGCTTTCCAGGCTCTTTCCAGCTGCCAATGTCGAGGAAAACCCGTGTCGCGACTTCTGACTTGATCAGCATCATCTACCTCCGCTCCCCAGCCTTGACCACGCCTCGCCTGACATGACGCCGCTGGCCTTCCAAGGCACGGCAGAGGCGGCCCAGCTCGGTAGAGATTACGGACTGGCCCTGAGGCAATCGCCTGCCATGCCTTGCCGCGCGCGATAGGGCAGGCCGCTCGCTGTTGGCCATGTCGTGCCTCTCGTTCGCCGTTCAGTACGTGCCGAAGCTTTTCGTTCACACACCTCTACGAGGTAGGGTTCACCGATGTCGGACCCCTCCAACGGTACTGGTCCAAGTACGACGCTTGATGTTTAAGAGTAAGGCACCTGGCTGGCCATAAACTGCCCTACAATTCCACAAGCCAAGACGAGGCGCTTGGGGCGCATGCGCGCACATGCATGGCAGGCCTAAACCACCCGACGCGCTGGGTGGATATGGAGCACGCCACGCCACGCCCCAATGACGCTTTTTGGCTCCGACTTGGCTCGCTCCCAGCCAGCAGATACGTCGGGATTACCCAACTCGTAAGGCAAGGCTAGGTATCGCAGAGCCTGGCCTATAGCATCCATTACCGTGCCTTGCTGGCCACGCCGCTGCGAGGTCGATCCCATTCACCCCATTTCCCTTGGCTCTTCCCAACGCCCCAGACACCCACGAGCGGCTAATCCACGACTTCAGGTGTTGCGCCCAGGCTGTGGCCCCTTCCACCACGAGTATGAGCATCGTTCCTTGCCGCCGGGAAATTCCCGAAATGGGCCTCCAAGCCTGCCGTGTCGATGCCGGGTCCTTGTCGTTCCCTAGCGTCCTGATCACCCTGCGGGCTTGGTGCATTGTCCCTGGGCAATTCGCACTTTGTTTCTTTGAAGCTGCCGTCCGAACTCCCCATCTGGCGAGCCCGATGAATACATAATCCCTGCCCTGCTGATTCATCTTCCTTTGTCCCCTCGCTGCTGCATCCCCCGGCAAATGTACGCCACTGTACGTACCTGTATGCCGGTACCCCGCTTCCATTGGAGCTCTACAGTCTACACGTACTCGACGCCTCGTTCTACATCAATGCCTTGCTCCAGGTGTACGAGTGCACCCACGCGAGCGTGCTCGGAATTCCCCCACGGGGTACCTTAACTATCATCCCGAGAAGGAGGCAAACAAACCCCCTGCGGTAAAGACCTTGGCTGCCGAGGTCCGCTCTACTTAGGCTCAGCCAAGTTGCGCCCTTGCATGCGTGTTGTCGCCAAGCATATGATATGCTCAATGAAGGCTGCACCCGATCTCGTTAGAGAATACTCTAGACGCCGTGGGCGATGCTCGCCAATGCCGGGCCGCTCGCCAGCACGAGGCAACGTCGATTCATCGTGGCGCGCTAGACTTACACTAAAGACGGACAAGGGAGGACATCTACACACACACGCAAAGACACACCCGCACACCACCGCACCGGGCCCGCACTCGCACCCCCCTGCCACCGAAGCCAGGGACTCCATGGCCTGCTACTCGTAGGCGGCTGGGCCGGTCTCAAGTGCGCGCCTACTTGTTCGTTGGCCATCCGGCTCCCTACTAGCGTGCTCTGGAGTCTGGAATGAGGTCTCCATCCAGCGACAGCCTCCCCACTCATTAGTCGCCAGGCTCATGGGCTTCCCCATATCCCTCTCGGCGGCGGGGGGTGGTTGCTGTATGTATCAGGGCAAGCTTGAATCAGGTCTGAAGCCGCCGTTGAGCCTCCGGGACTTGCGCCGGCCCTCGGGACTCCATCTCTAGCAACGGCTTCCGCACCTGTACTCGAGCACTTGCACCTTCTCATCCCTGCAGCAACTTGTTATACATACTACTCCACAGATCTTCCTCGACTTGTTTGGCTTTGAGAGTTATGAAGTCGCACCAATTAGCGCTGCAATACTCATCTAGACCTCGAGCCGGGAGTTAGGTGTTCTCCAGCTCCGATTCTTTCTTCACATCCCGAACTTTGCTCCGACTCTCTCTTTCTACCAGTCTCTCTCGGCGCAACAGACGCCAACCTGAAGCTCAGCATCCTTCGAAGTCTCCTGCTGGAGGGCAATTCGGCGCTCGTACGGTTGAGAAACGTCCAAAGGCCAAATGTCAACCCCCGCAGTAAGTATTGAAACCAACGCCGCACGGCGTCTCAAGCGCAGGTGGTTGAGTTTCTGTCCAACACAATGACCCTCTTGAACAGCAAAAGGCCAACTTAGCCCGTATACGAGACAATCAAAGGAGATCACGCGCACGCAGGAGAGAATACCTTCAGGAGCTCGAGCAGCGGCTTCGAGTATGTGAGCTCCAAGGCATCGAGGCATCCGCCGAGGTGCAGGTGGCCGCAAGGAGAGTCGCCGAGGAGAACAAGCAGCTGCGCGAGCTCCTCAACAGGTACGGCGCCAGCGATGAGTCCATCGCCAACTTCCTGCAGTCGGGCGCTGTCAGTCCCCTTGATTTCGGCCGAGGGCAGCGGTTCCATACGGGTGACCCAGGAACTTCTGGCCAGTCGCTGCAGCAGCTCTTGCTACCTCGACGACCAGCCAGCCTTGACCACAACATCTCCTTTTCCCTACCTAGCGAGTCCAGCCGGGAGGATTCTATCGCCAGTGTGTCTACGGCAGGCTCGTCTGTGTGGGAAACTTCGCGAGGGACGATGGCAACTTACGGCCACCAGCAGCAAATCGGCGTAGCCCCGACTGTCATGGGCTCGTCAAGTCATCAGCAATATCCTTCCTCGGCCTTTACAGGAAACGCAGCAACGACGCCACAGACCTCGCTTTCTAGTCTGTCTCCAATATCGATGCTTAGCGATCCTCGGCAGGCGATTGTCACGCCGCAGTCCATGTCCATGCCCATACACGGGCGCCCGATCATAAATTACCACTATCCAATGTCGTCGTATCACGACGTCGCGACTCGGGCCTATGGACCTCCCGGGGGCGATTTGCAAGGTCCGCCCGATGGCGGTTGCTGATGGTGGCTTGCGGAGGGGCATCGCTCTGCGTCGCCTCGAAGGACCGCCGTTTCAGGCAAAAAAGTTTACAACGAGAAGCCATGATGGGCTCGCAGGCCATCATGCTCTCCAAAGGGAGCAGCATCCGCGTTGAGATAACATGGGTCGTTGGATCGAAGAACTACGGTACCAGCATGTTAAACCGCCTCGAAACGGGCACCTCTTGGCCTATGTCAGTTACCGAGAACAACGCGTGCGATTGCAACGATTCTGCAGCCGCTTCTCGACTCCGCGGCGGCGACGATTTAGCAGTCACAACAGCCCACGGCCACCTGTAAGGCCCGAGCCAGATTAAACATCGAAAAAACCCTGACGACGGACCGACCTCGGGCACGTAGAGGGACTACGAGTGGGAAAGTTTGGCCGAAAGTTCCGGTTTTACGCTAATTAGTAGACGCATGGGCGTGCCAAGACTGGGTGGAGGCGACAAGAGCTTTCTTTTCTTCATGTTGAGGCCGAATCAACGCTGTCGGCAAAGTCGGTCAAGATTCGGCGCCAGAACTAATTTGCGGGTTGCAGAGGCGTCTTCCAGGTCGAGATTGGACGAAGCCCCCGGCGTGCGACAACGATGGCCAAGAAACCCGACGTCGGATTCGAGGCTACGAGGTCCGTTGCTGTGACGAGCTACGCCAGGGTCCAGATACCAGAAATAGGAGAAGTCATGATTGGCGTTGGACACAGAAAATACGGGTACGAGAACACGAGGGAACAAAACGGGCCGTGGAGCATTGACGATCTTGCGACCTATGGTGAGCGGGTAGACGGGTCGAGCAGCTGCACCCGCAAAGGTCACGAGTGCTTGCTACGATGGACTCTATGCATGCGTCGGGGAGCCGTGTGAATGGGACTCAATGGATGAAGGGCATTTGCAAGGTAGAGCAGGTTCAAGGGGTGGCTTTGTGGCTGAATATAGAATAATGCTTGGCCATTGACATACGAGTCAACAAAGAACGTTAAAGGCAGTGACGGGTCTGAAAGACGGACAGAAGTCCGACGACAAGCGACAGTCTACAGCTAAATAGGCAAATCAGACAGCTCGCGCACTCGCCTGGCGGCTTGGGCTGGGAAATTCCTCGGTCCTTCGTATTTGCGCCAATTGCTTGGCGGCTTGTTCGAATCGCACAGCAAACCAGATTTGGAACAGATGGACCAAAGCTACGGCGAAGAGGTAGAGGGGCGACGCGAGAGAAAAAGGTGCAGCGAAGATTCAGCTGACGACAGCAACGGGGCGCGATCCGGCCGTCGTAAACGACAACGGCAGCAAGACCGTGGTTCGTCGCCGAGCCGGACTCTCGCTGGCTTCGAGGCTGGATCTACGGCCACTGGTGGTGGTGGCGGCAGCGAGCGAACGCGGACCGGGACTGGGTGTAATAGTGGCAGGACGGATGGATCGGGATCACCAGCATGGGAGCCTCCACACGTACGGTCCGGAGGCGTCGTGAGTCGCGTGACTGCGGCGACGGAAAACGAGGGTCAAGGGGACGGCGGGCGCGGGCGCGGTTCGAAACGGCACAATGCAGCTGCCAAGGCTGGCCGGCCTGCAGCCAAGCCCACAGCCAACATGACGTCTCTTGGTGGTGACGGGCGGACGACGACGCTGAAGCACGAGGTGGTGGTGGTGGGCGAGGGGTCTCGGAGGGGCCAATCGGCTCGACCCGTCACCGCAGACCGGCCCGGAGGATCTGCGGACAAGGATGGCTCTGGTCGGCGTGAGCGACGTGGGCGACCTCGGCAAGACGACAAGGCAGCTCCGAGTAAGTCTGGTGGCGGCGATGATGGCGAGACGAATCCCGCTTGCACGCGTGCATCCTCGGTTCAGCTTGGCGGCGCATCGGCGGCCGCGACGTTGCCAAGGAATCGGCATCGTGCAGCATCAGCAGCAAGGGCTGCGACAGCTCTCGAGGACAAACCACAAGAGCACACCTTGGGGACGGCAAAGAAGAGGGCTGCGGCGACGGCGCGCGATGCTACAAGGGGAAACGACCCTCCGCAGCCGTCGACGCCCTCAGGGCGCCGCACGCGTCAAAATGAGCTGTTCAGCGATGCGCCGCCCGCAGCCACCGACGGATACAGCGGCGGCGGCCCCGATGGGGCACCTGCAGCAGCCGCCTGCAGCGCCGCCGCCGCCGCCGACGTCGAGTCAGTGGGTCGCCGCCACACCCGCCCCGAGACGCCGGCCGCTCTCCGCAATCCTGCCCCCGCCGCCGCCGGCGGCGCTTCTCTCCCCGCACTACGCGCTGCTGCAGCACGCCGACAACGACGCGGGCGTCGACACGACCGCCCTCGACGACGAGGCCGCCGTGCTGCTGGCCATCTTCGAGTACCAGAACCTCGCCGGCCTGGCCTCGCGCGACGCCGTCCCCTTCAGCGAGCTCCACGCCGTCTTCTCCCGGCTGCCGCTCCTGTTGCAGCGCGAGGCCTTTGACCGCGCGCCGCGTCGCGCGAGGGCCTTTGCCGAGGCCGTGCTGCGCTGCTGGCCAGACTACATGGGTGAGACGCTCGAGCCCAGGGCGATGGGGGCCGTGCTCAAGGGGATGCGCCGGCGCCTCGACGGCTTGCTGATGTGCGGTGCCCGCGCCGAGCAGGTGCCGTACTTGGTAGAGGAAACGGACACGGAATATATGGAGGTGTGAGGGTTGTTCTTTGCTCGAGAAAGGCCGTGCTATGAGTCCTGCAGGTGATCAGCGTCGTACCCGACTGTCAGTACGTAGTCGGGACGTCGCAACAAGACGGAACGTGTCAAGCTCAAACATTGTCTCATATGATGCATGTAAATTTCGCTCCTAGCCGTGACCGTTTACCCGTTGTACATGAACGCCAGACCCGCAGCCCCCATCCTCCTCAAATCGAGGCAGACGCATAATCCAAAGCACGACATGACCACATCTACAAGAAGTAGTCGGCCACAGGCTTCTTCGCGGGCATGCCTCTGGAATCCTGCGGCGCGGCCTGGAACACGCGGTACCGTCGCGCTGGTCCGGCCTTGTGGCCGCCGCCCGTCTCCGCCTCCATCATGACACCGCCGACGCCGCCGTCGCTGCGGCCCACGTCGCCGTTGCTGCGCGCGAAGACGCCCGTGCCCGAGCTGTCCTCGGACAACTCCAGCACTGCCGCGACGTTGCCGCATCGATAGCAGTAGTTTGGCGCCGACCAGACTGTGACGATGGACGCGTCAAACATTTCCTTGAAGCCCTCCTTGACCAGCTGGTGCGCGCGCGCAATCAGGCTGAGGTCGTTGCGGTGGTTGAAGACCTTGACAATGTCAGCCCCAAAGAGGAAGCCAGCACCGCGCGGGGATAGACCCCAGCCGTCGATATCGTCTGGGTCTGACCACAGCAGGTCGCACATGGCGCCCTCGTGGGGTACCTCTTGCTTCCGATCGATAAGACGAATTTTGTCCACCGTGTCGATGAGCGGGCTCAGACCGCCATGCACGCATAGCACCGCTCCTGTAGGGTTGCCCACGCTGCCGCCGCTGTCCGCCGATGCCCCTGAGCCAGGCGGGCCAGTCTTCTCCCCACCTCCGGCACCGGCACCGGCACCGGCACCAGCCCCGCCCCCGTTGGCTGCTTGGGCAGCGGCCTGGGCATCAGCTTCCAGCTGCCGGAGTCTCTGTCGCGAGAAGCGGCTGATGATGGCGCCGTTCTGATCGCACACTTCAATCTCAGTGTCCTCTTCGACGGGGGCCTGGCCAGGGGAGAGGGTATTGGAGGCGCCGAGGACGATGGCGCCCAGCGCGAGGTAGTCGAAAACGTCGCAGCAGTAACGCCATACATTTGCGCTGCCGTATTTCCTGAGGCACTCGTCGTAGAAGCCGTAGACGGTGGTGATCTGGCGCGACTCGTGGTTGCCGCGAATGAGGGTCATGCGGTCGGGGTATCGAACTTTAAGACAGAGGAGGAGGAGAAAGGACTCGAGAGAATAGAAACCACGGTCGACGAAGTCGCCTTTGCTTGGGTTAGCCAATGATGCAGTCCAAACATGGCATCAAGCAAAAGACCTACCCATGAAGAGATAGTTTGTGTCGGGCACGTCACCACCGACCCGGAACAGCTCCATCAGGTCATGGAACTGGCCGTGGATGTCGCCACATATCTATCGCATTGTCAGAAGACGGGAATTAAGCCACCGCCAAGACTGTGAATGCCGTACCGTGACTGGCGCAGTCACCGTGACCACGTTCCCTTCTTCGATCAGCAGCTCGCGGGCTCTGTGGCACAGCTCTCGAACCTGGGGTTCAGGTATAGGTCGGCACGCGCGCAGTTGCGCAATCGCCCTGCGAGCCACGTTAGAACATGGCTGCCGGGCAAGGGGGCATCGGAGGCGTACTTGTCGAGATCGCTCATGGTGGCCCTGCTACCGGCCCGGCTTCGGTGACGCTCGCACGTAAGGCGCAGCGACCGCTTGCAATCTCGTTCGTGTCAAATCGGGGGATCATAACATGTCGGGACGATGCGATTCAAGAGCAAGGAAGCAACGCCCCAAGCGAGTTGGGCGGTCGGTGTCTTGTTGCGAGAGCAGGGGTCCTGCGAGTGGTTGAAGAGCGAAAATCTAGAGATGTCGTCGCTGGCGATCGCCGAAGGCTATCGGGAAGCGCAATCCGACCAGCCTGCCCGATTTCTTAAGACGACGCTAGCGCCGTGCCCCGCGACCCACAGGGTAGGGGGTGCACGGGACCACGTTCTGCCGGATCCGGAGCCTCGGCGGTCACTCCAACCAATGGGCGGCCTCGGAAACAATCATGCAGCAGACCATCGCGAGAGGCGCCTTTTCTGCGTGTCGTCGCATCATCCCACCTCGAAGTTGATCCCAGTATCGTCGCCGCCCTCGGCCCAGCCTTTGTCGCGGCGATTGGAACATGTTGCGATAATTATGTGAGCACTCCACGTCGCCTGCGTCGCCGTCGAAAACTCCGCTGACCGGCCAATTGAACCTGCTTGATCCCTGGATCCGAAAACTACAAAGAAGGGATCATGCCACCGCACCTGCACCCCAGGTCACGCATGACCTCGTCTCTCTTCGCTACGACCGTCGTCGCCAGCTTCTTCGTCGTCGCCCTCCCGCACATCCTCCCTTGTCCCGTACCGCGGACCAAGTACGCCGATGGCGAGGTGATTGTCGACGAGAACGGTCGACGGAGGAGATGGAGGAGGAGGGACACGTCGGAGAATGCAGACGGCATCGTGCAATTCAACCAGACAGCCGACGACGATACCTACAATGCCGTGGAGCGGACGAAGAGAGAGTGCCCGGTACCGAAGCCCGGCGGGATGTTGGGCCAGTGGCTCGGGTTTCACAAGAACGATGGCGAGGCGGGAAAGAGGATCGATAGGTGACAAACGATACACGGACAAAAATAGATGTAAAACAATGTTCAAAAACGACCTTTAGTGTTTTGTGCCCGAACGTCTTGAGGGCAATGCCTGGCGATGGCGACATGTGGACCACGACGATACCCGGCGATGTTGGACGCATAATCGACGCGGCCAGCGAGAACAATCCCGAGATGTCAGCAACGATGCTGCAAAATCCGCCAGGGGCACGGAGCTTTAGTAGGTCACGATATTGTGACCCAGGTCTCGATGCTTCGAGACGCCTCTGTCTAGGCCGCAACATCAGGTCGGCGGACTAGTGGGTAACCCTGAGGAACAGACTGCGGGCTGCCTCACGACGACATGATTGAGGCTCTTGGCGCGTTCGTCGCAAGTGCAATGCGGCTGTTCGAGGGGGTTTGGACGTTGGGACGGGTCGAGACCATTGTCACGGCCGAGAGCGTGGCCCCGTCTCTCCTTGCCACCCTACGACAAACATCAGACAAGCTAGTCAGACAAGCTTACACGCTTATACAGCGCGCGCCCTATCCCGTCAGTCGGGCGACCTCTTGTCTAATGGTGGCGTCTGGCCGTCAATCGCCGTCGAGCGCATGTCTTGCGGCTCTGGCCAGTACCGGGCGATCTGACGTCGTAGGTGCGACAAGGGGTCTCAGCCCAGCCCCACGAGCTTAATGCTCCCCCGCGACACGAGGCACATACCACCTGTGTGCGCCGATGGCATTACATCACTTGCGACAAGCTTGCCGATTCCTAACATCGTGGCGTTTATGCTTACAATGACAGTTTCCGCCTTCGTTCCAACTCGGAAAGAGCCGCAGCAAAGGTGGCCGAACCACCAAGGAGGATCGAAACTTCTCTCCTTTGTCCTTCCCTAGAGATTCAGCCCTAGGGCCCAGCTCGGGATGGTCACTGCTGGGGAGCGGGACTGGAGAAGGGTGAAGCCGGTCTCGAATGTGAAATCGACAGACGATGATGCGACGAAGTGCAGCGCTCTTCAGGAGGTTCGCCGCAGTGCATGACGATGTGCATCGAGGTGATCTCATCCTCTCCTGCAGGCGACTCCAGAAATAGCAACCTGGGCTTCATTCACATGGCTTTCCGTTCGCCAGTCGACGAGTATATCTTGTTGCTCCTCACCGGCCTATCTCATCCGAACCTCAACTAACACCATCAACACATTCTCTTCTTCTTCGGCCTCGGTGACACCATCCTTTGCAAGAGCTGCGCTCTGTTCGATTCATCTCCAAGAGCTGCGCTCTGTTTCTGTTCGACTACAACTATCCTTAATCCTCTCGCTTCATTCACTCACCCACCACTACTGTCCTTTTATCCTTATTCGACGCATCATGAAGTCCGCCGCTGTCCTTCTCTTCACTGCCGGCCTGGTCTCGGCCATGGCTGTGCCTGTGCAGCTGGCTGAGCGCGACAAGCAGCTCCAGCCGCTGCCGGTTCACGCCGCGGCGGTTCGGCGCGCGGAGTGGTACGCCCGGGCCGCTCCCCCCCCTCAGGCCCCGAACTCGAATGTGGGGGGCACGGTAGTCGATGAGGCGCCGAAGCCGGAAGCTCCTCAGGGCGAAGCTCCCAAGGAAGGCGAAGGGAAACCCGGTGAGGCTCCCACGGAAGGCGAGGGCAAGCCGGGCGAAGCCCCTAAAGAGAGTGGAGGCAACAAGGAAGGCGGTAAGGGAGGAGAGAACAAGGAAGGTGGGAAGGGAGGAGAGAATAAGGAGGGCAACAAGGAGGGCAACAAGGAGGGCAACAAAGGAGGGAATCAGATCCCGAGCGCCCTCATCCCCAACATCCAGGGTCTCATCGGCCAGATGGGTCTTGGCGGCATCGTCAACCTCAACATCATCAACAGCCTCGCCATTGCCGACCAAATTTTCGTTGCCTCCCATCTGCAGCAGCTCCAGATCCTGCAGCAGCTCAACCTCATTGGTCAACAGCAACTCATTGGCGTCTTGGGCCAGGGCTTGTCGATCAACGGCATCAACATAGGTATGTCTTTTTATTCCTCCTGTCGTGTGCGCGACTGTCGATTAACCCCGGCGTGCAGCTATTCTGGGTCGCCGTGACGAGGTGCTCCGCGCTGCCGTCGAGGCTTGAAGAGCTAGGACTTGCACCTCGAGACTGGTTTCCGCCGGATACGTGCTGAGAGATCAGTGACTGGGAACTTTCACCAGCGATGCCTCTGGGTGATGAGAGCGGGCAGGGCCATTCAGGGGTGGTGTAGCAGCTTTTCTGTCGCTTCCGAAACTTATGATGTACTCTATACAAGACCCTCGAACTGGAACACTCGATAGAATCTCGGATACGCCTCATGACAAAGTCACTTTCTTCGGGGCTCTTGGACCCTTGAGAGGAAGGGCCCCCGCGTATTAACGATTAAAAACAAGCTTATCGAAGAGGGTCTTTACCTTAGGTTAGAGACCTACTGGGTCTCCCTCCTAGAGACCTACTGGGGTTCCGACCTGGAGACCTACTAGGTCTACCCCTTATAGACCTACTGGGTCTCCCCCTTAGAGACCTACTGGGGTTCCCCCTTATAGACCCACTAGGGTTCTAACCTGGAGACCGAGTAGGTCTCTAGTATATAAGTCTGAAGACGTTTGTGAGATGTTTAGTTGAGCGCAGCGAGAACCTTTGGAATGTGATCTGTACATCTAAACCTGTCTTCGTTTTAGGGACTAAATAGTTCCCTGGCAAAGTCGTGGCGATTGATTTAAATTCCACTGTTAACCTTTATTAACTATGGCAAATGTCACGAACGATTTGAAATATTGTCAATGTGTATTTGATACGTGTTGGCCATCGCAGGAGTGGTGAGCCCCGTAGTTCGCCCAGCCACTTGCCGTCACTTGCAGCCGCCTGAGCTGTTGAACTACACAGCCACAGTTGCAACTCATCGACAACATCCATGCTATTCATCACTCCACGATATAGTCTGTCACTGGCCACGAGTTCGTCTGGCCTAGCCTCTGGTCTAGGGACGCCATGTTAATGCGTCCTGTCACCCCGCCTCATCCCTGCCCCCCATCGGACAACCTCAAACACGTCCCGTGTCTGATTGCCGGGCCGGAAGTGCATCACAATGCAACTCAACCCCCCGGTTCCCGGAGAAGCTCGACAGCTAGGCTGAATCGGACCCGTGCGCCCGGGGCGATGACAGTTTCCCCAGCCTGGCCGTCTGACAAAACCAAGCCGCGGGACAATTGGCCACGCGGGGCCCGCATGAGACGGAAGACTGTGAATAGCACCAAGTGTCACTGGGCATACTGCGGATAGAACGCCAAAGTGTGCGATGTGTGCGCCCCTTCGTCTCATCATGACCCTTTGCCACTGCTCGGCGGCTTTCATCCGAGCTCCCCTTCATCCCCTTCATAGCCTGCGGTTCCAAGCGTGCACGCCAGAGTTGGGCACCTGTCGGCGATGCGGCCATCCGAAGTCTAGAGGCCTGCCATGCCTTGGACGAACGCGCCGGAATCGAGGTGTTGCCGGTGAGGGGTTCGGCCGGGTGGAGTTCTGTCCGTGAAGCCGCTGTCTTGGCTTCCTCAGCCAACTGCGCTGGTGCGGTGAGAGTTGCATGGGGGATGAGCCCAGTCGCCGTGGCAGCAGCTCTGGCTTTGTCTATAAAGGCGGCGTGTGAGACGTGAGGGTGCACGTTTGTCTCTTGTCCCGGCAACTACTCTCTCACTCAGATCCCAAGCCTTCTAGTTCACTCCTTTTCTATTCATTCTTTCAGAGGTAATTCGACAGTCTCCCATACAGCAAGAGAAACAGCAACTGACTGACGTCGCCAGCTGTGCTCACTGTTCGCTTTTGTTCCTTTTCGACTCATCCACCGAACAATTGAGCTGTGCTCCGTTCCGGTCATCACACTTTCTAATCAACAAACATCGCCACCCTTTGCGACACGCGTCCCGGCTCTTATCAACATGAAGTTCTCCACCATCCTCGCCGGCGCTTTTGCCGCCCTCGCTGCCACTATGCCTGCCGCTTCCCCTGAGCCCGAGACCGAGGCCGCCGCTCTCGAGGCGCGCAAGAAGTCCATTGACGTTGGCCGTCTCAACAGCCTCAACTTCCGGCAGCAGGACATCAATTACCTCTTCAGCCTCAACTCGTTGGACCTGGGGCTCTTCCAGCAGCTGGGAATCAACAACAACCTGAATGTGCTTGCTTTCCAGGACCTCTTCAACGTCGGCAATTTCAACATCGGGGCGCTGCTGCATTTCCAGCAGCTGCAGACGCTGCTCCTCGTCGCCGGCACGGGCGTCTTCAACTCGTTTGACCTGTCGCGTCTGAACCTGGGCGGACTTAACCTGGGCCTCATCAGCGGCCTCGGCGGGGTGGAGCTGGGCCAGTTCATCGACGCTGGTATTCGACCGCAGCTTGTCGGCATTGCCGGCAAGGGTGAGTCCTGAGCAGCCTTCCAAAGAGACTCACAAAGAGCCATTTCTGACAAGCACCAGTGGGCCCTACCGTCATCGTCTCGTAAGAAGAGCAATGCCGGGCTTGGCCTTGCAAGGGAGAAAGATACCTGCCGTCTTGCTTGGCTGCAGATATCGGGAGAATTCGCTGGTCCACGGAGCGAGTACACACGCAGAGCAAGGCAGTCTCTTCAGCCGTTTACGACGCACATGGCTTTTTAGTGTCACATACGGGAGAGATTAGAGGCGTCAACTAAGCAATACAGATTGTTATTGTGGCACCTCGTCAAGTCGCCTGAAAGATAATAATGTGAAAAGCGACAAAAGAACGTGATGAGCATTTGATCAAAGGGACTCGAGTGTCCCCTTCATACCCCAAAGCCTCTCTGGCCACCATATCACCCGGCTCCCTCTCTAGCGCGACACCCTGGGTGTCTGGCTGGGGTCTGTACCTTTGCCCCGACAAACACCGTGGCTGTTCAAGCAGCATCGAGGTCCTGGTCCTGGGCAGCATCGGGGTCCTGGTCCTGGGCAGCAATGCGTGGGAAATAAACCTCAAAGAATCCAGATTGGAGAATGCAGTTATCATAGCCCCACCAGTAAGGGCCGCATTGATGATAGTTGATGATTTCGACAGAGACGTTGCCGCGCAAGTCCCTGGCGATGGCCTGCTTATGCTCTCCGCGCGGCCCGTGGGTCGATCCGCCTCCATGGACGTATTTTGTACCATTTATCAGCAAGTCGTAGTCCCAGGTCATGCTGTTGAAAGGCGTAGCGTCAAGCCAGATCGATCCGATACGGAATTTGGCGTTCCTCTGCCTCAGAACCGCATTGTTAGAGGCGAACCTCTGGGTACGGTTGAACTCCTTGGACAAACAGAACTGGACTTCCGTGGAAGTATAGCCACTTTGACCAGTCCATATATACCACGGGCCGCAGGCCGTGACATTGCCTCCGAAGGCAGCGTCAGCAGCTGCCGCAGGAGGGCTGGGGCTATCAGCAGTTGCATCATCAGCAAGCGCATTGGCGGGACCAGCGTCTGTAGGTGCAGCATTTGCGCCGAAAGCGGCAAAGAGCGATATAATAGGGATGAGAAGTAGCATGGTTCTTGGGCGAATTGACGGCTTGTTTAAACGATTGGAGTCAAGGAGATCAAGGAAGGCAGAGACTTTGATGCTGTAGAGAAGTCAAATGGGACTGAAGCAGATTTCCAAGATGATGTTAGATACTCGCCAGGACTGTTGTCACGTCCTACTTATAGTACGTCAAGTTTTCAGCGATGGACTGAACGGCGTACTTTTCGGTTGGTCAGAAATGCCATCGTGCCAGGGTGCGCAGTCCCTCGATTGCCAACTGACCAACGCTTCGGGATTGAAGAGCGAGCATCCACGGACCGTTCGAGGTCAAGGACTCGGCAGATGGATGGCTGGTAGCAGCCAACAAAGAGCTTGGCACCAGGGGAAGCTTCGGCACTGCGTATGCCGGGGGTGATGAGCGAAGCCGAGCTGCGATGCCCGGCCCATTCAGAGCCATATAAAATCTGCCGTGAACATGCTGGTTCTAACAGAAGGAGTCCATGAATTTAACGGGCAGCTTGAACACAAAACAAGGAAATGGACGATGGTCAGGCTGCAGTTCTAGGTAGATATGGTGAGCATGGGGGAGGATAGCTAACCACTACTTATCAAAGGATCACAAGCTCCTACTTATACTAGGCGCCGTAGAAGTCGTTACCGCAGCATAGGGCTGTCAGTCTTTGCACGTACATGTATAATGTTGGTCAGGCAGGGCTGAGGCGAGACCATGTAAAAGTCAACTACCGGACCCGTTATCGACAGCCAGGTCTCCGTCGTTGCACTCTATCGCGGAGCAGCCAAGTGGCGTCGGCACTTGGTAGGCTGCTCGGTGCTTGTGTCATCAACAACCTTATCTGCTCATCACCAATGGAACATGTCGCTGTTGCCGGCCCCTCGGACTGTTGGCCAATTGGCTAGGCTCGAGTCCTGGGAATTGAGCAGTGGGCACGACGGAGGCGTTGAAAATGGTAATTGCCCAGGAATAATAGTTGCACTACTATGCGCAGGGTGGACTTGTGCAGCTATAGCGCGTGACATGGGGTATTACTCGTACTCGTAACTCAGCTCAGGGCAGGTTTATTAGCGGACAAACCAATCTATGGGGGTGTTGCGCGACCCACAAACAGCAGATCTCGCACATGGCACGCACCACTGAAGACGGTCCCCATGCCATAGCGGAGATGACGTTTGCCTTGGCGGACGGCGAGAATCCCCTCCGCTTCGTCGCTTGGGCGAGCTAGAACAGCGACACCTGCAGGCGGCCTGACGCGTCGCACCCCTCGTTGCGGAGGTGCCCGTGTCCGTTGCCAGGCCTGACACGAGCTGCAGAAAGGCCAATTAATTATTTCGCATGCTTCAATGTACGCTGCAGGGATGCCATGTGCTGCTGCGTGCGCCGCCGGTAGTTGATTGTGCTCTGGTGCAAGCTCGAGGTTGGCCGTTGGGTCCGGGCTCGATGGAAACAGAGTTTCGGCTAGGCGCTGGACCTGGATGGAAACCCTTGCCCTTGAGATTCGACGACGCCAATGAAGGGGCGGGGGCTATTGCGTCTTGCGCTTTGCAGCCAGCTCGCCTGGAACTGACAGAGCGAGCTCAGCTGGCATTGGCTCTGCGGTGCAAGTCGTTTATGGGCTTTGCGCAAGGTAAGTTGAGCCTGGCAAGGCCTTCCCCGTGACCTTGCATGACTGCAAGAGATGTGCCACCCTGCCCGAGACTGTCGTAGTCAATTGATCTGCTTTGGCTTTAACCATGTCTTTGTCTCGGACGGGCCAGAGACAATGCAGAAACATGTCCTGGCCGGCCACGCGCGACACACAGATGAGACTCTGCTACCAGACTTCCGTGACGTGTATGTGTAGAGACGGACCCAGACCGAGAGGGAAGTTTTCCTGTTGTCTCTTGCGCAGCAGCTTCTGTCAAGCACCGCCTCCACCGCTTTCTCGAGGTCCCTGCGGGCAGGCGAGGCAGGTAAGGTATTGGAAGCTGGCTGGCTCAACTCAGCCTTGGGCTGCTGCTGCGTTTCCCCTGAGCTGCGCTGAAATCTCCACTTTGGGCCAATCTGGGCCCATGCTCGTGTCGAAGCTGCGCCGGACCGACTCGATTTATCTCTCACATACACCGCCTCCACGCTGCCCTCTTTCTTCTATCCTACTGCGCATCTGCGTCCTCGTAATTACATGCTCGACTTATCCTGACCATTCCACCCCCGCAGATCTGCTAGACGGCGTCGCGGACATGCGCTTCTTGGTGCTCGTGTGATCCATCACCCGCTAGCCTACCGCTCCCCTTTGACACTGGCACATCCACCCTCTCGAGCACAACAGCAAGCGTTGCGAAGACACAGGCGTCAAAACATGGTCAAGAGACCCCGACATCTTCGATTGCGGATTGCAAGTAGCGTTGCGGGACCAGACACCCAACATGCGTCGAGATAACAAGCCCGAGGTCATTGCGCTGGCCGGTCGAAGCACCAAGCTCGACACAAACCTCGACGACGACGACGACGACGATGCTCGAGCATACTTCACTTATCGGCCCCTGTCCAACCTCCCCACGCCTCCTCCCACATACAAGGACGCTTCTGCCGCCCAGTCTCCAGCGTCGTTGACTTCTCTCGACGATGGCGAGCCCCTCGCGGCCCTGTTTCGAGGTGGGTGCAACCAGACGAGCGCATTGCCTACCCGTTCAAAAGACTGACAACGTGATGCTGTCTAGGCCCGGCCATTCACCTCGTCAACCTCATCCCGTCGTCCGCCTCGTTAGCTACCGCCTCGGTTCCCCTTGTCCAGGCAATGCTCTCCCGGGCCAACCTGCCCATTGAGACCGTTGCCCTCGCCGTGTGCATCCTCGACAGCCTCGGCTCCAAATTCGGCCGTGCTTGGCGTCTCTGTTGCCCTCTTCTGCCCAACGCGACCCTCATGCCGTTGTCCAAGCGCCACACGCTGCCGCCTACGCCGCTGCTTTACCAGGCCCAGCAACGCCAGATGCTGCACATCGACTCGGTGAAGCCAGAGCTCATTGTCCTCGCTGCACTCGTCATTGCCGTCAAGTTCACCGAGGACCCGCAGCAGCAGACTCAATTCTACTGCTCGAACTGGGGCAAGGGCCTGTGGTCCCACGACCAGCTCAACGCCACGGAACGCTGCATCATGGAGAGCCTCAACTACAGGATCATGCCCTTGTGCGACGAGGACTGTCTGACCGATGCCATGGTCGACATGCAACTGGCAGGCCAGCAGAGGGTCTTGCCAGTACGCGAACCATCGCCTCCGGACAGCACGCTGAACAGCGACGACGACGGCTTTGTGCCCTGCCACAGCCGGTCCAAGACTATGATACCAACCTCTATTACTCTGGATATGGATCTCACGTTGGCCCTCCCGGATGCCCCGGCGACAGGGGCTCAATCAACGACGTCACGGTTGGCAGCGTGCTACGATAGCGACGATATTTACTCTCCCTAGCTCGGCGTTCTAGCGACTTGATGAAGCGAGCAACAAAAGCATGGCGTTTACGGTGTTTCATGGTTTGACTTTGCGACATGGGTACGGCGCTTGGTTTGGCTCTCAAGGCCCCTTGATGCATTCAGGCCGAGCTCCCTCGAAAGAAGAGAGGGAACTGCATTTGGACTGAGAAGCTTGGGTTGACGTGGATTTTGCATTGTGTGTTTTGGAGAGGCCTTGCGCTTTTGACATACCCCTTTGCTATTTAATACGGTGTTGTTGCGGCACCAAGTGCGGCATTGGATGACGATTCTGGTTGATTTGAGTTTGATGTGTACATGGCGGACTGAGATGCGGGATGGTGTCTGCGACCCAAGGAAATCAGACACATGGCGGGGGCATGGGCTGTACGGTAGTTGTTGATGGTTGAATCAATCCGTGCATCTCGCCCCCCCTCCTGTCTACCGTGCTCTGTTTTATACTCGTCTTGGCTTCACACATGTCGACTACATCTATGGACTCAGCCTCTTGACGGTCCACTGCTCCTCGGCATCCTTGTCCTTGCTCTCGACACGTTCGTACTCGAAGCGATCATGCAGCCTGCTCTCCCTGCCTTGCCAGAACTCGACCCTCGAGGGCACAATCCTCAGGCCGCCCCAGAACTCAGGGACGGGAATCTCCTCGGTCCCCTCGAAGCGCTTCTCCGTCTCGGCGACCCAGCCCTCGAGCTGCGCGCGGCCGTCGTCGTCGTCGTCGTGCCCGCTCGGCTCGAGCACCTGGCTCTGTCGGCTGGCCCACGCGCCGATGCGGCTCCCGCGCACGCGCGTGTCAAAGTACGGCTGGCTCTCCTCGGGCGCGTAGCGAGCCGCCGTGCCCTCGACGCGCACCTGGCGCTGCAGGGGCGGCCAGTAGAAGACGAGGGCGGCGTGCGGGTTCGTCGCCAGGTCGGCGGCCTTGCGCGAGGTGCCAAAGTTGGAGTAGATGACGAAGCCGCCGCGGCCGTCGAGCTCCTTGAGGTAGACGACGCGCGAGGAGACGCGGCCCTCGGGCAGCGACGCCGTCGACAGCGTGCAGGCCTCGGGCTGGGACGTGGACGGCTCGGCCTGGGCGTCGGCGAACCAGGCGTGGAACTGGGGCGCCGGCGACGAGGCGTGCAGGTCGCCGCGGCTCAGCGTCCCGCGGGTGAACTGGGCGGCTTGCCCGTGGGCCTCGTGGCCAGCTGGGGCGACTCGAACCAACAGTCAGCTGCCGGGTTCTCGGGGGGAACACATGTTGTGAGGATGGGATGAGATGAGATGCTTTACAGATGAGCTTGGGTGACGACGATGACGGCACCGCGTTGGCGGGCGGGTTGTAGAGCGCCATTCGGGCGGTGCGGGCAAACAGGCAGCGAGCGCTCGTCCAGCGCATGGAGCGGAGTTGCACGAGCAGCAGCCAGAGAGGTGGGCGATTGGTGAGAAGAGCACCAGCGTCCAACAAGCGAGGGTTTGAGGGTGGAAAGCGAGATTGAGTGGTGATGAGTCGATGACATGCGTGATCCGAGTTTACTGGGTCCGGTGGTCCGGTCGGTACGGGGCTTAGCTGAGGCGGGTGTCGGCGCCGCGGGCGGTGGGGTGACGGACGCAACGATGGACGCGGGACACGCAGACAAGATGTTTAACGACGACGGAACACACACGTACGACTACACGATATGTTTATTACTATATACTCTATATAACTACACGACACACACATACAATACACATACGTATACGCATACCACGTACACACAGATATACATTACTACATATACATAAACGTCGTACACGCAACCAACACACGCAGCGGGCAACCAGCGCCACTTGCACGGCGGTTACGGCTTCGCTACGCCTCTACGACCAGTCCTGCCACGGAGAGACTGCCATGCGAAACAGATACCTTTCAAGCACAGTTCTATAATAAAGAGTGTAAACGTCTCTAGTCCGTCTCGCACATTGGTCTTTTCGCCCGTCCTCTTCGCGTCATCAAACGCGACTGTGCATCTTCAATGGCACGCCGCCCGACTGACCTCGTCTGAGCTCACGTGGAAGCCATGACAAGTGCGAGCAGCGCCATTCTAACGTAGAGTCCATACCGCATCTGCATCACGTCGTTAGCACGAGCATCTCATCTCGGAGGGGGCATCAAAAGGCCCTTACCTGTCGGAAGTACGCCGCTCGCTGGTCAAAGTCCACCTCCTCGGCAACCTCCTCGTTCCTCGGCAGCGGGTGCATCACCACCATCGAGCTCTTGGCGTGCTTGAGCGCCGAGTTGTCCACGCGGTACGAGTCCTTGACACTCTCGTACTGCTCCACACTCTCGAAGCGCTCCTTTTGCACCCGCGTGCAGTACAGCACGTCGCTTCGCGCCATGATCTCGGGCGTCAACGTCTCCGACTCGCACAGCAGCTGGCCAGCCGACACGAGCTGCTCCCTGACACTGGCCGGCAGTGCCAGGCCCTTGGGGGCCACCAGCTGAACATGCACCTGGTAGTGGCGGAGCAGGTACACCAGAGAGTGCACCGGCCGTCCGTACAGGAGATCGCCCAGGAAGGTAATCGTCAGGCCCTTCACCGTGCCCATCTCTTCGCGGATGGTGAAGAGGTCCAGGAACGCCTGCGTCGGGTGCTCCATGCTACCGTTCCCGCCGTTGATGACCGGCACGTCGCTGTACTTTTCCGCAACCTTGACCGAGTCCTCTTGCGGGTGGCGCAGCACGATGGCGTCGCCGTAGCAGGCCAGCGTGCGCAAGGTATCCTGCAGGCTCTCGCCCTTTTGCACCGAAGAGTGCGAGGTGGGGACGGCAATGGTTCGTCCTCCCAGTCGCTGCATGGCCGCGTCAAACGACGCAGACGTCCGGGTAGAGGGCTCGTAGAAGAGCGTGCACAAGACCTTGCCGCGGAGCAGGTTCAAGACACCCTCGCGCTGCACGCCGAGGCGCATCTCCTGTGCCACGGTGAACAGCACGTGCAGGTCGGCTCTCGTGTACTGCTTCACGGATAGCACATGGGCCGTTGTGAAGGCTGACGGCTGGGACAGGAGGTGCAGGACGGATGCCTTGAGGGATGACGGCTGCGCCAAGGAAAAGTCGTCGACGGCTCCCATACCTCGCGTCGGAGAGGCGAGCCCCGCAGCACCAGGACCGTCACGGGTCCTGGGCCGCCTGGGGCTTTCGTTGGCATGGCCAAAGGAAGGGGTGGTCGCCTTCATCTCCGGCGTCTTGGCGGCCAGAGCCTGCTTGGGGACAGCAGGCTCCGCAGTGATCTGAAAGTCTCGCTTGGACACGTCGAGGTAGACGTGCCTTGCGATGGCCTCAATCAGGATCTTGGCGTTCTTGACGTTGGTGACGAGAGGAATCTGGTAGTCAACGGCCATACGACGAGTCTGGTAGCCCTTGCTCATGTAGCTGGCAGGTCGGCGGTACTTGTTGTTGGAGGGCAGGTTGATGTACAGATCAATGGTGTTCTTCGCAAGATGCTGCGTCAGGGAGAACTCGGAGTTCATGTCCTCGTCGTGGCCCAGAACCTCGAGAAACTGCACCGACACGCCGTGCTCTTGCAGGTAGTCGGCAGTACCGGCCGTTGCAAAGAGCTTGTAGCCAATCCTCTGCAGCTTCTGCACCGAAGGAAGCATTTCCTTCTTGTCCTTGAACGAGCCAATGGACAAGAGAATGTTTGCCTTGGGAATCTTGAACCCGGTGGACAGCAGAGCCTTGAGGTAAGCCTCGTACTTGTCCACACCGAAGCAGGCCACCTCGCCGGTCGACGCCATCTCCACACCCAGGACGGGGTCGGCGCCGGAGAGACGTGAGAAGCTGAACTGCGGGACCTTGACGCCGACCGTGTCAGGGGCCAGGCTCGTGGGAGGATACTCCTGGAAGGGCTGACCCATGATGGCCTTGGTGGCCATCTCAATCAGGTCGACGCCCATGACCTTGGAAACGAAGGGGAACGAGCGCGAAGCGCGGACGTTGCACTCAATGACCTTGATGTCGTTGTCCTTGGCAATGAACTGGATGTTGAAGGGTCCTGTGACGTTCAGGGCAGCTCCAATCTTGCGCGTGGCCTCCTCGATACGCTCGATGGTGGTCGCCTCCAAGTCCTGCGGAGGCAGGATCAGCGTGGCGTCTCCCGAGTGGACACCGGCATTCTCGACATGCTCCGAGACAAAGTGTCCCACGACCACACCGTCCTTGGCCACAGCATCCATCTCAATCTCCTTGGCATTCTCAATGTACTTGGAGATGACGACAGGGTGCTCCCGAGACACGTCGGCAGCCTGCGTCAGGTAATTGACCAGGTCCTTCTCGGAGTAGACTGTGTTCATGGCAGCGCCAGACAGGACGTATGAGGGCCGGACGAGCACCGGGTAGCTCACGGTGTTGCAGAATTCTCTAGCCTCTTCGAAGCTGGTGAGCTCCTTCCAAGTCGGCTGGTCAACCTCGATGAGATCCAACATGCGCGAGAACTTGTATCGATTCTCGGCCATGTCAATCATCTCGGGAGAGGTGCCCAGAATCTTGACACCGGCACGGTGAAGGGGAAGAGCAATGTTATTGGGCGTCTGACCACCCATGGCACCCAAGACACCACCGGCCGCCTCGAGCTGATAGATGTCCAGCACCGTCTCGAGGTTGATGTTTTCAAAGTAGAGCTTGTCGGCCTCATCGTAATCGGTGGACACGGTCTCCGGGTTGTAATTCACCATGATTGTCTTGAAGCCAGTCTTGCGCAGGGTGCGGATGGCGCGAACCGAACACCAGTCGAACTCGACCGATGAGCCGATGCGGTAGACGCCAGAACCAAGGACCATGACGCCGTGATCGGTAAAGTCAACGTCGTGCTCTGCGGCGTTGTAGGTGAGGTAGAGATAGTTCGTAAAGGCAGGGAACTCGGCAGCCACCGTGTCAATCTGCTTGACAAAGGGCTTGATACCGGCCTCGAGTCTCATTCTGCGGACGGCGATCTCGTTCGAGTCCCAGAAATTGGCCAGCTGCCGGTCGCAGAAGCCGAGTCTCTTGGCCTGCAGCATGAGGTCAGGCGACTTCACAATGTCCTTGGTGGTGTACTTGGACATGTCTTTGGCGAAGTCGCTCAGGCTCTCGAGCTTGCGCAGGAACCACTTGTCGATCTTGGTCATTTCCCAGATCTTGTCCACAGAATATCCCTCGTGCATGGCGTTGGCAATGGCAAACAGGCGCTGATCAGAAGGAGTCTGGAGTTCGTCGTCGATGCTCATCAGGGCCGGGGTCTCCCCGAAGCCCAGGTTGTGGAAGTCAATGGCGCGGATGGCCTTTTGAATTGCCTCCTCAAATGATCGGCCGATGCTCATGACTTCACCAACGCTCTTCATGGAAGAGCCAAGCTGCGTCGAGACTCGGGTGAATTTCTTCAGATCCCATCGGGGCATCTTCACCACGACGTAGTCGAGCGAGGGCTCGAAGCAGGCGCATGTGACCTTGGTGACGGAGTTGGAGACCTCTTTCAGGGGGATGTTGAGACCAAGCTTTGCAGCGATGAAGGCCAGAGGATAGCCAGTGGCCTTGGACGCCAGCGCCGAAGAACGAGACAATCGGGCGTTGACCTCGATGATGCAGTACTCCCTCGAAAAGGGATTCAAAGCGTACTGGATGTTGCACTCACCGACAACGCCGAGATGTCGAATGACGTTGACAGCCGTGGTTCGCAACATGTTGTAGTCCTCGTCCGACAAGGTCTGCGAGGGAGCGACAACGATTGAGTCGCCCGTGTGAATGCCGAGAGGGTCAAAGTTCTCCATGTTGCACACGGTGATGCAGTTGTCTTGGGCGTCTCGGACAACCTCGTACTCAATCTCCTTCCAGCCCTTCATGCTGCGCTCGATCAGGACCTGGGGGCTGGCCGCGAACGCCTTGTTGCAAAGCTCCCTCAGCTCGGACTCGTTGTTGGCGAAACCGCTTCCCAGGCCGCCCAGGGCGTAGGCGGCACGCACGATGACGGGGAAGCCAATGTCCTTGACAACATGCATAGCCTCGTCGATGTTGTTGGCCGAGGCGGACTTGGCGCACTTCTCGCCAATCGACTCCATGCTACGCGCGAACAGCTCACGGTCCTCGGTCGTGATGATGGTCTCAATCGGCGTTCCCAAGACCTTGACACCGAGACCCTCGAACTCATCCTTGAGCTCAATGCCGACCTGGAGGGCCGTCTGGCCTCCAAAGGTAACGTAGATGGCGTCGGGTCGTTCGTAGTGGATGACCTTGCGGACAAATTCGGCATTGACAGGCAGGAAGTAGACCTTGTCGGCCAGGCCTTTGGACGTCTGGATGGTGGCAATGTTGGGATTGATCAAGATGGTGTGAATGCCCTCCTCCTTGAGAGCCTTGATGGCCTGGCTGCCAGAGTAGTCGAACTCGCCAGCCTGTCCAATGCTGAGACCACCACTGCCAAGGACAAGAACCTTCTTGACGGACACTCGAGGGTGGAGCATCTCGTTCTCCTCGATGGTGCCGCCGGGGAAGGTCACGGGCCGCTGCAAGAGAGCAGGATTCTGGGCGCAGTCGGCAATCGTGTCGATGAAGACATCAAAGAGAAACTCGGTGTCTCGCGGACCAGGGGTGCTCTCGGGATGGAACTGCACACTAAAGTAGGGCTTCTCGGCATGCATGATGCCCTCGTTGCTGCCGTCGTTGGCGTTGACGAAGAGCTCCGTCCAGCCCGTAGGCAGAGAGTTGGCATCGACGGCAAAACCGTGGTTCTGCGAGGTGATATGGCACTTTCCAGTGACCATGCTCGTGCAAGGAATGTTGTGCCCGCGGTTGCCAAACTTCATCTTGGTCGTCTTGGCGCCGGAGGCCCTGGCCAGCAGCTGGTGTCCCAAACAGATGCCGAAGACAGGGGTCTTGTTCTTCTCCATGGCAGCTTGGATGTTCTTTACGGTAATGTCGAGGACGGCGGGGTCACCGGGGCCGTTGGAGATGAAAAGGCCGTCGTACTGATCGCCGGCCTCCCGGGCCAGGTCGTGGTCCCAAGGGCAGACCATGACTTCGACGCCACGCTTGAGGAAACACCTCAGCTGATTGTACTTCATACCAACATCGACACAGAGGACACGAATCGCTCGACCAGAGGGGTGCTTGCGGGTGGCCACGGATGGGGGGGGCTTGTACAGCTTGGGTTCCTTGACGGACACTACACGGGGGTGAGCATGTCTTCGCGCAAGGAAGGCATGGACATTACGACTCACCCGCTGCGACAAGGTTCTGCTCATTCGGATTCACCCAATCAACCTCAGCAAAGTGGTCCAGAGACACGCTGCCCAGGGTGCTGGGAACCAAGCCATTGGTGGTCGGGCCTCTGGGCAGGGCCTGCGCCTGGAGGCGCATCTTGCCCAGCATGCTGCCCTTTTGGCGGATCTTCTTGGTCAGGAGCCTCGTGTCGATGCCGTAGATGGCGGGAACGCCCTGCTCCTTCAGCCAGGCACCGAGCGACGAGGCAGCGAGGAAGTGGGAAAAGTCGTCGCCACAGTAGGAAGCGGTGACGAGGCCGGCAATGTGGATCTGAGAGGACTCGAAGTGCGCCGGCAGGTCGCCGAGCAGCTCGTCCATGGCCTCGCGCGAGGGCACGCCATAGTTTCCGACGAGGGGAAAGGTGATGACGAGGATCTGACCGCGGTACGAGGGGTCCGTCAGCGACTCGGGATAGCCGACCATGCCCGTCTGGAAGACCAGCTCTCCGGCGATGCTCTTCTGCGCGCCGAAGCTGTAGCCCTGGTAGGCGGAGCCGTCCTCGAGCTCGAGGCAGACGAGCCCCTCGTCGGCGGTGCTCGCCATGCGCGCCGTGGCGGGCTGGAGCGCCGTGATGGCCATCTTGCGATGTGAAGGTGGCGCGTCGAGGGTTGGAGCGACGTGCGGTGGTGTTGTCGAGGAACAAAGTTCTCCTCGAGGGATGGTTGGAGTCGGCGGGGCAGACGCTGCAAGAAAAAGGGTTTCTGCTCGCGTGAGCGATGGTAGTTGCTAGCGACGGCTGGCCCGAAAAGCCCTTGTCAGAGCTCTCGTGGACAGGTCAAAAGCGTCACCTCGCAATCGTCTGCCTCGACGACGGTTCAAGCGTCCTGGGAAAAGCAAAGCGAGTTTTGCAGAAGCCGGTGGTGGAGGAGGAGGAGGAAATCGAGGGGAGCGACGCAAGCAGCCCTCGACTTTTTTTCCCCTTCGGCGCTGGCTGAGGTTCCCTAGTTGCAGGTGTTGGCGTGTAAGTGGCTCGTCTCGCGCGGCCTCATTGGTCAATGGCGATGGAGCACCGCTGGGGCACCGGCGCCGGCGACCAATCCCAGCGCCTCCCTTGTGCCAAACAGGGGCGGGGCGAGGCTCGAGGAGGGGCAGCTTGCAGCGAACCTCTGCTGCCCTGCAGAGGGCCTGCAGAGGGGCCTGCAGAGGGCGAGCAGGGGGCCGTGCCCCGCAGCGGCTGTCGACCGCATCTCACCGCCGAGGCGTGATGAGCGCTGAGATGTTGAGATGCAGTGACCTGCAAGTATATCTATCATACCTCGTGGTGTACATACAGTTTCTGCTATCAACCGAGCCTTTGCGTCGCCAGTACAGCCAACCAGTTGCCCTTGAACCTGGCTTGACCGAGCCCTGCTATCACTCGTACAAGTAATACAACAAGATGAGCACCTAGAAAGGCAATCACATAACGGCACATACACAGACAGAGACAAGATGTGATGGGAAATAAGCGCAATGCTGGCACCCAAAGCCACCGCCCTCGACTCCAAGCACGAATGCTAATCGCTGGTGCATCATGTACACATTCCGCCAAGATTCCCAGTAATCGCCGACGCCGTGCTTCTCGGCCGCTGAAAGCTAAACGCCACGACCTTCGCTCGTATCACATGCCGCCTTGGTTGACCGGGGGCGCCGACATAGTTGGCATTTGCGGAGCTTGCTGCACCGTAGGGCTGGCCTGAGTCGACGTCGTCTGGCCAGGCTTCTGACCACCCGCAGGTCTGCCGAAAGCGGGCTCCTTCTTGGGATCGAAGCCGGGGAACACGCCTTGCAGCCGTCGGTAAAGCTCCTTTATGGACTTGTCCCGCTCCACCCTGTCCGCCAGTGGATCGATATTGGCATTTGCACCCTCGACACCAATGGGCTGTGCTCTGAGCTTCAGGGTGAGGTTGAGGGGAGGCGAGCTCAGGTAAGCTGGACACGGAGGCGCTCTAACCTCTGGCTTGCGGTCTGCTAGAGTTGCCATGTATGAAAGATTCGCCTGCAGACGTCGCATGCACCTGCAAGGGTCAACCAGTCAGCGCGTCCGTCATGCTCGGGGTCGTTCGCCACCTACTGCAGATAGTCCTGTTGAAACAAGGTTTCCTCCTCGGTGGGTTTCCTGTCGGCTGGGTTCCCGCCTGAAGCAGCGTGCTCCCTTTTCAGCTCCTGCTGCGTGGTCTGGATTTGTATTGATTCGTACAACAGCTCATGGTTGATGTCTAGAAGCAGCGCAAATCGTTCCTTCTCGCGAGACTCGGCTGCCGGGCTCATTGGAGTCGCCGACGCGGGTAAGCTCACGCCGCCACCATGGTTGGCAGAAAACGTGGGCGTCTGAGGCGTCGCTACTCCAGCAGATGGCTGCTGGGCGTTGCTTGGCGTCTGGTTCTGGGACGGAGGTTGTGGTGTCTGGAACTGAGCCTGCTGTCCGGCTATGGCGTTGTTCGGGGTGCCTTGTTGGACGCTGGGGGTTCTCTGAGGGGTCGACGCCTGGTTCATGGCCTGACCTTGCTGCGCTTGCGCCTGTGCCTGCGCTTGAGCCTGTGCCTGAGCCTGTGCCTGAGCTTGAGCTTGCGCCTGTGCTTGGGCTTGTGCTTGAGCCTGCGCTTGAGCCTGTGCCTGGGCCTGTGCCTGCATACGCTGCATCATCTGCGCCTGCTGCTGCGGCGGCATACCACCTTGGCCCATGGGAAAGCCTTGCATGCCTTGGGCCATCATGTAGTTGTTGGGCGCAAAGTTTTGAGGATTGACACCTTGTGGCATCATCTGGCCGTACTGGGCTCCGGGGAACTGTTGAGGGTAGCCTGCTGGCACTGAGGTGATGGTCGGTCAGCGGCGCACATACACCAACAGGTTTAGGATGCTCGTCTGCAATCGTTGAGAAGGGATGCAATCACCTCCTGGCACTTGGGGGCGC
This sequence comes from Tolypocladium ovalisporum, assembly GCA_024340015.1. NCBI lineage: Eukaryota > Fungi > Ascomycota > Sordariomycetes > Hypocreales > Ophiocordycipitaceae > Tolypocladium > Tolypocladium ovalisporum. The sequence continues at coordinate 5,487 of JALHBZ010000027.1, read as the reverse complement.
GGCGCAGACAGATGTCGCAGAACATGGGGGTTGGTCAACTCACCTTGTCCATTGGCGGCCATACTCGGCATGCCAGGGTTCTGCATCATTCCCGCGGGCATTCCCTGCATCATTTGGGGGTTCGCGCCCGGGTTGAAACCGCCTTGGGGAGCCATGGCGGCAAATTGCTGCTGCTGCTGCGGGTTGTACATCATCTGCTGACCGGGCTGGGCGCCGGGTTGCTGCCCCTGTTGCTGTTGCTGCTGTTGCTGCTGTTGCTGCTGTTGCTGCTGTTGCTGCTGTTGCTGCTGTTGCTGCTGTTGCTGCTGTTGCTGCTGTTGCTGTTGCTGTTGCTGTTGTTGTTGCTGCTGCTGCGCCCCAGCGTTGAAGGGCTGATTGCCAAAGCCATAGTTTCCGGAGTACATGGTGGCTGGCAGGGAGGGAGGGTTTGATCGTGTTGAGAACCGATCGCTTCAGGCGCGCGGACGAACGACCGGACAGCTCGGCGATGGGGACGGAAAGAGATTCGTCGAGGTGACGGACAACGGGTTCCCCGTGAAAGGAGCCGGGCGCTGCGCGGGCGCGCGGCAATGAAGGAGCGCCCTGGCCCTGACAACGATGCTAGGGTCTGCGGTCCGGGGTTGAGGCCACGCTCTTGGAGCCCCGAGATCCTGTGTCTCTGCTGCTCTGTCGAGGCTACGGCGCGCGGCGGCGAGTGACTGGGGCACACCCGTGGCACGGACCGCGCTCAGGAAGAACGGACGAGATCCGAGCTGCCAATTGTGACGTTTTTCGGGTAGTCTGCCGTGGTTGCGCGCGCAAGGCAATCGTTGCTGGCGCGACGGAGGAGCGACTTGGGCCTGACAGGATCGCCGCGGCGTTTCGGCACAGGCTCACGGCAGCTCGTCGATGAGGCTGCGATCCGTCTCCGCAGGCGATTTCTGAGTTTGGCGCGTCAGCGGTAGCTCGGCGATGACTGCAAGTTGTCGTGCGCGCGCTTCGAGGTGGTGCGAAATGCGCATTCAAAGGGATGGGATGGAAGTGAAGTGTAGCCTCGAGCGGCGGGACAAGCATTTTGGTTTGGCCGCGGCGGGTGTTAAAGCGGGGCTGGATGGTGGCTGGCAGGGGCACAACCTCAGCAGCCTAATAAGGCAAGGTACGGAGGCGCGGATGGAAGAGCCGACCCGGGACCGGTCACTTACATGGCACAAGTGCGCAACTTGACTAAAGTAAAGTATTAAGATTGCATCATGTCAAGATCACTCCTACTGTGTTTACAATTAGATGCCAAAACTTGTCACCCGGCTGCCGGTAATATATTCCTTTTGGCAGCTATCATGACAGCTTCAGCGCCCCGTCGTCTCATCCTGCAGAATCGCAGCAAGCCCGGCGTCAGTTGCTGCAGCCTCAGCCGGAACGCGACAGCAAGCCATTGGCAAATCAATGCAGAGCTCATTCTCTCCAATGGCAATACGAGGCCAGCCGCACGCATCCATTGGCTGGGACAAGCGGCCGCGGACACGGCGAGGGGCTTTGTAGATGGAGCATCGTACTCGGGAGTCGGGACGGGAATGACTCCCCCCACCTCCGTCGTCGGCGGCGGCGGGACTCGTACAAAATGTCACCACCACACACCTTTTCGCGCCGCACCTCGGACCTCGTTTCGGCTCCGCTCCCACTCACGAACCTGCTCAACCCTCACGACACCGCTCACGACGCCTTCTCCGGGGACTGGAGCGCAGCACAGCGCAGCCATAACGTCCTCAACACCGCCCGCCATGGCGCCGCCCTTCAACCTCGAGACGTGCGCGCGGCCCAACATCCTGGCGCTGCAGCCCTACCGATGCGCGCGAGAGTAAGCTCGTCACCTATTCCACTGCTTGACTCCCGTCTCTGACACTCCCTGCCAGCGATTACAAGGACGACGGCACAAACATCCTGCTCGACGCCAACGAAAACGCCTACGGCCCGTCGCTCGCCTCGGCCGAAGTCGACAGCACCCGCCGTGCCGTGGGCGGTCTTGATCCCCTCGGCCTGCACCGCTACCCCGACCCCCACCAGCGCGACCTCAAGCAGCTGCTGTGCGACTTGCGCAACACCCACGCCCACACGGAGCGCACGCTGACGCCCGACAACCTCTTTGTCGGCGTCGGCAGCGACGAGGCCATCGATGCCCTGCTGCGCTGCTTCTGCGTCCCCGGCCGCGACCGCATCCTCACCTGCCCGCCCACCTACGGCATGTACTCGGTCGCCGCCCAGGTCAACGACGTCGCCATCGTCAGCGTCCCGCTGCTGCCGGCCCCCGACTTTGCCCTCGACGTCGCCGGCGTGAGCGCCGCGCTCGACAAGGGGAGCAGCAATATCAAGATCGTCTACCTGTGCTCACCCGGCAACCCCACGGGCTCGCTGCTCGCCAAGGCCGACGTCGAGCAGATCCTCGCCCACCCGACGTGGAACGGCATCGTCGTCCTGGACGAGGCGTACATTGACTTTGCCCCCGACGGTGCCTCCCTCGCCGAACTCACCGCCGAGTACCCCAACCTCGTCGTCATGCAGACCCTGTCCAAGGCCTTTGGCATGGCCGGCATCCGCCTCGGCGCGGCTTTCGCGGCCGAACCCGTCGCCCGCCTGCTCAACTCCCTAAAAGCACCCTACAACATCTCCAGCCCCACCAGCGCGCTCGCAGCCAGCTCCCTCGGCAACGAGGGACTCGCCATCATGCGCCAGAACCGCGCGCACATCGTCGCCCAGCGTGAGCGCCTACTGCGCGAGCTGCCTCTGATCGAGGGCGTCGGCAGGCTGCGCGGCGGCACGGAGAGCAACTTCCTGCTGTTCGAGATGCTCGACGCGCAGGGTCGACCGGACAACGCTATTGCACTGGCCGTGTACCAGCAGCTGGCCGAGACACAGGGCGTCGTGGTGCGCTTCAGGGGCAAGGAGCACGGCTGCTTCGGCTGCCTGCGCATTACGGTTGGTACTGAAGACGAGGTTACAAGATTCCTGGAGGCGATCCGGACGCAATTGGCCCAAGCCAGGGGCGCGGGGGCGGCATCCAAAGTAGCCAACGGAGAGGAAGAGGAGAGGGAAATTGCTGCAAACAGCGTCATCTCATAGACTAGGGCTCAAAGGCTTAAATACATAAAGACTTTACGACTCAATGCCGCAAGCCTCGGGAAATAAACCGACATGTAGACGCGAATTGCAAGCTGCGGACATCTTGAGAAATCGCCAATTCCCGACTTGAGTCATCAACAGGCAGTGACCAGGAGATGTAGGCGCAGTTGCCCGACACTGCGTGCACGGCCAAGCCGTATATTGTGTTGCTCGAAGCAGATGGCATCTTGACCCAAGGGGGTTCTCATTCTCAGGCCAACTCCTGTACGACGGACTTGTGATGAAACTTGATACTTGACATTTTCTACCGTAATCCAAGTCTAACTCTCAACTCCTGCGTACCATCCGTATCTTTCTAGTGACCGTTTTCCGTCAAAACCCCTCCCCCACTCATAAAGTCGTGTCGTGTCATCAGTTGAATTTACCCTCTAAGCCCGTATGTACGCAAAAAACGACGGCAAAGAAAGACTCGCTAGTCAACCGGTGCCACTCAGGCCAGGCCACAGGCTGCCAAGGCAGAGGCAACACCGAGAACGACGAGCATCGTCTTCTCGCTGCCCACGTGCGTCGCGCCAGACTTCTTGGTCGGCTTGGGTGCATCGCGCTTGCTCGTAGTCGCCTCGTGGTTTTCGTTGAAGTTGTAGGTGTCAATGGCCTTCCACTTGGCGTCGGTGACGTGCTTGATTTCCTTGCTCGCCAGGGGCGGCTCCGACTCGTGGATGAGCAGGCCCTGGATGGTCTCGAGGGCGCACATCTGCGGGCCCAGGCCGGGCTTGTCGTCGTAGATGCCCGTGTACCACTTCATGCCGCACTGGTGGCCGTCCTTGCCGCCGGTGCAGCTGGCGGCCGCGGCCTTGGCCGACGGGATGAGGAAGCTCTCGATCTTGTCGCGCATGGCTGGCAGCATCACCGACGTCTGCCACATGAAGCGCGAGAGGTAGCCCTTGAAGGTGATCATGTCGTAGTTGCACCTGTCGGTTGACTCGCAGGCAGCCTCGCTCATGACATTCTTTGACTTTTCGTCCGTGGAGAAGAACCAGCCAGCGCCGTCGAAGAGCTTGTCGGCCCGGTCGGCCCACTCCTTCTTGCCGGTGTGGTTGGCGAGGACGGCGGCGCCGTACATGTAGATGCCGCTGGTGTAGGTAAAGGACATCTTGTTGACCTTTTTGCAGCTCGTCTTGATGTCGACGCCGTCGTAGACGTGCCAGGTGTCGGGGTCGATCAGTTCGACGTCGGTGGTCCAGTCCCAGATCTTTTGCGCCCATTCGAGATAGGTGTCGTTTCCGGTCGCGCGAGCCATGCGCGCGGCCAGCTGGAACATTCCTCCGTTGCTGATGGAGTTTTTGTAGGTCATGCCGTTGGGGTTCTCGGGATAGATCTGCCAGAGAAGGCCGCCATTGCAGTTCTTGGTGTCCCAGCGACTCACAAGCGAGTTGAAGACGCGGGCGGCAATGTCGATCCACGCCGGGATGTCCGATTTTGGCTGTGGAAAGTTGCGCTCGGCCGCAGACATGACCGCAGAGCCCCAGAAGAAGAGATCGTCGTTGCCCTCCTCCAGCTCATGCTCCTTGGGCATGTAGTCGAAGTTGGGAGCAAGGTTGGTCGGCGCCAGCAGAGCCTGGATGACGACGTCGTTGTAGCTGGAGTCTTTTGTGTAGTGGTAATAGTCCAGCATGGCACCCCAGAGGGCGCCGGCCGCCCACCAGTAGTATGGTTTGGGGACGTTGCCAACATCCTACAGATGTTAGTGAGAGCTGCAGGCTTGGGTCCGTGGACACATACGACTGAGTTTGGGGCGCTGGTGTTACCGCTGTAATAGCCCATGGCGTCATAGGCAACTGTGGCGGCAACATTTCGAACCGAGTCTGTTCATCGTCAGCGCAAAGTTCCGTGTGAAAAGGAGTTGGGGCTCTTACCGCTGCTCGTGGCGTCGAGATCCTTTGGGGCGATGATGCCACTCAAGGCCGCCGCCGCGTGCACACTCTTGACGAACTTCATGGCGGCTCGTAGATTCGGAGCCGGTAAGTCGACGGAGGCTTGGCGTCTGCAGTATGCGGTGCGGCTGACGATGTCTCACAGTCGTTTACGGTGTTGGTTAAGTTTAAAGTCTCGGAGCAAAGCAACCCAGCAGCGCCGGCAAGAATCTCCAAAGGGCAGCAAACAGCAGCGCAGTCGATTGTGCAGACAGTATTCGACGTATAGTGAGAGGGCAGTGACGTCGATGCGGTGCAACCTTTCAACGTGTGTGTAGCACAACAGGGATACCACTGCAACCCTGGGCAGAGTGGGAGGAATCAACGGCTCACGGACAACGGGGTCAACCCGGTACAAATAGAAAGAAAAGTGCAGGTAAAGCGAAGCATGAATCAAGGTTGGGCCGGGGGGGGGGGGGGG
>JALHBZ010000185.1:97676-129880 GCA_024340015.1 Tolypocladium ovalisporum | reverse complement strand
GCACTGTATCTACTGTATAGTTTATTTGTATAGTATACGAGGTTATGATTGGACCATTAGACTATATTACTATATCACTATAGGCGTAGGCGTAACCAAAAATGCGGTTTGGCACAAACTCACTCGCAGTCGCCCGTAGGCGGTTTCTAAGGCACTAAGTCAGGATGGGGGTTTTCGGGCCCCCCCCTTTCGGGTCCCCCCCCTGCACTTGGGTAGAATAACGTGTAGAGATATATAGAACTGTGGCTAGTAGGTGTGGCGCAGTCTGCTCAAAGCACATTTTAGCAGTGAGTGCAAGAGGGGGGGCCCGAAAGGGGGGGGGGGCCCGAAACCCCCCATCCTGACTTAGCTTCATGCTGAGGCCTGGACCGGTCTGAACAGGTACAGCAAGGGCGGGAGCACTGGTTGCCTTCCATGTTGGTAGATAGGCCATTGGTAAGTGTCAAGTTATAAGGAGGGTAAAGACCGCACACATTGTGGCGTCACATCTTTGAGTGACCCTTAGGTAGGTCCCCCTAACGAGCTACAGCGACCATGATCTGCAAAGATGCAAGTGCTACGAGGCATCAAATAGTTGACTGCTCTGCTGCAGTCTCACTTGAAACAACGGGTCGTTGCATGTTCCCTATGTTGAAAGTCTGCTGACTGACTTAAACCGAGAGTTGAAAGCTGAAAGCACAGAGTGGCCAAGGTAAATTGCCATCAAACTCGCTCCGACAAGCTGCACGTCTGAACCCCTTGCCTCCACTGATCCAAGATGCAATGCTTGGCTTTCCCCCCGCCTTCAATAGTAGCGAATGCGTTGTCATCGCAGTAGCACATAATGAGATAACCCAACTTCACACAGCCTGCACCGCACTCGGACGTGCAACAGCACAACCGGCTTCTTTTCCAGCGCTCTCAATGACACCTCGACTAGCCGGTCTCTTCTCACCGGTTCCGCGAAGCCGAAGCGACCTGCAGATGACAGAATAGCATGGCGTCAAGACGAAACCGCGCAGGTTGTCAAGGTGAGCGGCTTGAGATAAAGATGGCTGGTCAAGGTGGGCCAATTGGCGGCTGCGGGTAGGCGCCCTTCGATTCTGATTACTCGTAGACGCTGAGCGCTTGCAGAATGCCATTTAGAACATGAAAATTGACCGAGAGCTGCCGATGTTAAGACAACGCCGACATCCTGAGAACAATATTCTGAGAACCGCTTCAGTTGTAACTTCCACCCGCGCGCGGCCCTACCCCCAGAAGAATCTCGCCCTGGCGACATCACCATCGTAGAATCGTGGTATCTTTTCCGATCTCTCGCCGCGAAAGGCTGCAACAAACACAGCCGCAGGAACGCCGCCAGAGACCAAACAATCGTCAAGCCCTCGCAACTTCATATGCAACCCATACTGCCCTCCCATACATTGATGTCGCAGTCGTCCATTGATATTACTCTCCAACACAAGCCACCATCAACTTCTCATAGTCGCCAGATGTCTCGCCCCTGATGCGGCTGGCAAGACTCTTTCCGTATCTCTGCTGGTAAGCTGCCTTGACATTGGCCAGCATGTTTCGGTCCCAGTGGATTCGGACGACGCGGGAAACGAGGAGGTGATCCTTGGTGCCCATGCCGGCCATGGAGTCTTCCAAGAGCGTAGCGGCATGCATGTACTTGTCCACAGCGTTTCGCAGCTGGAAGAGCAGCGCATCCTCCATGTGTGCTGAGAATTCCTGTTCCTTTGTTTAGCAGTCGTCAAATACCTCCGGGGTCCACGAGATGAACTTACCGACTTGATGACCTTTTCCAGATCACGGTTGAACTTTTGCTTATAAGTGTGCGCGATGGCACGAATCTGGTTGTCATTCCTCTTGGACAGAATACTGCACACCAACAGCTCGTCGGTACCCGTCTTGCCCTCGGTCGCCTTGTAGATCTGCATCACGTCGTCGTCGACCTGCTGTGGTACCACAGGCGCTGCTTCCTCGGCCCTGTTGGCAGCCAGAATCATAAGGAAATGGCGCTCCGTCTTCATGCTCAAATCACCCTTGACGGTGTCCTCCAGGCTCTTGTGAAACGTCTGGTAGTATGCACTTTTGATCGCCTTCATGTCGGCATTGGATCTGGAAAGTAGGACATCGTTGAGAACGACTTCTTTCGTGCCTGGGCCGGCCATGGCGTCGTAAAGGTTGTGGACATCGGCTAGCAGGGGACCGCGGGCAAGCTGCACCAGCCCAAATTCGAGCCAGCTACTCGTCTCATCCTTGATATCCTTGATGAGATTGCGCTTATGATTGCGGTCAAAGGTGGTTCGGAGGACTTCGATCTGGAGGGGATCCTTGGTCGAGAGGACACGAATGAGGGTACTCTCGTCGGTTCCGAAACCCTTCATGGCACTGCGCAGCGCTTGGGCATCTGACGAGCCGTCCCACTGTATGATCTGAGGCGCTCCGTAGCCCAATGTTGGCGGCGTGGGGGGAACCGGAGGGCCGTAGTGCTGAGGAGGAGGTGCTCCATACGGGGCACCATGCTGAGGCGGAGGCGCACCGTATTGGCCTGCGGGCGGCGCGGGAGAGTGATGTCCGTAGTGCTGTGGAGGAGGAGCGCCGTACTGTTGAGGCGGGGCAGCATGGCCACCGTACGGCGGTTGCTGCGAAGGATACTGGCCAGGTGGAGGCGGCGGCAGCGGCTGCTGCTGCTGCTGCTGGTAGTAACCCCCTCCTTGCTGCTGAGGGGGATATTGACCTTGAGGAGGGTACTGTCCCTGAGGAGGGTACTGTCCCTGAGGCGGGTACTGTCCCTGACCCTGAGGAGGAGGATACTGGCCGTAGCCCTGAGGTGGAGGCGGCTCTGTGAGACAGATTGTCAGCTCAGACCTGGAGATGATGCGACATGGCGGGGTGACTGACGGCCGTAGGGCTGGCCATAACCCTGATGGTAGGACATGACGGCGACTGAAGTGCAAGGTTGCTGATGCTTTGCTCGGCGCTAGGCAAGCTCTTGTATCGAGGGATGCAGGTTGTGTACGTCGCGGAGGGAGCTCGGATGCACGGATGACGGGTGGTAAAAGCTCTTAAGTACGAGAAAGGCTGGCTTGGGCCGCCGTAGCTCTGGGCATTATCACGCGCCCAGGCTTGTAAGCGGCGACTATGAGCTAAGCACACGGCACCAGCCTCTACCATGGCGGATCTAGCAGGGGAACGACGCTCGCGGCGTCCAATTGGGCTGCTCGCTGGACGCTGGGAAGGAGGCCGTCGTGGCTGAGTCGGCGCAGCCGCACGTCATGCCCGCCCCAGAGGCCCTGAGCCTCCACCCGTGACGTCGAGTTACGCGACGTCGTGGCGTCGGGGGATTGCTGTCATCGCAAGAGCGGACAACGAGCCAATAACGATGCAGTTTGTATGCATCTGTTGCTTGAGTTCGAACACGGGCAGCGGCGTCGAGCAAGGCGATGTACTCCCGGTCGCCGTGGCCAAACTCAGGGCAGGACGGCGTGGTCTACAGGCAGGTAATGAGCGGGACTTTACTGAGGGGCAAGGTTCGCGATTCCTCATAGGATTTTGGGAAGATTCGGGGAGAGCTGCACTGCCACCGGCTGTTTGGCCACCACGACAACCACAACCATAGCAGCTACTCCCATGTTCGAGGCAAGAGACGGCGAACTCAGTTGCAGCAGTGCACCGATGTCTGGGGCTCGGAGTGCAGCCAGGCAGGCTCATGTGGAGAAGTCGTCTTGTCTCAGTACCCGTACACATTTGAGCGGCTCCGGTCTGTCGGGATTCCATCCAAGGTACTTACGATGTGCGTGCTTCGATCTTGCCGTTACATACTCCGCACTCCGCACAGACTGCCATGACCCTTGGGACTCTTCGCTTGCATCGTCGTAGTGATGCACACCAAACTCTCGATGGCAGGGCGTACGAGTGAGTACCTGAGGGACCAGGGAGACAGACCCTGAAATGCCGAAATCTCAGATGCGGGCTTTGCAGGTTAGCTCGCGTAAAAGGTGGCTGGTGGCGGGGCCTCAGCCACTAGCCGCCTGGCTTCCAGGGCACAGAGCCGTGCGGTCCCTGCCCCTGCCCCACGCTTGAGCCGTTCCTGCACGCGCCCAGGCGGGGGCCTAGCGGGCCGGAACCTAGCACCAACAGGGTAATCAAACCTCCAGCCTCCAAGTATTCCCAAACCCAGCCACCCAACAACAGGACGGGTCGTGCACTTACCAGCCCGCATCGCCGCTGCAATAAAATAGAAATGGCGCAAGCAGTTGTTTGTCCTCTCCTTCTCCATGTCTGAGCGAGAGTTTCATCCCCATTCCCGACGAGCAAGTGAATCCATCGCGGTATCCTCTTTTTCCATGCTTGGGCAAGGATCCTCATCATCGTACCGTTCCAGCTTCGCTTGAACCCAGTCGCCTGCCCATCGTCGGCACTTTGAGAAGATAGTATTGCCAAGATGCGCGGACTGCCATCACTCGTTGCTATCCTGTCGACGTTGATCTCTGCTGCGGCTGCGCTCCCTCAGTCAGGGCTTCTGCGTCGCGCGGATGTGGCCAACGCCGAGAAGCCAAAGTACTCGGTCGTACCTCTGGAGCCAGGTGATGACCAGCCTGGCGGCGGAGGCAACGGAAGTGGCCGTGACGCGCCAGGCGTCACGGTTGTGAAGACGGTGGTCAAGACGCAAGATGCCGCCACGCACACCATCACCCAGACTGCCGATGCCAAAACCGTCACCAGGTCTATCCCCACAACAATCTCAGTCGTCGACATTGGCGGCGATGCCACGGCGACCGTTACCGTCACGCACACAGAAGGGCCAGCGACAACACATCCTGTGGCCCAGTCTTCTCCAATGACAAGCTCATCTCCTTCTTCTACGGCCCCAAGCTCCCCTACTTCTGGCGAGGTGATCACCAATACGAGAAGCACAGCCTCTACGGAAAGCGCCCCTCTAGCGACCAGCGCATTGCCGACCACTCCCGTTGCCAAGGCACCCACAGCAACCAGCCTCACCCTGACCACGCCCACCACATTCAGCATCATCACCTCCACGCTGCAAGCCTCGTCATCGTCACGCACATATGACAATGGCCAGTGGCACACATCCTATCCCCCGTGGAACGGCACAATGGCCTACCGGTATAGGCGGTCATGATGCCACTATTACATAGTGCCGGTGATGAGAAACCAGGAGCTCCGATACAAATGTACGACTACCGCGACATCGCGGCTGAGCAAATATGCAGGGCGACCTCGATGGGCATGGAGCATATAGACCATTCAGGCATCGCAAAGCGCAGATTATTTCAGATGTGAGCTGCGCAAAGATCCGGGAATCTCGCAAAGAAGGAGAAGATGGAACCCAGCTAGGTGGCCTGCGACGCAAACCAAGAGCTGGGACGCGTTGGCTATACAAGTGGCAAGTTAATATGATAATATACATGTTTTATACCACATTTTAACTTCGAATGTTATCCTGCGCAGCATGTGTCGCGGGGGAGTAGTCTTCGCATGGATACTTGGATCACCCAGTCCACCTCCAGTGGATAACTCAAACATAATCATGTTGTAGCGTTAATCCACCACCACCAGTATGTGTGCCCTCTACGTGTTCAGATTGATCTATCACTGGCAGTTTCGATCGCTAGGGCTCGGATAAAGATGCTGCATGGACCACAGCCTAGCACCGGGCGGGCAACGGCCGTCATTCAATCGGAAGTCTCGACAGCGAGAGGCATCTTTATTTTGTTCTTCTGCCAGTGTTGACTACTCCGATGCAGATGTGGTGTCGGACAACGACGCGGGTAGAGTACACGCTACGATCCTGGTTCAATCCGGTCTCACCGCCACGTCCTACCAGATTTTCTACTTCAGCTCACAGCAATGAACTGCGCTACCAATCAGTAGCTTCAAGCTCCTTCAGATTCATTCCCTCATCACTCAGCTTGAGCGCAAGCAAAACCTCCTGGACGCACCAAGTGAAGTCAGTCATGCGAGGCCCGTTATACAACACACCTGGACCATCAATGCCCTCAATTTCTGCCAATTCAGTTGACAAGCAGGAGCCAAACGCTATGCGTCAAATTCACATCCACTCTCCGACCCCGCTCCTTTTTGCGTCTTGGTTGTTGAGCCGCCGTGAGTTGGCTGCCTCCAATCGGGCGCATCCACGTCCAAGACCATCGACCCACCCGCTGGGCAGCAATTCACTCACTTTCTTGGACGATTTATGGATCGATACGGGCGCTACAAGTGCAGGTCTGTAGCATTCCCAAGGGGAGTGGTCTTGCATCGAAATTTATGACTTTTTCAATACATTTGGTCGAAACGCCTTGGCTTGAAGTATTCGTATCGGGCGCCATCGGAAATCTACACATCGCGGCAGGGATCTCGGAGCTCGACTCCATCGCTTCTCCACTTCTCCGGCCGCATCCCCACCGGGGTCGGCGCCAGGTTCCGGCCCATCGCTTCTGTGGGAATGCGATCCCCAGCCAGAGCATCAACGCCATGCTCTTCATTACATATCCTCATTCTGCTAGGCATACTTGCTCTCGAGGCATTCTCTCAAAGTACTTTCGACGCAATGCCGTCCATCGCACCATTGAGCAATGACATCACACGCCGAGCAGAAGCCCAAGGTTCGGCGTGCTCCTCCGAAGGACAGTGGAACTGCATGACAAGCTCATGGCAACGATGTGCTAGCGGACGCTGGAGCGTCGTCATGGCCTGCGCGGCGGGGACGAGATGCACTCCGTCAGGGTTGACCAATGACTTCAGGGTCGAGAGCGATGGCACTGCGCGCGGCGGCGTCGGCAGTGGTGGGAGCGGAGGGCATAGTATCGCGCCAAGATGGTCCGTCGGTGTCTCTCTATTGGGCATTGTGGCTTTCTCATGGCATCTTCTTCTCTCTTGAGGAGCTGTTACTGAACGAGTGTCTTTGGGGACAGAATCTTGCTGAGCCGGTCGGGGCTAGCTGTACGGAGAAGCCTATCGCGTGGGTGGAACGATTCCTACTTTGTTTCGGCAGCAACTGAATATCGTCGGACTTGCGAGACCGCGCACTGTTGGGTTCGTATGCCGCTACGAACGAATGGCGCCGTGATCCGCACGGAAAGGATCGTAAAGTCCATGCATGCGCCGGAGGCAGCGTCACTACATGTAGCTTTGTGATTTGAGACGAAACCTCAGGAGTCAGGAGTCAGGACGCTTGTTGACGTCTTCTGGAGGGTCGTGGTGGGGTGGCAGTCTCTTTCATGTGAAAGTCCAGCGGCTCGTAATCTTCGCATCGGCACAGCGATTCGTACTCTGACGCAAACTTGCCATACAAGGGGGCCGACTCGGCGCACTCGCTGAAGACGATGGCCAGGACTAGTTGTGCGCCATCGCCGAAAAGACGCACCACGTCCCGCGCCATCGGGTACAGCGCACCCTCGAGCGACGTCAGCGATGGCTCCCACCAAGCATGACGGTGGAGGCACACGTCGGACCGAAGAGGAGCCATGCTGTCGCGCAGCGCATCCCAAACCTGGCCCATGCGGAGGCCATCCGGGCAGGCCGCCCGACCGACGCGCGTGACGACCGACCCGTCGATGCGGCGCCGTATGACGACTTGGCCGATGGATGTGATGGGTGGGTTCTGGAGTAGCATGCGCCGCCAGCTGGCGCCGCGGCTGGTGAAGGACCTGCGCTCCTCGTCGGACGTCCAGGGCCCGATGGATGCGCACGGGGTTGATCTCGCGTGCGCTGACGACGGGATGAAGTCTGGGCATGGGATACCCTTGTCTTTGGCGCGGTCCGGGTGGCTTGCATCGGTCTCGTGGCAGTCGGCAAGCTGGAAGAGGTCGTGTAAGTCGGAGCTGCCTCTCCGGCCTCGCCAAGATCGTGGTCTCTGCAGGGGCGGCGGGCTAAGCTCTTGACGCCGGCGACGCTCGGTCACGGAAGGGCGAAAGAAGAGCTTTGATTGGATTCGCGGAGAATTGTTGATAATGTCTCGCCAGTTTCGGGATACTCTGGGAGCTCGGCAGAGGAGCGTCTTGTGGTCGAGCTCAAGGAGGATGAGCTCAATTAGCTCTGGAGCAGAGAGCAGGCACTGCGACGCGTCCAACATGGCAACAGACGGTGCACAAAGCCGCGATAGTAGAGAGATGGATGGACAACAATGGAGGCAAGTCTGAATAATATGTCCTCTCGATGACGCCCAAGACAAGACTTGGACAACCAGAAGCCAACCCAAGGTACTAAGACGAGTGCGGAGTTGGGGGGCCGAGGCCCACCCGGACCTTCAGCGGGGGCTTGCCAGAGGAACGGCTGATGGTGTCAATCCCTTGTTCCCATGCACACAGTCTGCAAGTCAAGTAAGTAGTCCTGCTTGCCTGCATAATTACCTGTGCTATGATACAGCGCCGCCGAAAATAGGCTAGAAATCGCAAAGCTGCTGCGTTTGCACAGAGTGCGATACGATGTCATGTTCTTGAAAGCGGACCCTGTCGGAGAAGCTGTGAGGAATGGTACAGGCCCCTAAGCCATTGACATGAAAGCCACTTGCAAGTCTGGGTTATGCCACGCAGACTGACTAGAACCTCGATCTCTGGTACGGTGTCGTCATTCTAGATCGTCATACATGTAGGGCCTGATGAAGGAGGGACCCACGCTCAGGTTCTTGAGATGTCGAGCATGCATGCGGGTGACACAGTCATACCAATCGCAGGGCTGCCGAACACGCATGCGCGTGTGGCGACTCTAGAGAGGGCTTGGACATCATTTGGGGGGGAAGACATGCGCGCCTCTTCCCTTGCGAAGTGGCAGGCATACCGGGACGGTTGCGCGTACATGTAGTGCAGAAGCCCTCCCACCCTCCATCACCAACAATTCTCCCAGAGGTGTCAGGCGGCAGGCGGCCAGTGCTTCCCTGACTGATGTCGTAACAACCGACCGCTTTGCCGCCGTGGACATAGAGTCTCGTAACTGAAAGCGGGATGTTCCTGAAGAATCGTTCGGGTCTCCTCCTCACAACTTGAAGGCAGGAGGCCGAATTTCTCCAGCAACAGTGTCAATAGTCATCCTAGCGGCAGCTGCTGTCGTGGCGTCACTGCCGCAGGCTTATCTGGCTAACCCGTAATGGCTCTCAAATGTAGTAATACCACCTTGACCCAGCAGCAGTGGTTGCCTCGAAGGATTCGGTCGGGTCCTGAAATTGGGCCCCAATTCGGGATGCCGAAGTGTGGGGGAAACATGCGAGTCTCCTCGTTCGTCCGCACTTCGTTGTACAAGGAGGTGCGTGACGACGCATCCGAGGCTCAGAATAGGCACATGCGGAATTGCTAGATATACAAACTTCCCCTTGATTCGCTCAAGCGCAGAGAAGGCTGCAGGTGCATAAGGAGAGCGCGTAGAAAAGGGCGTTTGCGGACGTAGTGGCCGGATGCCCGCCTGGATATCGCACTCGTTAGGTACGGTACATTGGTTATCTGAAGCAGTGTTGCCAATCACCGACACCGAAAAACGTAATTGAACACGTCCTATTCTTTCGAGTCCGGCCAGAAATTTCAACAATGTCTGTTGCCAATGTCAGATCGTTTCGTCGCGGCAACATTTGGTCGACTGGTGTACTTGTAAGTAAGGCCAATACATGTACGCCGACGGCCAGCTCACGGCTGCGAGCCCGGTCTTTCAAATGAGGCAAAGTCGTCCGAGGCCATCGGCAGAAGAAAAAAACGCAGCTACCGAACCGCCTCATTGCAAATTTGTGCATGCACCTTTGGGGTGAGCGATTGTGCCAATCACTCCTATTGCAGCCCCAACGCGCAAATATGCCGAGACTTCAACTGCCGGCGCCAATGATGAGGCTGCCACATGGCAACGATTCGGCATGCACAACCACCGCCGTCACACAACGAACATGCGAATTCACTCTGAGCACAGTTGGAAGCAACGCGGGCGGTCCGCTGTTGACGTCAAATCGTCATTGCAGACCGTCTAAATGTCAGGTAAATTGACAATGCCCTTTACTGAAACGGTCGGGGGCCGGAGGACGGCCCCTCAGCCCGGGGCTGCCTCTCCACGGACGGGCGGAGTTCGCTGCCCAGCTCTTTGGTGGAGCTTGGCCGCCAGGAAACAAGAATGGGACCACGTACTGCAGGGAACCCACGTGAAGCGTTGAATATGTTGATTGTTCATCACAAAGCAGTCTGCCGCGGGGAGTCGGTGTCTGCCCAACAGTTGCAGCATATAGTCGGCGAACTCGCCCTACCGCCCTCAGCTGCTAAGATTGAGCAATCGCATCTGGCACGTATCAACAGCAAACATGTCGTCTCCCACCAAGGGCTCGATACTTGTCACCGGCGCCAACGGCGGTCTCGGATCGGCGGTGGTGGCCAAGATCCTCAAAACCCCCGATCTGGCATCAAATTACACAGGGCTTTACACGGTCCGCAAAACAGCTACGGCCTCCCAACTACGGGCTGTTCTAAAGGGAGATACTTCCGGACATGGTCATGAGACGCTAGAACTGGACCTGAGCTCGCTGGCGAGCGTCAAGGCGATGGCCGCCGGCGTCAATGGCCGGGTCGCAGAGGGAGCGCTGCCTCCGATTCGCGCTCTGATCCTCAACGCCGGGTACCAAGAGCACGAAACATTGGTCAGTAGCCTACATCCCCCCCTCGAATGGAAACACCATGGCTGACAAGCTGTCGCTTTCAAGACCATGAGCTGCGATGGCTTCGAGCTGTCCTGGCAGGTTAATTTCCTGGCCAATCTCGTCTTGTGTCTTCTCCTCCTGCAGAGCATGGACAAAGAAGAGGGCCGCATTCTCATCATCGGCAGCTGGGCGCATGAGTAGGTGACTTCAAGCATGCACGGCACTGCTGTCTCTGGATAGACGACTGGACTAATGAGTAGTACAGCCCGCAGGACGAGAGAAATGCGCTCGGAGGCAATAGCGTGTACAGAGACCCTAAATGGCAAAACCTGTTCCCAGGTGCCGAGGCGCTTGCCAAGGGCACGTGGAGCACGCCGCAAGATGATGCGTCCTGGCAGTCGGGTTTCCGCCGGTATGGAGCGAGCAAGCTCTGCGCCGTGATGCTCATGTAAGTCAGCGTTGTCTCACCTCAATCGCTCGTCGCCGCTGCATCGACTGACCCAACAGCAAGGCACGAATTGGGTCATCGCATCACCAAAGACCCCGGGCTGTCCAATATCTCCGTCTTGGGCCTCGACCCTGGCGGCATGCCCTCGGACATTTCCCGTCGAGCCTCGTTCATGACGGCCACTCTCACCATGAAGGTGCTTCTCCCCTTGATTGCGCCGCTCATGGTCAGGTGGGACCCCAACGGGACAGTGCGACCGCTGTGGAAGAGTGCCGCGGACGTCATTTGCGCGTGCTTCGAGGTGAAGGCGCCGCGGGGCAAGGCGTCGTACCTCAATGGAACAGACGAGCTTGAGACGGCCAAAGCTGCACAGGACAAGGAAAAGAGAGAGGCGTTGTGGGGGTATGGACTTCAGGCTGCTGGTATCAAGCCTGGCGACACGGTCTTGGAGGACTGGCAGTGATTGTCTCGTCCTGCGTATCCTTCGGGAAGCCTGTTTTGGATCCGCTACCGAATGAGCTAGTCATCGCGGCGTTGAACCGATTGGATGTCCATCTCTTGCGATTTGAGCCATCAAATTGAACGTCTCGAGAGAAGCTCTGCCGGGAAACTTGAACGTCTTTGGGATAAGTCAGCTCCAACTTTGAATGTTGCCCACTTCGGCTGGGCAAGTTGTTACGCACTGCATATACCACCCGTTTGGTACTGCAACTTACTACATACGAAAGCCTGCATGTGCTCAAGCCATTTGCGTGTAAGCTTATACTTCCTTGGCCGCGTCTAAGCTTCGCTGGGCCAAATTTGCATCACATGTTCTGGCACTTCTGCTGTGAACTCGGCTCCTTCTCAGACGCTTCTTTCCAATTGCATCCCTAGGTGTACGCTTTGTCACCAGTGCACGGAAGCTGATGGAGCAGCATAACGAAGGGGCGGTATCGGTGGCCACTAGTTGGCGCATAGAATAAAATGTGCGACATCGTAGGCGAACCACTGAGGCATTTGGCAGAGCGACAGAGATCGCGAGGCGACCTGAGCTCCATGGGCGCCAACGGTCACGACGCAAGCCGAGAGAGCTGACATGTGGTACAGCAGGGTTTCGGGAGGCGCCAAGGGTCTGAAACAGACGCCGTCGCGCAACGGCAGAATCAGCTGCAGGATCTGATGATCGTTTGCAGGCGCCAGCGGAACATCCAGTTGCGGACGGGACCCAGAAGCGTACAGTACTGACCAGCCGTACGAGTAGACGCACGATGAGGTGTGATGCTGCCTGTGCCAAGTGTCTAGTGCATCATGGCCATGAGCAGTGAGTGTTTCTCAGGCTGATTCTCGGCCGATGAAACAGAACGTCGCACAGGCGGCAAGGAGCACGACGGTGCGATAACTGCGAGGAGAATATTACAGACCGACCCTGCAGTACAGGGCCAACCGAAGCAAGCGTTCGCTGTTTTGTTATAGAGAACATCCATACTCCGTACTACGAGTAGATTGTTGGCCTGTTCGTAGACGAAGTGTGGCTGCGCATAGTATGAATGTTAGCATCCCACACTGGGTAATGTAAGTGGCATCTAGGGAAGTCCTCGTCTCTTTGGCAACTACCTATCGCATCCGATGGAATCTGCAAATCACATACAGTGTATTTTGCTTCCGCACAATCACTTGTATTTTGGGGCTCAAGCTGAATGACGTGACTGCTAAGCCCTGTCTGAGCATTACAAATAACCCAAGTTCTAGATCTCACGGGTGTCAAGTCAAGGGCGCGAGCACGACTCTCCGTCGATAAAAGCCAGGCTTTTCTCCGGTTGCAACAAGAGACTACCCACGTCAGTTGTCTAGTACAAAATGGTTCCTACAATAATATCAAAGGCGCTGCAGCCGGGCGACACAATAGCTTTCATCTCACCATCAGAGCGCCTCAACAATGTCCTCCCAGACGTCATGACGCGGGCAGCCGCCGTGCTCGAAGCCCGAGGCTACAATACCCGTACCTTCTTTGGTGAAGACAAGAGCATTCAGTCGTCCATTTCAAATCGACTTTCTGAAATCCGCGCCGCCTTTTCGGATAAGAATGTTTCGGCCATCATCTGCACAATCGGGGGAACCACCTTTACCGAACTGCTGCCAGCTCTCATTGCCGACACTGAACTGCATGGCATCATCCGCGAGAGCCCCAAGGTGGTCGTAGGCTACTCGGACATCTCTGGCCTGCATTGGTTTCTGCATGCGTTGACGGGGCTGCGCACATTCTACGGACCGGGCGCAATCCCAGAGCTCGGCGATGCGAGCCGCCTCGATGACAGGACGTCGCCGCTGGCATTTTGCGAGAGCAATCTCTTCCGGGCGATTGCATCGCGAGAACCGATCGGCGAGATCCCTCGGTCGGCAACATATGCACCTAGGGGGCCCGAATTCTTCCAGCATCCTGCCTCGACGAAGCCAGCGCCGGTCGCCCCAACACCACCGTGGACATGGCTGCGGCCCGGAAAGGGACAGGGGAGACTTTTTGGAGGCTGCCTGACCGTCATTGCGCGCCTCCAAGGCGTGCGCGCCATTGCCCCGGATTGGCGTGGCAGAATCGTCTTCGTCGAGACTGCGACGGCGGACGACGAGGATGCGGGCAACCCTCCGCGCCGAGTGCAAGCAGCCTTGGCCGACTTGATTGCGGGAGGAGTGTTTGAGGACGCGGCGGGTCTGGTGGTTGGAAGGCCGTTTGGCTACGACTCTGAGAAGCAGAGACGGGAATACGCCGACATCATCACGGGTCTGTTTTGCGAGGGGCGACTGGCAGACAAGAAGTTTCCCATCTTGTTTGGCGTGGACTTTGGGCATACCACGCCGATGGTGACATTACCGTACGATGCATTGGCAACGCTGGATTCGGAGAGGGACTCGTTTGCCGTGATTGAGCCTGGAGTTGTGTAGACGATGTCGTCGACTAGACGCAGCAGAAAGAGCCGTTTGCCTGTTGGTGGTCCAAGTCAGTAGGGGATTTCATGTAGACCCACGGCGAACGCACGCACAGTACGAGCTACTTGTGGCGTGCATGGGCCAAATACGGATGACTTGTTGCTGATGGTGTCGTTTCCAATCGTTCAGGCGCCTCGAGGCTGCAGGTTGCAGAACAGGCGCAAAAATAGCACGGACCCAGCAGAGCGCGCCTTGCCCCCATGCAGGCCCTGACCACCCGATCATGGCGTATCGCGTTTGCAGGGAAGGCAGCGGTTGTTTTGGGGCGAGCAAGACGAGAAGCACAGGCGTTCAAGGTGCCCATTCCAACAAACCAGTCTGAAACCAACATGGGACTGCCAAGCTCGGCGGTTGCCCACGAGCGCAGTGAGCATCACGGCTCACGGTTGGCTGGCGCTCGCCGGCACGGGCAGAAGCGGTCAGAAGAAGCACAGTTGTCTCCGCCCCACCGCGTTGATTCGTTTGGCTGCGAGAGAGACGGAACTCCGTAAGCCTGCACCTCTTATTTCACACAAGACGAGGACCCCTGCGCTCGGCGTCTGTGCCACACTGCTGGTGGCGGTAGGGTTCTTGCTCGGGGGGCCTGACGATGATCATGGGCGCATCGTGGGCGGAAGACGACAGGCCGAGGCGAGCAGAGACGGAAACGCCAGAATGCAGCTGCAGATTAACAATGACGGGGGGGACGGTCGACGGATGACCAGGGACGGCGAACCGAGGAGATACAATTACCAAGGGGCATCCCGCTCCCCTTTTCCTGTCTCCTGAACCTTGGAATGCTGTCTGTACTTGTGTTTTTCTTTCGCGGCGACGAAGCCATCGATTCTCTGACCGCATTTACCGCGAGACAGTGAACCCTCCACTCTCTCTCCAGTCGTTCGTATCGTCCGGGGGTCCTCTTCGGCAACAGCAGACACCCGACCTCTCCCATAACAGACTAAACAGCACTATCCATAGCGCGGGCAGGGCCTGGCGTGTTACGCGCACTGACATCCAACGCTCCAGTCGCTCAGCCCCCGGAGGACCATCGAAACCTCGACTGCCCTGAAAACACTCCATTTATTATCCATTTATTAGGTAGGTTGGATCGTTGGATTTCGCCCACGTCAGCGCCACTGGACCACAACTCGCCCTGTGCTCTCCGCGCCACCCACCAAGTGGAGCATGCGCAAACGGGTTTGCGACAGGCTTCCAGAAGACCGACAGTTCACCTCGCCCACAATGTGGGACCGCCTGCGAACACAGCAGTCGACCACCACCACCACATCCGCCATACCCGCCTCTACTACTAAAGCCAATGGCCAGCTCCTTCGCGTCCCGTCGACGCGCTCTGGCGCTGGCGTTCAGAAGCAGCGACTCGCCCGTGCCCGTGCCGCCCAGCAGCACGCCGTCAGCAGGCACAACAACTGGCACGACGACCTCGACGACCCTCTCAACGCCCTGGGCATCTCCAACGCGCCCTACAAGTACGAAATTCGCAGGGGCAAGGTGGTGCCGCAAGTCTCGCGGGTTGACGTGTAAGTGCCGGCCATCATGACCATTTCCCATTCCTGCCGACGCGCTTTCGCTGCCACCCTACCCACGCATGCCGGCACCTCCCAGCTGCGTGCCTCAGCTGCCAGCTGGTGTAGAGCTGCAAGGTCGGATCGGGTGGGCTCGCGTCCACACGCTGTGCCGCGATTGGTGCAGCGGGCCAGCAGGCAGATTCCGGGGGCGCAGGCATCGTCACTTCCAAGACCCGTCCCTGTCGCCCATAATAGCAACACAAGTCCGTCCCCATCGTCGTATGACGCCCGCTGGTCCTGCCATGATGCCCAAACCACGACTGCGCCTGGAGCCCCCAGTGCTACGGCTCCCTTGCATTGTGCACGCATCAAGTGCGCTGACTCTCTCCTCCCACTTGATACAGACCTCTCCCCTCTCATCACGACAGCATCACCGCTGTTGTTCGCGAACCACCCCCGAGAAACCCTCGACGGCGGATGAAGCAGCATCCGCCTCACCAAACGCAACCCCAACTCCAGGTTGCCAGCTCGGGCTGGCGTCCCACATCGTCCGTCTACGACCAAAGCGACGCCAACGGCAGCGATCGCGACGATACGCCAAAGTCGCGGCTCAGACGGCCTTCAGGCAACATGTACAGGCAGGCAGCCGAGGCGCAAATCTCCCCGCCGAGCTCGCCGGACTCTGGAGGTTTCCAGTATGGGTGAGTCCCCTTCGGCGACTTCTGGACTGCATCGTATTGTTGGGGGCCGAGAGCGGAAGTACTCACCCAAGCCCATACTGCTGGCCCCCACAAGTCGAGCGATGGCTGCGAGCTCGAGACCAAGGCTGACGGAATGTTTCTCGCGCAGGCGCATGGCCGAGGATGTCTCGC
Organism: Tolypocladium ovalisporum; assembly: GCA_024340015.1. NCBI lineage: Eukaryota > Fungi > Ascomycota > Sordariomycetes > Hypocreales > Ophiocordycipitaceae > Tolypocladium > Tolypocladium ovalisporum. The sequence goes on along the minus strand of JALHBZ010000185.1, from coordinate 113,482 downwards.
CCATTGACGATGAGTCCGATCTGGCCCAGCAGGAGATGCTGCGAGGTTCCCGTCACGCGCCGCGGCCCGCAATGTACCAGGAAGATCACAGGCGCAACCTCCCGACGATGCGATCCGAACGTCGCGGGCCACCAAGAGGTGCAGGGGCGCCAGTGGCCCCTCACATGCGAGGGCCCATGCCAAACGAGGTGTCGCGTATGCGACAGGTTCACCCTGGCCAGCGTCCTGCTGCCCAGGCGGAGGAGATGCGATGGAAGGCTGCCTCTGGTTACGGAGCCTCCCGTCCCGCACCAAACACAGCGCCCAATGTTGGCTCAACGACGGTAGTTACAGGACCGCAGCCTGGTGGCCGTAACACTCCGTCTCCGTCCTTCGGCCAGCGCATGCGGATGATGGGTAGAAGTCGGCCCGAGCCAGTCGACAATCGACCGCCTTGGCACGGCGCCAGTGGGCGCTCCACGCTCGTCCAGCCAGTTCGCGACGACGTCAATGTCGCCCCCCTCAACGTTCCGCGTAGAAGCAGCAAACGCGCAGGTCGTGGTGAAGTCGGAGGCGCATCGTCAATGATGAGGCCATCTGGTCCTGAAACACGAACTGTTGGGGCTGCTTCGGGCAGGTCTCTACCCCTGACATCAGACCAAAAAGGCAGTAAAACGGGTGCCCTGACCTCCTCACCCCCCTCGCCGCCTCCGACGCAACCCGGAGCGGGGGCACACGCCTATCCCAGCCCTCCCGACTTTGACTCTCTCGCTCAATCTCCCCCGCCTGCGGCTGCTCCGTCGACAGACGACTCTCCGACAACAGCAACATCGCCACACCCCGATGCGCTGTCGACGTCGGCGGTCCAGGCTATCAAGAGGAAGCCGCCGCCCTCTGCCAGCCCGAGCTCGGCTACCCCGATCCGGGCCTGGGGCACTTCTAGTCTCGCGCAGTCTCACCTTTCGCCAAACAGCCCATCGCCCCATCCATCGACTTCGCAGGACGCATGGGCACAGCCAGCGTCGCGCTTTAGCATCACGACCTATGCCACATCAAATCCTGGCAGCCCTTTGCAGTCTACAGACGAGTTTCGTGCTCAAGTTCCAGCCTTGCCTGCCTTGCAAACCTCCATGATGGATCGTAGGAGACCCTTTTCCGGAGCAAACAGCGTCAAGACTTTCGACGAGCCCATCGTCATTTCGATGAGCAGCCCGTACTCGGCAGTGGACAAGGAGAAGCAGAGTACGCTAAAGTACGCAGAGCCTGCTGCGCATACTCGAGTCGTCAGTGACGCCACTTCTGCGGACAACCGGTCGTCCATCCTGTCCATGGCAAAGCCTCTGCCTCCGGCGCCGCATGAACTGTCCTCGTCCCAGGATCGAGTTGCAAACCTGAGCGCTCAGATCCAGGGCCTTGCTCATCGTCGCATGAACATTAACAAAAGTATTCAGCAAATGACGGAGCTCATGCCAACGGATAACCTCTTGGCGAGCAATCAGGTGCTGCGCAAGCGAGAGGCCGAAAAGCAAAAGGTGGAAGCATTAAAGGTGGAGCTGGCTGAAGTGCAACGAGAAGAGTACGATCTGGGGCTGAAACTGCACCGAGCGTACAAACGGCTGGACAAGGATGCAGAGTACGAGCCAACAACACTGTGGGTGAGGAGGGTGACGAACTAAGGTCGACGACGAAGGCGTTTTGCCTCACGACTGCTGCTTTACCAACCGCAGCACAGTCCGCGAGATGTGTTGGTTGCTGGTGACTTCTTATCGTTGAAAACAGTAAGCGATATAGAATTGGCCGCGGGAGGAAGACTTCATCGGATCGAATTGGAGGAGATCTGAGGTAACCTGCCCATGGAGGCTTGACTTGTAAACCTACCTTGTGTTTATAACAATAAAGTAAATGACTCCCATGGGTCACCATGTGGCAGAATACGTGCTCGTCGGCCCTGTTATACCATTCGAGGCAACCTCACTCGATCCGTCTGATATCGCGTCGGGGCTTTATGATTTTCATCCTCAATTCTCTAGAATTGATGTGTCGAAGAGGATATACTGGGAATGCGTACTTTTACTGTGTTAAAGCGTTATGTTGTCTGTGAAGTCAGCCTAGATGTAGAATCTTTGCTATTGATCTAGTGTGCTCTAGAACATAGACTCGTTCTCTTCATCTACATGTACTGTGTCGAAAGTGACAGCAGAGTACGCCTCCTCGAAATAACTTCGATCGCCCATGGCGCGGCAGTGAGTGTCATGGCCGTGAAGCTCAATGGTTGGCGAAGGTGCCAGGTGCTCCGCGGTTTGAAGACTGCAATCAACACTATTTCCGGCAACGGGGCCAGCAAGCTGCGGCAGGTTTACGTCTTCGACTCTGATAGTCTGATGGGCAGGCGTGGTGCCTTGTTCATCAAGAGACTCGCAACCTCCTGCAGGTCCAAGAATGAGCGGGGGCAGCGGGTACATAGACTCTCTTGTACCGGTTGGTGCCAAGTGAGGACGCAGCCTAATGGTATACATGCTCTCGGTCAGCATGCCATGTTCGACGTCACCGAGATGCACAACATCGTCAACACGCAAGATGTAGTGGCCGTGCGTGCGCTTGAGCGGCTTCTTCTCCACGAAGATGTAGTGCAACGACGCCACGCTATCCGATCGGTCGGAGCCCACCCATATCTGCACGGAATCGCGGAAGTGCCCTGTAGTAAGCTTAGGTATGTTGCTCGAGGTAAGCATGGGAATGTGGCCGAGCTCGGGGGTGCCAGCCTGCGACGAGTCAATCTCGAACCGGAACGACACGCGCCAGACCTGCTGCAGGCCTACATGCCGCCAGAACTCCCTGACAACTGGGTCAAGACCGAGGTAAGGGCCGACAACGCCGTGCTGGTCCGCATCGCCTCCATTTGAGACTCCTAGGGTTACCTTGCAACCGTCTTCTTGGCCTGACGGGGGAATGGGTAGAGAAAGTTGATGCCACTCGGGTTTTCGAACCCCTCCTGCTGCCGAGTACGGCGCAGACGCCGGCGGCGCCATGTAGAAAACGCTTGAGTCGTACCTGAGAGGCGGGGTTTTCAAGAAGAAGTGTGAGAAGACATCCAATCTGAATGTATGGCTTGGCAGTTCATCCTCCATGTAGACGTGGTTGAGCATTGCAGTCCATCTCCCTCGGCCGCTGGAGACGCAACGAGCATACACCAGCCTCTGGGGGTCCACCTTTGGGGCCAATGTTTGCAGGCATTTGCCAACCTCGCTGGTCTCCGCAGAGGCTCTCCGTCTGTAACAAGGGGTGAGTACCACCCTTGTGTTGTCGGTGTTCATTGCAAGACCTGAGGCAAAGGTGCTTGATGTTAGCTTGCGGCACGCTTCTGGTAGCTCTTGAGAGTTGAGTGTTGCAGCTCTTAGTTGTAGGGTCAGAGTGGAAATATAACTGAACGGAAAAGGAGACGACCCTGGCAGGCTTCTGTACCAGCTCAGTTATAATGAGTCTTTCAGACTGGCTGACTGCCCAATTCAGTGCTCGTTCAATTTCTATTTTGTTACGTGAACGAGTGAGAGAGCCGGATACATCTAAGCAAACAATGCACAAAGCGCAACTCTGGCCCTGAGCTTGTTTCAGAGACAATGATGGCATTGTCTGAAGTGAGTGTGAATAGGACAATGACTTGACATAAAATCGCAGTGGTTCACTGTGTCGACGGAACGCATCTCGTTTGCACGTCGGTAACATTTTGCTGCACCAAAGAAGAATCCTCTCTGAACTTGGGCTACACAGAGAATGATGATTCTGACCTGGGAAATGCTTGGCCACTACATTTTCAGACCGCAACTCTGTGTTGCAAAGGGAAGGGAATTGACCCAAGGGTGAGGATGACAGCCAAGTATGAAGACGGCTGCTATGTCGACAGGTGGAGCCGCGCCGGTCCGGGCTTGAAAGTTCGGTTCGGGCCGCCTCCGGACGGCATTTCGGGAGCGCGTACAAACACTGAACAGATAAGAACAACAGCTTTCAAGGTACTTTGCTCGCTCATATTCAGTCATCGTCGCTGAAACCGAGTCCCCAATTCTGCTTCGCTGGCATCGAGACAGTGCCTAGGAGCCCAAGTACATGGTCACAGCCGGCGGAGCACTTTCCGAAGTGAAATTGCCTTTTAATAGATGGCCTTGTGACATGGAGTGCATTGAGTCCTTGCAAGTGCGCACCCACGCAGCGCACTTTTCGGAGGGCTTGCAAGTCGTCCCTTGATGCGCGTTGCCCCCCTCCTCGAAACAGCTCTTCCTTCCAGCAACTGGGCTATGGACACGAGGACACCAATACGGTGTAATGTATGGCCTTGCAGTGCATATTGGGTATCAATTCGCTCTTCAAGGCCAAGTTATCTTGACTGACAGGAGATCTAGCGAATCGACAGCCTTCAACGAATGCGCAGTTCTCGGAGAGGACTCAGAGGAGGTCCAGGCCACCGCCCCCAATAATGAGTCGATTCAAAACCCCCCAAGATCCAAAATTGGAGCCCGCGTATAGGATCCTAGGTACTCCGGGCTGCTGTTGGCTCGGCGCGCTACATGTACGCGCGCGCGTCAAACCAACACCAGCACCACCGAGGTTGTGTCCGACTGGCCCTCGTGAGGTCGAAACGCTTCATATCACATGGCCCTGGGCCAGCTCGACCTGGCCATTGTCTGCAATGGCTAAAAATACATATTGATCAGATGTTATCAATGCGTATATATTTGACTGTTTTGCCCAATATTTTCACCGCTGTAATACAAACAAACCTGTCTTGGCCGTCTTGGTTTCTGGGCCCCAAGTCTCGTCAACAATGCCTTCGAAAAAGGACCGCCTCTATGTTGCCTTGTATGCCCGCGGAGGCGCTGTCAAGATGCCCGGTTTTGAGGACAAGTTAGACACGGACTCATCTTATGATGGTTTGACGGCAAGCTGACAGCATCTAGATACCACTGGGCTTTCATCATTGGGCCGAAAAAAGAAACCTCTACAAGCCGGGGTCAAATGTATCATGTAAGGGACGGCCTCGGCTATGCGAATAATTCGACCGCTCTGCAGTCTATTTGGCAGTACGAAGACCGGGAGATTCCAATGGCGCCGACGACTCAACTATTGATTCGTGTCTTGGTCGGCAAGGTCGAGAGCAAGAGCCGGCTTGAGTCCATCTTTGAGGACACGCCACTCAGACCGAGCTTGCCGGGTTGGAATTGCGTAGAGTGGCTGAAAGAAGCGCTCGAAGCAGCTGGACAAGACGACAAGGCTTTAGGTTCAGCTGTCACTGACTGGCTGTCGGTACGAGACACGGCCATGTGGTATATCGAGGATAAGCACCGAGCTGGTCGGTTTGGTCAGTACTACGATCCTGCTAGAGCACCAACATGGGACTTGCTTGAGAGGCAGGAGCTCATCCCTTGATCAAGACCCAAAGTGGGGTGATTCCAAAAGGTCATTTCGAGAAGGGGTATCGTCTTACACAGCTGAACATTGTGTGCTCAGAAACCCCAGTAAATTCGCCTGATGCGATCCATCTTAAGCTCATATGGCATCGGCTCCACAAACATGTCTATCTCTTCCTCGGTAAACGCATTGCGGATAACGTGCTTCGCGCAAGTGTACTCCCAGTACGGAGGGAACCACCCTGACGTCTCCCAGTCGATGACGCCAACGACTTGATCCCCGTCCACCAGGATGTTTTGAGCGCTCAAGTCGCCATGCGTGAAGACTGATTTACCAAACGACTGCCGATAAAAAGCCAACAGGTCGGGCAAGTCGGGAGGCATGTTCTCGTAGTCGACTTCAGGGTCTATGCCGTTTGCGAGTGCCCGATGGAAGTCACGCGTCGTTTCAAACGGACCCCAAATCATCTTTGAGGGCAGGCGACAATCGCAAAAGGGGCCGCCATCGACGCCTGCAACCCCAATCCCGTCGGGTATACTTATAGAGCGAAGCTCACTGACCATCCGCCGAAGCTCGTCGAGTATCCGCTTCCTCGACTCCTTTGAGCGGTAAAGCCACCCATTCCATGCCGTCCGCCCTTTGATTCGATCCATGACGATATAAGTGTCGCCCTTGTGAATAAAAGCGCAGTGAACCCTCGGGACAGGGATCGAGGTATGTTGAGCAACGAATTGCATGGCATGAGCTTCGGCCAAGTGTTCGACGGGCTTCACCTTGATGCACACACCAAAAATGGACATGAGGCCGGGCTTGAGCTTCCATAATCGTTGAATGCATGTTGAATATCTCATCTTGACAATGCATATTGTCAGCCATCGGGCTACGAGCCCCGCATTGATGGGTCCCGCTGCCGTTGCCATGCTCCCGCAGCCGACTCTTCGAGTGCGTCGCCGTCTCGCGACTCGCGGCCCTTCCAGCTCGCTGCGGGCGAGGCCTAATTCGACCCAAAGAGTCCGATGTAACGGATTCGCATCATCATTCAAAGTTTTTGGGGGAAACGAATGGACAGTCGGGGCCTGTACTCCGTACAAGACGTAATGTTATTAGTGAGTCAATCAGGCCACGATGACAAGCGGCAATGAGCTTGGCTGCTTGCTTACGTGATGCCAGCTCTTACTGCAACGATGAACCAACCCGAATCCAACCGGAAAGCTTTACCTACACTCTTGACCTGATGGTTACCATTGGGGGTTTTGTCTCTTTGCAAACCAATGCGATCCGCAGCTTCAGTCATAACGCGCCGGGCGCACGGCAGAGATCTGACGTTTGAGATCGAGGTAGGCCGGACCCTTCCCCAACAAGCTGCGACTTCTTTTCGCGGCGGCGCCACGACGATATCAAGTTCCAGCGAAACTTCAGCATATGTGGAAAAGGAAGCCGATTTCGCTCTAATTATGTCTTAAAAATGCGCTAATAGTAACATCTACAAAGAAGCTAGATCGTACAAGCGAATGTTCAGAGCCATCGAAACTCAATGCGCACAGCCCGAGCTATTTGTTCTTTTGGCACAGCTCTCACTTCGTCAGCCAAGCGAGCACAACCTTGTGAAAGGCCTCGGGGTCCGAGATCTGCGGTGCATGCCCCAGGTTGGCGAAGCGGTGCAGGGTGCAGTCGGGAATCTGGCTGGCCACCAGGGGTCCCAGGACGTCAAAGTGGCCCAGCGTCGCGGCGACGGCCGGGGGCGCCCACTGGGCACCGATGGCCGTCTTGTCCTTGTCGCCGACGATGAGCAGGGTGCGCGGCTTGAGGTCGCCAAAGTAGTGGGCGACGGGCGACGTCAGGACCATGTCGACGATCTGGGCCTGGTTCTTGACGTAGGCGTCGCGCTTGGAGCCCTTGTAGATGTTGACGAGCATGTTGACCCAGGTGTCGTAGGCGGGCTTCCACTGGCCGACGTAGTAGACGGCCTGCTCGTAGCCGCGGATGCTGCCGTAGCTCGAGGCGGCCTCGGTGACGGCATTGTCGTCGACGCTGATGTAGGGCACGCCCTTTTCGACGTAGTCCTCGAGGCCGACGGGGTCGACCATGACCATCTCGTCGACGGTCTCGGGGTACTGGAGGCCGAAGCGCGCCGTCATCATGCCGCCCATGGAGTGGCCGATGACGGTGACGTTGCCGACGCCCAGGGCGTTGAGCAGGCCGCGCGTGTTGAAGGCGAACTGGTTGAGGCTAAACTGGTAGCTCACGGGCTTGGAGCTCTTGCAGAAGCCGACCTGGTCGGGGGCGACGACGCGGTATCCGCGGCCGGCGAGGGTGCGCATCGTCGTCTCCCACGTCGGGCCGCAGAAGTTCTTGCCGTGGAAGAGCACCGCCGTCTTGCCGTTGGGCCGGCACGTCGGCTTGATGTCCATAAAGGCCATCTGCAGCGGCTGCAGCTGGCTCGTGAACTGGAACACCCTGACGGGCCACGGGTACGTAAAGTTGGAGCCGTTGAGGTCTTCGGGGAAAGGCCCGTTGCTAACGGTGCCCGTGGCCGCCGTGGCCGCCGACGCCAGCCCGGCCGACAGCAGGGCCGTGGCCAGACCCGAGAGAAGGGAGAGCTTCATGACAGGAACAGAGGCTTCAACAAACGAGAGGCGCGCGCGAGGCGAAATGGAGCAGCGGTCGCTGCGGATGGAGACGCGAGGAGGAGGACTCGAGGGTAAGGATGGAGGTGAGAGGCGGGCGTCGAGCGTCCAAGGTCCATCGCCAACAGACGCTCCTCATTACGGAGTACTGCATGGCTGCTCACCTTGGCCCATTAGCTCGTGGGTTGGCGTCTCACGCAGGAGTAGTTCCCCAAAATCACCGGCAACACGGGGCGGCAGAATGCAGCCGACGTGGCTGCGCCGTAAGTGGGTTGCGTGTAATAGTCCTTGTCCATGCCATGCTACTCGCCTCTCATCGCGGCCGCATAGCGCCGAGCTGCGGACTGAGCGCCGACTGGAACACCTGCATTCATTACCTTCAAGTGACAACTCGATCGCTCTGCCAGATCACTCGTGTCTTGACCCTGGAGTTTACAGCATCATGAGAGCTGCGGTCTCCCTCAACCAAAGCGCGTCGACTCTTCAGTTACAACGAGGCCGCACGGGGAGCAGCAACGACTTCCACCAGGCAAGATATCCGCTGCTCATTTCCGTATGCGCGTCTTCGATGGCCCGTCCCCACCCGCAAACACTGGTTGGGTCTTGGCGAGCCGTGGGCTCATGACTTTTCTGGCTTCCCGCTTGCAGCAACGCTCAAGCACGAGTCTGAGGGCGGGGACGATGGATAAGTAAGGGTCAATCGAGCCGTGTCGTCGGCGTACTTTGCCCCGTCGAGACGAAGCCGCCGAGGCACGATCCGGATGCTTCGGGTTGCTCGGCGCGTGTTACCGCGCAACAAACGACAATTTCTTTGTTGGAAGCGGCTGGGGAGCCACTTTGCGCTCTAAAAGCACAGCTCCTCACACGACTAGCTCGCTGGACCTGCAAAGCCAAGACAATAGCCCAGCGAGACGACCTTGGTCGGTGCAGGTGAGGGACGTCCGTCTTTGTACGGCGGGGCGGCGCAGCCACGGCTCTAGCAGAGCAACCAAGTGGGGGGTTGGGAGGAGAGCAGCGGCAGCGGACCGTCAGCCCAACAACCTAACTGGAAGTCTTCAGCGCGCGCGCACAGACTGGTAGCACAACCCAAGCCGCTGTCTGGGGAATGTAAGCTCTTCCCCGTCTTCCCACCTCGACAACAGCAGACAAGCTTCTAGTTGCCGTCTTGGCCCTTTATACTTTGCGCCACCCGCGTCGGCCGTGGCAGCTGCCTTTCAGCTTGCACGTCTGTTCTCAGGAACGAGTCATAATATAGACAGTCGCTTGTGAAACCGCCGTCAGGCACAGTGAGCCAACAAAGCCACGCTCTCCGCCCGCAATCAGCGTGGCAGCCCTGGTCCATGATTCCAGCCAACGGGACCGACGGCGAACCCTTCCCTCATTTGCGCGGGCTCACCCATGGATCCAGGACGATACGGCTCGTGGCGGTTGGCTGCCCCTTGCTTCGACAAAGGGACCCCTGCGAACGGGCTCCATCGCGCATCATCGTCTTCTCTCAGAAGCAGCCGGCGGCACCACACGTGCAGCTGCTGCGTATGCACAACACACTGGACTGGCAGGCAGGATTGGGCACAAGCAGTCAACGGGTGAGCAGCCACAGCAGGCTAGCAACGAGGCGCCTGCGCAGGCGGGGCGCGTTGCCTCTCTGGGTTTCGAATGCGCCGGAGCCCTGCCGCGATGGCACCATCGACGGGGAGGGTAGCTGGGCCGGACTGGGCCTGTCGAACCGGACAGGGGCCGTCGTGGTGGATCCAGACTCGACATTTGTCACACGATGCTTTTGGGCACCATTAGGAGCATGCGAATTGACGATGCAAATAGCCTTATTCCTACATAAGAGAATTGCCTAACGAGGCGGTATTTAATAGTTGAGCTTTGCCCCTATTATAGGCTTGCTCGCATTTAGGTTATTCTAAGGCTTTACCCGATTAGGTGCTTACGCCCCTACGCTTACCTTTATATACCCCCTATTATAACTACTATTATAAAGCTAGTAATAATATAAATTCCCTTTATTCTTAGTATTTTCTATTATAATTAACTTTAGCGTTAAATACCTCTTATTTAGCTACTTAATTAGTCGCTTAAGTATACTCTATTATATATATCGCGTGCTTACCTTTTCTAATAGTCTATAATATACTATAATTACTACCTTATTACTACTTAATGTATATAATACCTCTCTTTCTAGGTTATTATATATAGGTAAATAACCTTCGGCCTAGGACACACTAGGCAATCGCAGCTCGCGCGCGATACTAGTAAAACGATTACTAACACTAGATTCGGGTTCCTCGCACCCTCTTACCCCCCCAAGCGATATCTTAGCTCGTTCAGAGCCGGGGCGGGGGTAAGGGACGGCGGCGAGGCGGCGGCTACGCGACGGCGAGGCAATGCGATAAAAACCTCGCCGCCGACCGAGGAGCGAGCGAGGGCAATAGCCCGAACTAGACCTAGCGCGACGATTAATTAATACGAGAAACGGAAGAATACCTCGTAGAATACTCTTAAACCTTATAAGACCCTCGAGCGATCCGCTTACTAACCCTCTACTTAGGTAAGGTACGTACCCGCTAAGGGGAAGAGCGAGAAGGACGCGAGAGACTAGCGACCTTTAACTAACGATAGACTATAGCGATTACATAGATAGTAGAGAATACCTAGTAGATTCTATAGCGAATAATAGTTATCGAAAACGTAATAAATAAGAAGATATTCGCCTAGGTAGTAGCGATAACTAGCTAGGTATAGGCGAAGTAGCCTAGTAGCGTATTAGTATTAGTAATATATAATAAGGAGATTATAATTAAACCGACTATAGAAATAACTAAACGAAGTAATAAAGAAGTACTAGACGCGGTAAATATAGCGATAGGAGGAGAGATAGTTATAAGAGTAAGAAGACTATAAAGTAGCGACTAGAAATTAATTTTTAATAGCGCGCTCGCTATAAGGATATAGCTAAACTATATAGACTAGATATATAAGGCATTCGGAGATAAATCGATAATAATAAGGAAGACCTAGTAAGTAGTAGCCTCTAGGATTAAAGTCTAGAGGGTACTAGAGCTCGGCGAAGATATAGTTATAGAAGAACTAAGGATAATAAACCTAGGAGCTGGGATCTAAAAGGTAGCGATCCTATAGCGATTAAAGTTAAAGGAAATCTCCTCGATATATATTAGCCTCGATAGCGCCGAGGGCGCGTAATAACTAGTAGACTAAGGTCTCTTATAGGATATAGGATACTACTACTACAAACCCTTCTAAGAAGGCGTATCTATTACGTAGTACTTTTATTACTTTAGCTATAGCTATAAGGCGAAATACTATATAACGACGAGATATAGTTAGTATAGCTCGAAGGGATATAGCTAAGCGTAATACGGGCGTAAAGAGGATAAGGAAGTAGCGCGTTACCTATACTACGGCGGCGTATACCTAGCGTAGGATAAGGGATATAGAGTAAAGCAAGCGAGAGTCCGCGAGGCTTAGGAGAATTACCGAGCGAGACCGAATAGGTTCGTAATCCTAAGCGTAGCGGGAGCGAGCTAAACTCTTAGCGAGAGGGAAGGATAATAATAACCCTAGCAAGAGAGACCTAAGCGAGGAAGACCCCCCGGTCTAGGAAAGCCAAGGGGTCGCCCCCCGATAAATAGGGGTACGAGGACGATATTATCTTTCTAAGGGATACAGACCTTCTTAACGAGAGCTACGATAGTATTATAAGGAGGGGAGTAAGAATAGGCTATAGGTAATAAAGACTAGATATTAGTCTAGAAGAAGATATATATACGAGTAAGAGAATCGTAACTTCCTCGCCCCTAAATACCCAAAGCACCCGCGATACTAGAAATACCCGAAATACTAAGTCTACCGATAGCGATAAAAGACGAGCTAATAGATAATAGTAGAGGCAATACCCCTCGAAGTAGCTAGTAAGGGCGAAGTAGAGGCGAAGGCGAAGGCGAAGGCGAAAATATAGGGATAATAAACCTAAGGAATAATTAAATTTCTCTAATAGAATATATATAAAGAAGATAAGACCCTCGTATCGCTCCTAGCGATAGGGAGGGAATACGATATTATAGCGATCTAGGAACCGCACTTTACGTTTACGGGCGTCTTAGTACTATATAGCTCGGGGTATATAGTAATCTAACCGCGAGACCTAGGCGAAAGATAAAGGGCGATATTACTAGTTAAAAGCGATATTATAATAGTTAACTATATAGCCGAGTAGGATTAGTACGAAGTAGTTATATAAATACCTATAGGGCTAATCTCCTTTATCTTGGTATACTTAGAAACGCTGCTAAAGGACGGTATTCAATAGAACTCGCTACTACTATGCTTAGTCGGAAAGGAGCCGAAATACCCTACTATTCTTATAAGAGACTTTAACCTATATTACGTATACTAGGGTATGATATAGCGCTAAGAACTAGAGGCGAGAATTATACTAGAGCTAGTAAAGAAATAGGATCTCGACTATATTACGGCGAAGGGTATGCTAACCTAGTAAAGAGGGGAGGCGAGATTAGTAATTAACCTAATATAGGTAATAGCGAGCCTTAGTAATAAGATCCGGCGTATTCCTAAGCACTAGCTACTCGCGGGTTCGGACTATATACCCCTCGTATACGAGCTAGGAGAAGAACTAGCGAGGATAGAAAGGTAGGGAAGAAACTAGAAACTCGCGGACCTAGAAAAGGTAGCGAGGGAAGCGGCCTTCCTACTATAGCTAGGGAGCCTAAATACTATAGGCAAAGTAGACGATTACCTCTAAGAGCTAATCGAAGGACTCTAAGAGATTAGCGAGGAAATAGCGCCCCTCCAGAGAGGGGGGTTGCCGAGGAATAACTAGTAGAACGTAGCTATATATAGGGCGGTTAAGGACCTACGAGAGGTAAAGCGGTAATATAAAAGAACCTATAGCGAAGGGGACCGCGAAGCCCTCGGGGAAGCGAAAAAAGAGCGAGATAGGGCTATATAGAGAGCTAAGCGAGAGGCCTTTAGAGGCGCGCTCTATATAGCCTCGGACCCGAAGAAAGGGGTCTAGGCGATAGCGAAGTAGGCGAGGATACAGAGCTAGAAGCCGAGATAGCCTATGAATCTACCTAGGCTATAAGGGGAAGGCGAGACTCTAGTATATATATATACCGAAAAGGCGGAAATACTTGTAAGGAAGTTCTTCCTATAGGTATAACTAGACCTTAGCGATATTATAGAGAGAATATTCTAGGAGAGTAGCTTCGATAGGGCGAACCTCGAGCTAAGCTAAAGTATAGAGCTCGATAAGGTTATAGCGATCCTTAAGGCGAACTCGAAGTAGATAGTACCGGGCCTTATAGGGATCCTAAATAGGTTCCTAATACTATACGGCGAGGAACTAGTAACGCGTATAGTATAAGTAGTAAAAGCGAGTTAAAGGCTAGAGTACTTTCCGAAGGAGTATCGCAAGGCTCTTACTATAGTAATCCTAAAAGGGAAACTAGACCCTACGTAGGTAAGAGCCTAGTAGCTAATCGTACTACTATATATAATAGGGAAAATCCTAGAAAAGGCTATTGCAAAGAGAATAGCTAAAGCGGCGGAAAAAGGTAAGGTTCTTATAGAAGAGTAGATAGGGAACCGCCGAGGATAGTTAATAGAAACTATACTATATAGAATTATAAGCTAGGTACGAATAGTATAGGATATAAAAGGGGTAGCCTCGATCCTATCGCTAGATATTAGTAGCGCCTTCGATATAGTTAACTATATAAGGCTTCTAGATATAATATAAAGCCTTAGATACTTAGGATAGGTAGTAAGGTAGACGAGATCATTCTTAAGCAAGAGAACCGCGATACTAGCCTTCGATAGAGTAAACTCGTAGGATTTTTACGTTAAAGATAGAGTACCCTAAGGGTCGCCTCTCTCCCCGATCCTATTCGTTATATATACTACTCCCTTTTATAAGGAGATTAGGATACTAGGAGTCGAGGCTATAGGGTTCGTAGACAATACGTACCTTATAGTAGTAGGAGCTATGATACTAGAGATATATATTAAACTCTAGAGAGTATACGACTAATGCCTCGAATAGGCGGCGAAGATAGGGCTAAGTTTTAGCCCTATGAAGTATAGGCTTCTCTATATATATAAAGGTAGAGAGGAAGTATAAGGGGGCCTATACCTCGGAGATATTACGATTAAGCCTACTAAGAGCTAGCGAATATTAGGAGTAATAGTTAATAGGAAACTAAAGTAGCTCGCGTATAGCGAGTATAAGATAACATAGATAGAATACTAGTACCTAGTAGTTAGTAGGCTAATAGTAGCGATATAAGGCCCTTAAATATAATACGGGCGAGTAGTATACCTAGCGATAGTCCGGGCGTTATTAATATACGGCGTAGGTATCTAGTATACCCCTAGGGAGCGAGGTCCGAAGGGACTTATAGTTAAGTTCGGGAAAACCTAGAGATAGGCGCTCTTAAAAGTTACTAGGGTATATAAGTCGATACTAACTTATAGCCTAGAAACGGAGATATATATCCTACCCCTCGACCTATACCTTAATAAGAGAGCGAGTAAGTTTCTCGCGAGACTAGGCAAAGAACTATAAGCGGAAATATAGGCAAGCCGATAGTATATCTACGAATACTTAACTACCCGGACTCCGTTTACTATAGCGCTATACCTAGAGGAGTACTAGACCTCGCGGCTTAGTAGCTAGTATAAGGATACGTTAAAAGAAAAGCTCCTTATAGCGTAGCGAGATAGGTAGATAAGAGTATAGGTAGCCTCGGAGGTATAGGTAGCTAGAGAGAGAGAGAAGTATATAGTAGATATAGAACTAATATACTATAACCTAAAGCTTTATAGGAACCTTATAAAAGCCTAATCGTCCCTACTAATATAGATACGAACTAGGTATATTAGATTACGTATATACCTTACGGCGTATAGAGTACTAGATATAATATAGCGATATAAGTATAGAGGAGAGTATAAGACCCCGAGATATATTATAGTCTTCTACGCGAAGGAAAAGGAGAATCGTAAGGCGCTAGTAATAATATAAAATGGCCTAATTAACTTTATAGAGCTCTATAGTAACCCGAGACTAATAGCGAAATTCATACGATAGTTTATAGAACGAGGGAGACTAAAGTAATATTTATAGGCAATAGACTTTATTCATAGGCAAAACGCGAGCGAAGCTTAAGTAGAATTATAGAGGCCTAAACTAAGCGAGGTAAACTAGATAGTAAAGGAAATTAAAAATTAAAGTAGGAAAATAGCGATATACTAGCGAGGTAATAGCTAAAAGATTAAGTACTATAATCGCGTAGCTTTACCTCTAAAGCCTCGAGTAGCGTCGTAAAGATATCGCCGATAACCAGGGGAATAGAGCTATTATATAGGTAGCTAACGAAATAATAATATATAAGCGAACCGAGATATACTATAATATCGTATACGTAATCCTACTATAGCTCTATACGATAAAGACGCGCTACTATATTACTATAGTATTACTCGATACGAGTAATATACGATATAAGCTATCGGAGGAGGAGGATCTCCTTAGGGGTAGCGCCGAGCGAGCCGAGCGAGGTAGGGATAGTAGCGGTAGCCGAAGCGATAGGAGCGCGAGGAGAGGCGGCGATAGGCTCGAGGTCGATAGTAGAGGAGCGAGTAGCGCGGGAGCTACGAGGGCGAGTCGGGGTACTAGCGGCCAAGCTAGGGATTTTAAACTTCGTAGGAGATAGTATACTTATAGACGCCTTAGCTTTAGCGGCGTCC
>JALHBZ010000185.1:0-97450 GCA_024340015.1 Tolypocladium ovalisporum | reverse complement strand
ATACTAAGAGGATATTAGTAAGAACTATACTATAAGGTATAGGTATTTATATAGTTAATATTACCCTTATTTATAGTAAGCTATATAGTCTCGAGAGCGCGCTAGATATAAATAACGTTTATACCCTTTGCCTTAGCCTCTACGCCCTAAGGGCGCTCGTAGATATAGCCGATAGAGCGATAGTATAAATACTTAGGAGCGGTAGAATCTAAAAGTATTAGCGAGGCTAAGGCGAAGGGTAAGTAAACTTACTCTTCTTAGAACTATAGAGATAGAGCCCTAGGAGCGAAGCGCTTATAGAGACCTTATTACCGAGTATAATACGGGCGTAGTATAAGTATAGATAATTACTACGTAAGTTAATAGATAAAGGGAGTAGCGAGAAGATTAGGACTAACTTATAAGGCAATTATATTCGTAGTATTATATATAGGCCTAGTACTAGGCGAGGGACTAGCAGGATCGCTAGTACTAGTAACGAGGATTATATTATCGTCGGAAGGAGCGAGGTTAGAGCGAGCGCCCTTAGTAGGACGCTTACTAATAAGCAAGCTAGTAGCGCGTTTCGTACTATAAGGCTAGAACCCTATAAAGGTAGAGCTAGAGCGAGAAGCAAGAGCGATACTAGTAGAACGGAAGCTATGAGTTAGTAGCTTAGAGGGAGTAGTAAAGCTAGGAGGAGATATAGTAAGGTTATCTATAGTAATTTTAAGAAGTATAAAGCTCTTAGCTCCTATATTAGCGCGACCGAGAGAAGCCTAATACTACTAAAAGCAAGCTATCTCGGCGGCGGAGAAGCGAGGTATCGTGGCCTGCGAGGCGTAGGTAGGGACTGCTATCGTAGGGAGAGACGAGGTCTCTAAGGGGAGGAAGTTATTATCGCTAGTCTCTTCCTCTTCTTCCTCCTCCTCCTCCTTATTAGCGATACTCTCGTACTCGGCGAGGCTAGTCTTCTAGCTAGGAGACTAGTCGAGGTCCTCGAGGCTATACTCTATAGAGTCGCTAGTAATACTCGGCTAGGTATATGCGTTATGAGTAATGTTACTATAAAGAGCGGAGGTAAGAACTACCGCCTTCTTCTTAGTAGTATGCTTATAAGCTATAAGGAGTAAGCGAAGAACTAGGAGATAATAGCGAGGGGATACGTACGAGGTATTATAAAGCTAGGGATAGATTTGTAGACGATTAAGTAATAAGGTAATTAAGAATAGAATATAGGTAAGGCGAGGCGGGAAGGTAATAGTAAGAGCTAAGAGTATAGGAAAAGAGTAGGCAACTCGTAAGGAGGAGATAAGTTACTAGGAGATAGCGCGGGAAGTAAAGAGGAAGAAGACGCGTAGGGCGATAGCAATAGGTACGGCGAGTTAGTTACTAACCTAGTTACTAAATAGCTATTTAGTAACGCGACGATATAGTAACTAGGTAAATAATAATAAGCGCGCTAGGAGCGTATACCTTACGCGCACGCTATATACTATATATATACTACGGAGCGAGGCTAAGGATATATAGGTAACTAGGAGAATACGAGGCTAAGTAGGATACGATAGACGTAATTGCGGCGACGAAATAGGAATATTTAATTATATACGAGTAGCGAGGTAGAAGGAGGTAAGGCCGTACTATAGTAGCGGCGTACTAGCGAGGCAGAGGGAAGGTGATACGATAACGTACTATGATAATCTACCGCGAACGGCGAATGGCTAGCGCCGGTGCGACCGGTATAGGCAATACGGGGTGAGAGTGTTCTACGAGGCTAATCCGCGTATATATTAGCACGTAAGTAGTAAAGACGTGAACGATATATAGAGAGATCTCGGCGAGGGTTTTTTTATCGGCGAGGCAGGGCGAAGGCCTAGCCTCGCTGGTTTTTCCCCCTCGTAGTAGAAGCAATAGGGATAGTCCTATATAGTCTTTTAGGCTTTTAGATAGGGATAATACTAAATAAATAAATAAATAGTAAGAGCCTTATAATACTCCTTTAGAAAGTACTCTAGCCTTTAACTCGCTCTTACTACTTATACTATACGCGTCGCTAGTTCCTCGCCGTATAGTACTAAGAACCTATTTAGGATCCCTATAAAGCCCGGTACTATCCACTTCGAGTTCGCCTTAAGGATCGCCGTAACCTCGTCGAGCTCTATACTTCGGCTTAGCTCGAGGTTCGCCCTATCGAAGCTACTCTCCTAGAACGTCCTCTCCGTAATATCGCTAAGGTCTAGTTGTGCCTGCGGGAAGAACTTCCTTGCGAGCATTTCCGACTACTATTAACTAATAATCTACTAGTACTACTAGGAGTAGTGACTAGGAACGAGTCTAGCTTATCCTATGGAAATAACGAATCTAGAAAGGCTACTTCGCTAGAACCTAACTCGTCTAGGGCGTCTAAAGTAGAAATTTCCTAACGCAATATATAGGATTATATCTTAGCGTGCTAATTAAAGTCCGAAGTAATATCGATCTCCTCTTGCTAAGCTTTTGCAAGGGCTATATAGGTAGCCGCGGTAGCCGTAGCTAGACGACTTACTTCCTAATGCTTAGATTGCCCGTTAGTATATAGATATCGTTTCTATACCTCGATTAAATCGAACTCTATAGTCGAGAAATTCCTATCGTAGCGCGATATATTCTTCTTTATATAAGATAAGTATTTCAAATACCCCTTTAGTATAAAATAAAGAGAGCTACTCTTTTAATAAGGAGTATAGCGACCTATATCAAATAATTAGAGGCTAATAGTTTTAATTCGGGCTACTACGTCCTTACGACGTTATATAGACGAGCGAGGCGGTTTAGAAATATAAGAACTAGATATAGTTAGCTACGACTAATAAATAGAAATACACCCTGCGGGATACGCTTACTATTTAAAGGACCTTAAGGATAAGGATAAAGGAAGGAATAGAATAATATTACGAACTAACGAACGAAGGCCTACTTAAGGGCCGCATACAAGGATAACGCTTAGCCGTAGCCGGTCTAATACGTAACGTATATAAGGTACTTAGTCTATAGGAGTACTAGGGTATAGGGTAGGGTAAGCAAGGGAATCCTTAATCACCTAGATTACTATGCTTACTTAGATCACTACTAAGCAAGGTAAACTAGCTAAGCAATACTAATTAAGGAAGAGCTAGATAGATATATATACTACGGTCATTACCTAGATAGTTAGCTAGATCTTTAGTAATCAATCTAAGTATTTATCTTAAATAAGAAGTATAAACCTTCTTAATGACCTTTAATAAGATATACTGTTTACGAAGCCTAACTTACTTCCTAAGTAGTAGTAAACCTTAGGATACTTTAGAAGCGTCCATTATATTATTATCCTATCTTATTATATAGATAGATAAGCCGAATTGTCTTCTAACCTAACGCTTAAAATAAAAGAGAGCATTAAATATAGTAACTTACTCCTTATTTTATAGCGGCTAAGCTTTTAACTAGCCGCTATATTCATCCTTTATTACTAATAGCTATTTATATTTATTATAGCCTTGCTTATAGTCTTATAGGTCCTAATAGATATACTAAAATAGCCTTAGTAATTATCGGTCTAGTAAGCGGTATAAGATAACTTACTTTACGTATATAAGCGTATATACCTTATAATCTATTCGCCTTATACCCTTAATCTATACGTTCTCAGCTTTAGTTACTAGTTCCCTTAGCGCTACTAGCCCTAGGTATCCTAACCTAATATACTATAGCTCTTCTAAGTCTTCCCTTAGTCTTACTAGATCCTTTATTAGTCTCTAGTATTAAGTTAAGCTTTATCCCCTCCTATACTCCGCTACTATATATATAAATATTCCTTTATTATTTTATAGTATTATAGTTTAAAGTATTACTTATACTATTACTAGTTTAGTAAAGAGGTAAGAAGATAAAGGTTTATATTTAAAGAAGGTAAGATTATACTTATATATTAGCTTACTTATAACTATACTCTTTTTAAGTAATCTATAGTATAGTAAGTAGTTATAGCCTAAGTATTAAATATTAGCCTCTCGTAATAATAACTCTAATATAATATTTATATAAAAGCCCTTAACTATAGTAACTTTCTTAAGAGTTAAGTTCTCTATATAAGGTCTATTACTACTATCTAAGATCCCCTTAAGTATTTGTCTACTTTTTCCTATAATAAGAAACGAGCTACTACTAGCTTTAATATATTTAGTAATAGCTAAAGCTTTAAAAGTACCTAGCTCTAGGAGACTTACTATATTAACTAGATATATAGCGCTATAGCTATCGAGTAGTATACTCTCTAAGAGTATATATATACTAAAGTCGAGTATAGTATAGACCCTATTTAAAGAGTTATTTACTCGATTACTATATAGCTAGGTTAGGTTAATTAAAATAGCTACTATACTTCTTAAGAAGGAGCTCGTTACTTCTTTATAGTTATTAATCCCTAAGCTTATATTCTAGCCTTCTATTACTATTATCTCTTAAAGATATTTTTATTTCTCTTAGTTAAAGCAGTCCTTAATCTCTTTAATCTTTTCTTTAGAGGGTTATCTAACTATTTAGTAGATTATCTTTCTTATAATCGCGAGTTCGAGGGTTAAGTATTCGTTTAGCTTCTAGTAATAATTTATATATCTTAACCTATAGGGATAGTCTTATTTCTTCTTCCCTTCTAAGCTTATATCTAGTATAATAATTATATAAACGCCTAGACGATTTATACCCTTATATTTACTAATCTATATATAGAATTTATATATATAGGCATTAATCGGTTCGGGTAGCGTTCCTATATATTCTTTTCTTAAGAGCTTAGCTTCTATATACCTTACCTATTCTAGAGCGAACTTTATACCTACCGCTTAAAGGAAGTCTCGTATAGCTAGGTTTCCCTTAACTTCCGAGATATCTTATATAGTAGCTTTATAGAATACTTAGTTCTAGCGTATATACTACGCGCTAGGTGTTACGAACTAACAAGACGGCCGTATAATGGGCCGCGCACAAGGCAGCCTATGAAGAGAACAAAGGCTCAGCCTCGGAAGAACAGGGATACGGGTGGAAGGTCACGTGCATGGATCACAGGGATCGTAGTGATCCCCGTGAGCCGGGCTCACTAGGAGCACCGTGAGCCACGCTACCCTAGAGCTATGGGATCACGGTGATCTAAGAGATCAATAAAGAACTAGATGAATATATATACTACGGTCATTACCTAGATAGTTAGCTAGATCTTTAGTAATCAATCTAAGTATTTATCTTAAATGAGAAGTATAAACCTTCTTAACGACCTTTAATAAGACATACTATTTACGAAGCCTAACTTACTTCTTAAGTAGTAGTAAACCTTAGGACACTTTAGAAGCGTCCGTTATACTAGGTTTAGTATTCGCGCGTTTTACCTCCTTAAGTACTACTTAGTATTACTTCTAAGCCTTCTTAGTAATTATTATTTAGCTTAGAGTAATCCTTACTTTAATTACCTTAATTAACTAATATAGTATATACTTACTAATCTCTTGCTTAAGTCTTATTATAATAACCTAAAGTATACTTAGTTCTACCGTTATAGTAATCTAGCTACTAATAGACTCCTCTTTTTTTTCTCGCTCTTTAAATTTCTTCTCTCGGCCCGCTTTATTTATATTATACGTTTACTATATAGTCTATAGGCCGATAGAGGTTAGAGTCTCTTAGGGGAATGCTTACTTAAACTCTACGATAAAGTTAAGGGTCGTATATTCTTTAGGAGTAGTTAGCTTATCTTCTAGCTACTCGGGTTCGTTTAGATTAATTATATCCTATAGCTTAATATTCTTTATATAGCTCTAGAGTATATTAATCTATTTCCCCTAGTCGTTATATATTTCGAGCTTCTAGGTTCGAGGTAGAGGATTAATATAATCTTTAATTACTTCTATCGTAAGCTCGGTAAGCTTACCGATGGGTATACTATTAATCGGTTAGGACGTTAAATTAGAAGTTATTCAGACGAATAATTAGTATTAGGTAAAGTATATAGTAAAAGTTACTAGTAATAGATACTATCCGGGCTTATAACTATTATACGATACTTTTAGGTACTATTAAGAGTATACGAATTAACGATATAAATAGCCTTATTCCTATATAAGAGAATTGCCTAACGAGGCGGTATTTAATAGTTGAGCTTTGCCCCTATTATAGGCTTGCTCGCATTTAGGTTATTCCGAGGCTTTACCCGATTAGGTGCTTGCGCCCCTGCGCTCACCTTCACAACATTCGCTTCTCTGAGCTTGGCCGAGCCCTGCCAGTTTCGCCGGCCTTGCAAGAGCTGCTACATGGCCGTCGCTGTGCCATGCGTGGTGCATCAGTGGCGCCAGAGCGCGCAACTCTGGTTCCTGACACAAGCATTGTCATCAAATGCCTCGCATGCTCTCTCCGGACCATGGATCCTCCCAAGGATCGAAACTTTTACAGACATTCTGCGTCGAGGGAGGGGCCGGACGTGGGCCAGCGTAACTCCCGTCAGGGACTCTTGTGGCCCGCACATGTCGTTCGCGTTTGAACTTCCACGTAGATCTACGAGTACGACGTCGATCGACGGCCCGGAAGAATGCTGCTCCTCACAGGGCAGGCGGCCAGGCAAAGATCGAAGCCGCCAATTTGAGCGCTGGAGCGAGTCATTGGGGGACGTCGCGTACGACTGGCACTGTTGCTACTTGAAAGACGTCAACGGAGCAGCAACTGCACCTTTCGATGCGGCACGCGATGGAGGCGCATCCATGCCCATCAGGTTTGCATTTGGTATGGACTACGGAGTACCAGGGAGCTTCTCGGCCTTGGCCTTGGCCTGGCAGGTGTTCTTGAGAGCCTGCGCCGGGGGGGGAATGTAAGCGAAATGCACGATGCGACACCCCGCGTTCAACATGTGTAACCACCGCTTGGACGACATCGTTAACTCTTTTCGACTCTCCTCGTATGCTGGGCTCGGTCAACTAAAGTGCTCGTACGAGTAGACGCTCCTTCGATCTCTTGTAGTCCCTCAGATGGGACCCTCATCTTGTACGACCTCCACTGCCCACAAACCCTCCTTCCGCACTCGTGTGAGCCAGCACCCCGGCTCAGCTTAGTGGATACGGCCCAAGTACTGAAATCGATGCCAGAAAGGCAACTGTCAGCAGCATGCAGTCGAGTCGAGGAAGGGAATCTCTTGGGACCAGGATGCGCAAGGCTCGACTCTGCCCGGCCTTTGCCATGCCCCGTCTGCTTCCCCTGCACCGCGTGGTGCTAGGGCCAAGTCTTGGGTGTGTTTTCCCTTGTTGGTTCCTTTATCACACTCGCCTGAGCAACTTCAACCCTGCGGCTCCCATTCGCCTGTCCGCAGCGCCCGTGTGTGGGCACGACTCGGGTCCGCCCCCCGAGTATCCTCAGCTCCAAACAGTCCCGAGCGCGGGAACTGACAAGAAATGGCCCGTGGCGTCTTCACAAGGACTTGGGAGGACAACTGGATGTGAAATTCGTCACCGGCATGGCTTGGTCCCTTGCTGGTAGCAATGACCAGCCACACGTCTTCCCCCAGCTTACTTCCTAAGTATCCGGCATCGTGGCCCGGCCGGGGCACTGGGGTTTGCCTCGCCTTGCCCTCATCTATCTTGGCTTGCAGGGTCTTCCGCCTGCGTGTGCCTGCTACCGCACATTGTAAAACCCACTTAATAAGAACGACTGCCACACGAGGGCATACCACCCGCACCGCATGCTGAAGAGGCGCCCATCCGTTGCAACCACACCTGTCTGTGCCTTACATAGCGACCGGTAGGCTCGAACCCTTCAACGAACAAATACAGTCTGCTGGCCAACATTTCGCCCGCTCTCTACAGCACGCTATGACTCGCTGAGCGGGGGCACAACGTCCTTTCAAGAGTCCTCGAGGCAACAACTCCCAGCATATAAGTGCATGCGACTCCACCCTTCAGCCTGATCAACCACGAGAACAATTCGAGAAACACCGCCCAGTCTCTCTTCTGGAGGCACGCAGCCGATCTGCGAATCTTGTTTTCAAGATGTATCCAGGCAACATCCCCGGGCCCAGCAATGCTGCTCTCGTTCGGATTCCCTGCATCGTCTTCTTTGCTGTGACTCCCGTATTCGTCGTCATCCGCATATGGAATCGAATCTCACGGAGGACCGGCCTTGGGTGGGACGACTGGACCATTATGGTGTCATTTGTACGTTTGCTCTTCGACTGATGACTCTCCGGGGTCGATTGACTAACACCATTGTCGCCAGGTTTGCACGCTCGCCGTGCAAATCCTCATGATGATTTCGTGTGACAACGGCTTCGGAAAGCACGTCTTTCACCTGCAAAAGGATAACAAACTGATGGCTCTCAAGGTAAGTCGACACCATCGACGCTGTCAACTCGCTCTACACCGCAGGACGACCTACAATCTGGAGACTAATACCTTGTCTCCAATTCCAGCTCTTCTACATCGCCCAAATCTTCTACAAGCTAACCATCAACCTTACAAAATCGTCCATCCTGCTCCTCTATCTGCGCATTTTCATCCAGCGGTGGTTTCGTGTTTGCTGCTACACCCTCATGGGCTTCATTCTCGCCTACATGATCGCGACAGTTGGCGCCTCTATATGGCAGTGCAATCCCATCCAGGGCGCTTGGGATAGGTCGGTACAACCCACGTGCATCAGCTTGACGAACAATTGGTACGCAAACGCCGGGTTTTCCATCGCCACCGACATCTTGATCCTGTGCCTGCCCATGCAGCCCATCTGGGCCAGCAAGCTGCCGATTAATCAAAAGAGGGCACTGATGCTGGTCTTCGCCTTGGGTGGCTTGTAAGTTCCTATAGTTTATGCCTTCTGTAGCCATGATTTGTGACTAACATCTGCGCTCAGTCTTACAGTCACTTCTATCATGCGAGCTACTACCCTCAACTTTTCAACTACAAGCCCCGACACTACCTGTAAGCTTCTACTCCTTTTTTTCTTACATCCCATCGCCACTGACGCAGGCTCAGACGACATCACTTCGACGCTCTGGACAATGATTGAGGAAAATGTCGCCATCATCTGCGCGTGTCTCCCCATGTGCCGCATGGTTCTCGCCTGGATCTTCCCAAAACCCTTTTCCAACGCAGCCTCTGCGGCTGGCGGCAACTCGAGCGGTCCAACCTATACCTTTGGCCAAGGTCGATCTAGTCACTCGCAAAACAACGAATGGAAGCCCTATTCGGGTCCACCTCGAACAGAAGGCCTAAATCACAGCGTCGTGCAGCACAGTGATGACGCGAGCGAGGAGTTCATCCTGACGACGAATACGAGTGTGAATATCTGCGACGAATTGGATCACTAGATACGGAAAACGATGCAGTACGAGATTTCGTATGAGAGGGATCCGCACAGAAAGGTGTAAGAGGATGCAAGGGCGTCTGTGTTGGAAAAGTTGGGATAGATTATTGCTCAGATTTGCCCCAGGGCCCGGACAAGCAGATGTGTATAGACGCATGAATGACGACCTGATCAAATGTGCAACGTAGTTGGGTCAGGTCTTCAAGGCACGCCGAACGTTGTAAACGATGTTGAATGCCAAGTGTGACGCGACATGTTTGTGGCGTTCATTATGACTATGGCCGTCCTGACGAATACTCTCATAACCCATGCTAGATGGAGAAGTATGCAGATATTTCATAGTGGTAAATGAAGAGACTTTGCGTCTGAATTTTGACATCTCTTGCTGCACAAAGGACCTTTACCCTGTTCAGATATGTATACATTCATGGCTATAATACACTGTCATTGCACCAATGGAGCTCAACCCATGCCGTCCATGAACTCCACGCGGTCGAGGAGCATCTGCCTATACCCCATGTACTCTTTCATTCCCTCCCATTCAGGCCCCGTCTCTTCGCCATGTCTCCATGGCTCCTTGAAGCCCCAGGCGCAGGCAACTTTGTCCAGTGCTGCCCTCTCATCCTCCCTCAGCCACCGATACCGCAGCGGAGTGCCGGGCGTCCAGGTGACACGCCTCATTTGGTCCTTGTTGCTAAGCTTGGCAATCAGGCCAAGAGATCCTACAACGAAAAAGTAGCCAGAAATACCGGCGACTCCAATACCGGTGGCTGTGGTGACGTCCATGGTGTTTTGCCAGTAGGCAGCATAGGCAGTGGAGAGCCCAAAGATACCAAAGGGAAGAGTAGCAAGGCCAATGGCTGGGGCGGTGGCATGCTTGAGCAGCTTTTGGCGCCTAAAGGCAGGCACGCAGTACGAGGCTTCGATGATGCCGAGCGCAGAGTCCAGCATCTTGGCTTCGATGGCAGTCTGCAAGGCCAAACCGGCGACGCCCACCTCGATGGCCCTTGAGGCCGCATTTGGATTCTGCGGCACGTATTGGATCTGGCCCTCCTTGACCACGGGCTTTGGCTTGGTCGCATACAGCTCAAGCACAGCCGGCAACGACTCGGGCCGTCGCAATTGCGCCTGTGTTTGGACGTAGAGCTCCAGAAACTCGGGTGTCATCTCAACGTTCGGGTGCGTGATGATGGTGTAGGCCGACAAAGATATTCTGTTGATTGCGTCCTGCAATCTCGAGTCGATTGGCAGTCTGGCCCCAGTTCGTTCGGCTCCCAGCGTGACAAGCTTCGAGGCCGAGGCTTTGGACTGCGCCTCCGCTCTTTTCATTTGGGGATGCAGCGCCGCGGCAGCACGCAGGCATGACTGAAGCGCGGCACTCGTAAGCTGCTGCGCTGGAATCCCGTCGACCGAGAGGAACTTCTTCCGGCTATCCTCTGCTACGTTGGCCAGCTCTTGCGGGTCTGACATCTGCTGCGGCGCGGATGCGAGAGCCGTTCGTTTTGAAGTCGCCTCGGGCTCGACAGAGGCGCTCGTCGCTGCCGTCGAGGCCCATCTTGTCGAGGCTGGCCTCCACTCCAGAAGCGTAGACGGTCCACGAGCCTGCGTTGAGAGCAGCCGGTTGCTGAAGGGTCGCTTCGCGGCCTGCGCATCTGTTCGTACGAAGGCGCAAGAGTCGCAGACGAAGCCAATCTGTCGGGGGTTCGCGCGACGCATCGTCGTGTCGGCCGTCCCTGGGCCACTATCGTAGACTTATGAATGAGGAGCGACGCCAATTCGTTGATGTTGAGACACAGCCCGGGGGCTGAAGCTGCGAACTCAGGGTGGTGGTGGTGAAAGAACCGAGTTGGAATCAGAAAATAGAACCTGGGCTCCAATAGCGTAAGGTAAGGTCCATTCGAGAGGCGCCTCCTGGGTCCACCGAGTCTCGCTCAAGTCGGCCTTCGTTAAGTCTCATTGTTCTCCAGGGAGCAGTAGTACGTTCAGCGGATTCAGCGATATCTGATACATCTTATACTCAAGTGATTTTCGTTTGGCCAGGAATGTCACAACGTTCTTAAGCGTGCAACAGATAAGGTAGCTTGGGCTTGTTGCTCTCGTCTTAATTAGGTACTCCCACGCGTGCGAAGCCCTGTTCCCCTCCGTGATTGTGGGGCCCAAGGTACCACCTTATTAGCGTCAGGCAGTCGTGGCTCAGTGCGGCGCCATCGCTGATCCGGAACCTGCAGCGGATGACGAAACCACACGCAAGCTCCCACAAACGTCGAGCTTCGATGGGCGCTGCGTCGTCTTGACTTTCCAAGCAGTGTCATCCCTCAGCGCAACAGCTGTTCTCTTCTCGCAACTGAATCCCTTGTATCGTCTCGCGAGGAAACTTGCAGCAGAGCAGGCCAACTGAAGCAGCGGGCTGCAGGCAGCTTTGTCCCACGGTCGACGGACACTCGAACCACCGCAACTCATAGAGCCTCGTCTCGTCTGCCCTGGCGCGCGACCTTGCCATATTCTCAATATCGAGGCATCGCCATCGCCAGCGCCATGCCACCTCCTCCTCCGCCTCCGCCTCCGCCTCCGCCACCACCACCCGGCGGAGGTGGTCCTCCTCCGCCTCCTCCTCCGCCCCCTGGAGGAGCACCGGGTGGCCTGCCCGGACGACCGCCTGCCGGAAAGGTACAATCCTATCGCTTCTGGGTTAGAACTGCGTCCTTTAGCTAAGAATATTCGCAGAATGCGCTTCTGGCAGACATTCACAAAGGCAAATCGCTGAAAAAGGCCGTTACCAACGATCGCTCAGCGCCCAGCGTCAGCAAGTCCTCATCGTCCTCGGGACCTCCGGTCGGCGGTGCGCCGCCAATACCAGGCGGCCTTGCGCCGCCCGTCCCTGGGAACCGGGCTAGGAGCAACAGTGATCAAGGCTCAGGACAGGCCGCATTTTCGGGGGTCGAAGCTGCTCCCCAGCTTGGGGGCCTATTCGCCGGAGGCATGCCTAAACTGAAGAAGAGGGGAGGAGGTGTCAATACCGGCGCTACTGCCGACTCATCCTACCTGTCAGACCCTGGTGAATCTGGACGCTCGGCACCGAAACCTCCCGGCTCCTCTGCACCGAAGCCACCACCCGGGGCCGCGCCGGCTGTTCCTGGACGTGGACAACCACTGCCTCCTCCCACAGGCGTCAATAACTTGCGCAAGATCAGCGGCCTGGGAGGCTCAAAGGGCCCTCCGCCACCTATAGGGAAGAAGCCGCCTCCTCTTCCCACATCTCGCAAGCCGTCGAGATCAATAGTGCCGTCCGTCTCGGCACCACAACCACCGCCGCCGCCGCCTCCTTCTCAACCAGCATCTTCAGCTCCAACTCCTTCGGCGCCACCGCCTCCTCCGCCGTCTGCTGCCCCAGCGCTGCC
Organism: Tolypocladium ovalisporum; assembly: GCA_024340015.1. Classification (NCBI taxonomy): domain Eukaryota; kingdom Fungi; phylum Ascomycota; class Sordariomycetes; order Hypocreales; family Ophiocordycipitaceae; genus Tolypocladium; species Tolypocladium ovalisporum. The sequence continues at coordinate 84,722 of JALHBZ010000185.1, read as the reverse complement.
CCCGTCAGCCCCTCCGCCTCCTCCGTCTGCAGCTCATGCGCGGCCGCCTCCTTCACCTGCTCCCCGGGCGCAGCCACCGCCGCCTCCGCCTCCTCCCTCGAATTCCACGCCTTCTCTCGCGGCCCAAGCCGCTATTCGAGCGGCAGAACAGTCCTCACCAAGCTCTGCACCACCTCCTCCTCCCCCCAATGCAGCTCCATCCCCGCCTACACCAACCTCCACACCTCCGCCACCCCAATCACGAAGCCGCGGATCTTCCCTGCGCCAATCGATGCTGGATCCCAGCTCATTCACACTGTCTGCTAATGGCGCCAAATCGCCGGGTCCAAGTCGCCATCCATCTCACTCCCCTACACCCAGCCAAGGCGGTGGCCGTATCATGATCAACGACGGCAGGTGGCAGTTCAAGGACGAAAGCTTATTCCCAAAACCTCGAGATTTCGTCGGTGGCCCAAAGAAATACCGGGCAGGCAGAGGAAGTAGTGTGCCCTTGGATCTGAGCGCATTGTAGTTCATGAGAAATGAATGAGCGTGGAGGGCATATCTAGTACGAGAGCGTGGCTTGGAACAGTACGTAGTGGATATTATTTGTACTGTTTTGCTGGGTGCTTGATGCATCACTGCAGTTACGAGGTCTGGAAGGCACCCTTTTGACTGAACTGACGTTCTCTCGACATGCTAGCTGGGTGTCCGCTCAATTTGCAGAACACTGGAAATGTTACATGTGGGTTGATGTGGGCCCCGTGATATAGTACAACTGAAAGACATCTAGCCAAACCCTCACATGGACTTCAGGTAGTTGGCCTCCTTGATCTTGGCCTTCCTCTCCTTGCGCATAGCCTTCCTCAGCTCCTCCCGTCTATTTGCAGCCGCAATGTTTTCCTCAACGCTGCTATTCTCCTTGCCAGGCAGGTTGATCGACTGTTGTGGCAGGGAAATCTTGGGTGCTAGAGCCTCGAGGTTGCCTTCGGCGAGGAGCTTCGCTTCGAGAGCCTTCTGACGCTTGGCGGCTAATCTTCGTTGCTTCTTGGACTTGGCTATTCATCAAGGATTAGTACACAGCTCGAGGGAGAGCTATTCAAGCTGATCGGGGTAGGATGGCGTACAGAACTCGTCGCCAGCATTCTCATCCGCAGCGTCGGAGCTCCTCTTCATGACATCCAGGCACGACCACAGCCATTCGGGATAGTCCTCATCTTTCAAAGCCACAGGATCCTGCCCACCCTTGGTGTAGTTGAGGCCATTGAGGACCGTTCCTTCGGTGCAGATTGACCGTGCCGCGGCAGCTTGTTTGACGACTTCGCCCGCTTCGGTCACGGGCGTGGATAGCTTCGGTTCGGCAGACCGTAATTTCGTGGTCACGGAGAATTTCCGGATGAGGGGCAGCTGTCGCCTGGAGACGGCAGCGCGGAGGCACCGTGTGCAGAGCATCTTGTTGAGCTGTGATGGTGGTTGTAGTTGGCGTGATAGGAGACGAGGCTCGTGCAAGTCGTAGCAGGAGAAATTTTGGGGGCACTGGAGCGGGCCAATCAGACTGGCCGCAGCTTGGGTGATGGTCAGCCTCGCGTGCAATTCTACCAAGGCGGAATGATAGCCAAGCAACAAACAATGACAAGGCATTAAAATAAAGCAATTAGGCTGCTCAAGGTGAACAATTGAATTGCGAGTTTTGTTCCATGCTTTCTGGTATATACACACTCGTACACAATCCTAGTGATGCTCTCCACGTGATGGCGCAACAAGGTAACGGGCAGGTCTCTTCTTCACGCACGCCGTTCCCATCTTTGCACGTATGCCAAACCCTCTAAAGCCGTCTTAAACCATCCGTAGACTCTCGAGAGTTCCCATCATCATGCGACCCGGTGTTACGCGGCAAACCGTCCCTCGTTAAGCTTCGCAATCTTGTTGCTCGTATGCACCTTCGCAGCCAGGTCTAGCTCCTCATCCTTCTTCTCAACATAGTTCTGCTGCAGGAACTTGGTTCCCTTGATTTTATTCGTCGCCATCAGTTGTAGATATCGCTCTGCGCGCAACGTCAGCATTGCCTCCGAGGGGCTAATGAACAGCGCTGCGACTAACCTCGCAATTGCCCACAGTTCTCCAGATGATTGACGCCCTCCCGCATGTAGCACTTTCCCAGCTCCTCGCCGACAAGTCGGGTCATCATGGCGCCCACCCATTGCTCGCGAATGATGGCATCCTCGGCAGCCTTGAAGGCCTTGGTGTCGTCGTAGTCGACGCCGTTGAAGGTGGGAGCAACCTTGGGCTTTTGGCGCTTGAAGGACTCGGACTCGGGTGTCGGCATTTTGGACGAGTTGATTGAGCCTCGGAGTTGCCAGACGCCGTCGTGCTCAGCAAGCTGTCGGATGAAGGACGTCAGGTTGGTCCGTGACTGAAGGTGTGATCCGTACGGCCACTCGAGCTGCAGACCCATTGGCTGTCGCTAGAATCAGTACGAGCCTGATTTCTCAGGCTGACATCTTGCGATTGAGGCTGCCATACAAGCAAGCTCACCGCCCTGGGCTGGCCCCACCTTTTGGCAGGAAGAAGAAAAAATCGATGATTTGCACCAGCACGCGGCGCCCACCCCAGCCTCCAGCATAAAACCTTTTGCCTGCGTTCCCATTTCTCTCTCCTCCTTCCAACTCTCGAGACTTCCCCAAACCCTTCCCTCTCTATACCTTTTCTTTCAAACCGCAATCACAATGGCCAAGACCAAGACCAAGGAGAGCAAGAAGGCTCAGGCTGCCGAGCCTGTCGCTGACAAGATTGCCAACGTTGTCAAGTCTACCAAGGAGGCAGCCAAGGCTGCCGCTAAGAAGCTGACGACGGAGGAGCCCAAGAAGAAGAAGAAGGTCGTCGAGCCCGAGTCTTCTGATGACTCTGAGGAGGACTCTGATGCCTCCGAGAGCGACTCCGACGCCGACTCTGACAGCGAGTCTGAGAAGGAGAAGACGGTCAAGAAGCCTGCTGCCAACGGCAAGGCCAAGGCCAAGGCTGCCGCTTCCGACTCCGACTCTGATTCCGACAGCGATTCTGAGGAGGAGGAGAAGTCGAAGACCAACGGCGCTGCGAAGGCTGCCGCCGCCGAGTCCTCTGACTCATCTGACTCTTCCGACTCTGATAAGGAGAAGCCCGCTGCCAAGGTTAGTGTATCTGAGGCTGTGTAACCTATACAAAGCTAACAACTGCAAAGGCTGAGTCTGACGACTCCGAGGATGACTCTGATGACTCTGCCTCCGAGGCCGAGGAGGCCGCGCCCGCATCCAAGAAGCGCAAGGCCGACTCCGAGATTGACGCTGAGCCCAAAAAGACCAAGACCGACGAGAATGCCGCATCCACCCTGTTCGCTGGCAGCCTGAGCTGGGGCATTGACGATAACTCTCTGTACGAGGCCTTCAGCGAGTTTGAGGGTCTGGCAAGCGCTCGTGTCGTGACCGACAAGCTGTCCGGTCGCAGCCGTGGTTTCGGATACGTTGACTTCAACGACGCCGCGTCTGCCACCAAGGCTTATGAGGCCATGCAGGGCAAGGAGCTCGACGGCCGTGCCATCAACCTCGACTATGCCAATGCGAAGCCTGCCGATGCGAACCCTCAGGCCCGAGCCGCCGACCGCGCTAAGAAGCACGGCGACTCTGTCAGCCCGGAGAGCGACACTCTGTTCGTTGGCAATCTGCCATTTGATGTCGACCAAGATAGCGTCCAACAGTTCTTCAGCGAGGTGCGCGAGCCTACGAGTGTCCGCTTGCCTACCGACCCGTGAGTTTTATGCTAGTCCCCCAGTGCGTTTGCATCCAGTCTAACGTAAACACAGTGATTCTGGTAACCTGAAGGGCTTCGGCTACGTTAGCTTCACTTCCATTGAGGATGCCAAGCACGTCTTCAACGAGCTCAACGGTGCTTCCATTGGCTCCGGCAGAATGACGCGCAATATTCGTCTCGACTATGCTAGCGCTCGTCCTCCTCGTGAGGGTGGTGGTGGTGGCGGCTTCGGTGGTGGCTTCGGCGGTGGTCGTGGCCGTGGTGGACGTGGTGGCGGTCGAGGTGGTGATCGCGGCCGCGGTGGCCGTGGTCGTGGCTTCGGTGGCGACCGTGGTCGTGGTGGCGGCCGCGGAGGTTTCAGCCGCGGAGGTGGCTCGAGCTTCTCGGGCTCCAAGATCTCTTTCGACTAAAGAGTGAAGATGAGGGCTGTCGGCGGGTTTTCCAGCACAAAGTGGGCTTAGTGGGCTGTCGTTTTTCAAAACAAGTTGAGGCTTCGTCTATGACGAGACTGTGGGCTTTGAGAATGTCGCTTCCTCGTGGAGCGGCGATAGACCTGGGGGCTGTTTGCACTTGGACTGTGGGCTCGTGGCACTGCCTCCTCTGCGAGGGATTCTGTGGGATTTCATTTGGCTTTTTGATTGAGGGTTTGGAGGCAGGCTTCGTCGTTGCGGCGACTACAATAATGACCAGAGGGCTTCTGAGGGATTTGACGGCTGATCTTGGGAGCGGCTTCCTCGCTCGGTAACGTGCTGGAACCGCTCCAGAATGAATTCGTGCGAATACTTCTGAGGGATCTGGGGGCTCTGCAAACGCAAATACTTGGACAGGTGGCGTGGTCGAGGGACTCTCGAGGTCTCCAGGCCACGCCTCTCTATCTTGGCTGTACCAATCTTGACGTTTACTTCAATGCTTGTAAAGGACTGGGTAAGTATTTGCCTTTGATGCATGCCCACAAGGCTTGTAAAATTTGGGCGTTTAGGAAGGAAAAGGTTAATACATCGATCATCTGATAAGATTATACTCGTCTAAATGTGAAGTGCGCCGTTTATGCCACTGTTTGTCATGCCCAAGCGGCGGAACGAGGCTCCTCGAGCCGAGGCACCGCTTATTCTGGGATGGACATGCTTTGCGGGCAGGCAGGCCGTTGAAGACCCTGAATGCTGTGTTGCGAAAAAGGTGGCGGCCATCCGGCTCGTCAAACTTGCCCACCTCGCTTGCTTGCAAGCCGGTCTCAAGGCAATACTGCACGCACGCGACATTGAACATGGCACTGTATAGTACAGCTGTAGAGTGTGGAGATGGAACTTGCTAAGATGCAGCATCGCTGGCTCCCCTTTCCGGTGCAAGTTGCTCGCAGAGGAGCTGCACACTCAGGCTGAAACGACGAGGTGAGCTGTGGATGGATGCGTGATGCCATCACAGGGCCACTTGCAACTGCGCAGCTGTCTCGGGGTCGCGCCACGGGCGGGAGTCGCTGGCACGCTGGGTGGGCAGGCGCGGCAGTGAGTCGCAGCTTGCCGTGCGAAGTGGGCGCGCCTCTGGTTGCTTTAGGCAAGACCCCGCCTTCCTGCTCATGACCCGGCCCTTGCTTCAGTCGGCGTGTACCGCTACTTGGGCTTATCTTGCTCACCGCCCACGGCGATCTAGTGGGTCGCATTTGGCGGGTGGTCACACAGTGCGCAGCCTAGATCGCATGCAATGTTCCACGGTGCAGATGCCGCGCATGGCGCGCATACGACACAACCATCATCACGACACTCACACCGTGCATGCGCACCCGGCGCGCACCACGGCAAAGTAGCGCTACTTCTCCATCGCCATCATCGGCGCGCCGGGCGGCCCTCGTGCTCCTCACCCAGCCATGGCAGCTAGAGTTGGGAGGGGACCCAAGGAGACAAGGCTAGACCCAACCTCAACAAGACCCTTTCATTGCTCGCTTTCCTACACCGACCCTCCCGGACTTGCGCCTTGACCGTCCTTCCTTTGTCTTCTCTTTCTTCCCTCTCTGTTTTGTTCCAGTCGCGGCTCAAAGTGTCGACTGCCCCAAGCACGAAGCTATCATTGCCTTCGACTTGTACTGGCGATAAGGCGGGGTGCCGTTGATAACGTCACCAGACCACCACCAGCGTGGCTGAGCCTCAACGAGACACTTCGACGAGGCTTGCGCCATCACAACTATCATCCGAAGTGCAGGAGGGGCTTCAACAGTTGCACCATGGAGAACCAAACAGGCCAGATCCGACAGCAGTCAGCCAACATGTCTCAACACGCTGCTGCTCGATCGAGCCCAGGGCTACCGCCACGGCGCCGGTTTGACGGTTCGTCTCTCACGCCACCTCACCGCAACTCTAGCTAACGAACAACGCAGAATCGTGGGTCGAGGTGTCTTCGCAGCCATCGTCATCGTCGCTTTCCAGCATCGGCGACGAGATCGTCACCACCGGCCTGCGCGTCGCTGGCCCGTACAACCGTCGCCGTCGCATACCGGCTTCGGCCAGATCGGTGCCACAGCAGAACACAGCTGTCCGTCCCGCGGGAACGAGTAGCCAGGAGGAGTACGATGAGAGCGAGAGCGACCAGGACCAGCTCATGTCCAGCTCTGCGGAGAATCTGCGGTCAGCGCCAGACGAGTCCAACGACGACACTGATGCCGACTCGGACGATGCCGACAACGCGACTGCTCTTGGCCGAGCGTCGGATCGGCCAGTCTTCCGACCTCAGCCAAATGCCTTCTCCCACCCACAGTCTCAGGTGCCTCAACGAAGTCACTCTGCTACATACGCCACCCCTTCGCACCCCCACAGCGGGTTTACACGTCCCTCGTTTGCGCAACGTTCCCAGACGACAAGGGTTCATCGTGGAGGTCCGAGCTTCATGTCGCCGTCGAGTGCCCGCGAAGACCATGATGCAGCGTTGCGGGCATCCCTGACGACTCTCCTGTCATGCGCCGCCGCAGCTAGGGGTCTTCCGAAGACAAAAGAGGAAGCCGAGGCAAGAGGGACGGGAGGCGATGGCATTGGGCCCAGCAATCAGCCCATGGAGCTGCGGCTGGTTCCGGAATCGGAGTTGATGGAGGAGGTTGGGCCAGCCTTGCAAGGGTCTACAACATCACCTCACACGCGAAAGTCCCCGGCCAGATGCTCGTTACGGTCCGATGGCGCTTCCACAGACAAAGCTAAGCGAGCCGTCTCAGCTGGACGGAGTCCGCGTGCGGCGAAGAAGAAGAAGATTTCGGCAGGCGTGATGGACGACGCCTTGATATCTCCGACCTTGCTGACGTGGGCCGTGAGCGCTGGTGTTGTTGTTCTCGTGTCGGTCGTTGGTTTCGGCGCGGGCTACGTCATTGGGCGTGAAGTTGGCCGCCAAGAAGCGCTATCAGCAAGTGTGAGCGGCGTCAATGAGACGACTCAGTGCGGCCGCGAAGTGATACGGTCATCTGGCGGCGGCCTCAGAAGGCTGCGTTGGGGGGCTGTGGGCAGAAGCATCGTTGCCCAAGCATAGGCTCGAAGCGCCGTCTCCTCTTTCCGGGCAGGTGGGTGGATTCGATGGGTCGAATCCGGGGCCGAGGCATACTGCAGCATTCGGTGCGTTGAGACTTAATGAGCTGGTCGACACGTGGGCACGAGATATGAGGATGACTTTATTGGATCAGGAGGGGCGTTGTTGCGTCGACCTGAGGACCTGCTTGACTATGCGAGAAGTGAGTGTGGCTTTGGGGGGCGGCGCGCGGCGGTTTGGACATTGAATGGAGACTTTACATAGCCTGGGTTGCGTTGCTACCCTGAGAATCCACAACTTGATTCTGGAAACGGGTTCAAATTGACATTGCTGGTGTTGGTCAGGCTCTCTGTTCCTGCCAAGCTGAGCCTATGTGGTTGAACGGGAGCTCCACTCGGGTTCTTATTCGCATTCGTGGTAGGGTCGTTGCGCGAGTGGCATGATCATGCTCCCAGAAAAGCAGCAACCGACACGCCACGAGCTGGCCCTGACCATCGGCAATCATCCGATAGGCAGCGGGTGCTCGCCGGGAAACCTCTTGCTGGTCCCTGGCTGCCGGCCCCGAGGAAATGACTGGACCCCTCGGTTCACAGCAATCGAACTCTTCTGGATCGCCAGTTTTGGTGGAACGGCGCGCGAACCCGAATACGAGCCGTCCTGCGCCTTGTCAGCGGCGACGGCTGATTGGTCGGCCCTTGGCGGAAACATCCTGCAGCAACCCCACAAGGACCCCGGCGGGCCCCCCCTTGACGGCGAAGTGCGGACGGCCCAAATTGTTTTTATCTGCCGTATCGACGCCATACCTTTTTCCCCATCCATCCCGCGAGTCCAACACTCGCAAACGCAGACTCGACAACTGTTCTCCTGCCTCGATTGCCTTGCCGGTTGGTTGCGAACCAGACAGACAGCAGAGACCGCCCGCGAGGAACCAACCACCGTCACCATGGGTGTCCTCTCCAATGTCGCGAGCCACCCGCTTGCGCAGCAGTACCAGACGCTCGGCCTGGGTACGCAGATTGCCGTCGCGCTCGCCGCCTTTGTCGTCCTGTCCGTCGTCGTCAATGTCGCCAGCCAGCTCCTGTTCAGCAATCCCAATGAGCCTCCGCTGGTCTTCCACTGGTTCCCCATCATCGGCAGCACCATCACCTACGGCGTGGACCCCCCCGCCTTCTTCCGCAAGAATCGCGAAAAGGTTCGTTCCCCCGTCCATCACCGGCCCGAGACAAGTGTAGGCGCACGACTGACCACTACTGCAGTTTGGCGACGTCTTCACCTTTGTCCTGCTCGGCAAGAAGACCACCGTCGCCGTGGGCCCGGCCGGAAACGACTTCATTCTCAATGGCAAGCTCAAGGACGTCAACGCCGAAGAGATCTACAGTGTCTTGACTACCCCTGTCTTTGGCCGTGACGTCGTCTATGACTGCCCCAATGCCAAGTTGATGGAGCAGAAGAAGGTACTTGTCTCCACGGTGAATTCACAGGGACAGTCAGGGACAGTTGGCTCACGAATCTCTCGCAGTTCATGAAGATTGCGCTCACGACCGAGGCCTTCCGATCGTACGTTCCCATCATCTCTGACGAAGTGCGATCCTTCTTCAAGAAGGACCCCGCCTTCAAGGGCCCCTGGGGCATCGTCAACATCTCCCAGAAGATGGCCGAGATCACAATCTTCACGGCATCGCATGCGCTCCAGGGCAGCGCCGTTCGCAACAAGTTCGACACGTCTCTGGCTGCCTTGTACCACGACCTGGACATGGGCTTCACGCCCATCAACTTCATGCTTCACTGGGCACCCCTACCCGGGAACCGCAGGCGCGACCGTGCCCAGCAAACCGTGGCCAAGATCTACATGGACACCATCAGGGAGCGTCGAGCCGCGGGCGACGCAGACAAGGAACTGGACATGATGAAGCACCTCATGAAGTCGACCTACAAGAATGGCACGCCAGTGCCTGACCACGAGATTGCGCACATGATGATTGCCCTGCTCATGGCCGGCCAGCACTCTTCGTCGTCGACTAGCTCCTGGATCATGCTTCGCCTCGCACAGAACCCTGACATCGTGGAGGAGCTCTATCAGGAGCAGGTCAAGGCTCTGGGTGCGGACTTGCCGCCTCTCAAGTACGAAGACCTTGCCAAGCTTCCGCTCAACCAGGCCATCATCAAGGAGACGCTCCGTCTGCACGCCCCCATCCACTCCATCATGCGTGCCGTCAAGTCGCCCATGCCTGTCCCAGGCACCAAGTACGTCATCCCGACCTCGCACACTCTGCTCGCCGCCCCCGGCGTGAGTATGTCTGATCCAGCCTACTTCCCCGAGCCCGACAAGTGGGACCCCCACCGTTGGGAAGCGGGTGCCGCCAACGCGCCGACCTTGGGCCAGGCCCCAACCGGTGAGGAGGAGAAGATTGACTACGGATACGGCCTGGTCAGCAAGGGTGCGGCTTCGCCATACCTGCCCTTTGGCGCGGGTCGCCACCGATGCATCGGCGAGCACTTTGCCAATGCCCAGCTGCAGACCATTGTGGCCGAGGTTGTGCGCATGTTCGAGCTGAGCAACGTCGACGGCAGCGACTCGCTGATTGGCACCGACTTTGCTTCGCTGTTCTCGCGGCCACTGGAGCCAGCCAACATTCGCTGGGACAAGAGGAATTAGACTTGGGAAGGAGAGAGGATCGCCAACACTTGGGGCGGCCACTGTATATACCGATCACACACCGGAGTTTAGAGTCTTGGGATGAACGGTTCATGTAGAAGCAACCCACGCGAAACCATGACCCAATAATATTAATTTTTACAGCTTAAATCATGAAACTCTCCGAAACTGAAATGCACGCTCGCTCACTTGGGAATGTGAAGACTCGTTGCCATTGCGCAAGCATGCGTGTTGTAGCTTAGGCGTCTGTTGGTGGGGGCAAATGAGACATCCATGACCGTTAGACTGGGCTCGGGTGAAACGGCATCCGCAGCTGCAAAGTCGCAGGCCTGCGGTGAGAACAAAAAGCAAACAGGTAGCACACGCGTTTTCATACCTTGTTAATCCTTCACGCAAACCTGGACTCGGTGGTATATTTGCAACGATTTTTGAAACACCTCGTCGCTTGACAAGTGCTCCGACGCAGGACGATCATCAGGGGGAAAGGCGAATCCACAGCTGCAACCACGCCCTCGGACCGTGACATGACTGAGGAATACGGCCCTTTGGTTCGCCTCTGGGGCATTCATCCCTCACAGCTCCCAGCCGCATCCGCTACGCCGCAGGACCTCGAACCGTTTCTCACATCGCTATTGCAAGAGGCCCTGCCCTTCATCAGCAGCGTGCCCTTGTCGCAGTCCTCGACGGACTCGCCATGGCAACCCAAGGGCGTCAAGACGTTTCCGAATTCGGTATCACCGGTGTACCTCTTTGAGCGGGCCGTTGGCGCCACAGACCTTGCCGGCGTGGCCAAGAAGCACCACCCGCCGCACGTCGACGCCGCAAAGCTGCGCGACGAGACGTGGGTGCTGCGGCGAAGCGTGCACGAGGACGTGGCCGCGGCAGGGACGGCGAGCTGGGACGAGTGGGTGCGGTGCTTCAAGGACGAGCACGCCGAAGCGGAACAGTCGTTTACGCCCACGGTGCTGAGCACGTCGCTCGCCCAGCAGTGGGACTGCGCCGGCGTCGAGGTCGAGCACGGGGACGCGCGCTGGGGCGACTGGACGCTGCGGCTCGAGTCGTCGACGCACAAGATGCCGGCGCCGCTGCGCAGCCGCGTCTTCCCCGTGCTGCAGGCCACCGCTGCGGCGCGCGGCCGGCGCGACTTCATCGTCGTGCAGATGGCGGCGGCGCGGGATGATGCCGGGAGCACCACCGACGACGGGACGGTGCGCGGCGCCTACTCGAGCGTCGAGCGGCTGCGGGAGACGGCCGACGGGATCGAGTGGACCATGGGCACGGCGTCGGACGCGCGCGGCGTGCTGCCGGCGTGGGTGCAGCGCATGGCGGTGCCGGGGCAGGTCGCAAAGGACGTGGACATGTTCCTCGGCTGGATCGCCGAGGAGAGGAACAAGAGACCCTCTGGGAGTGGCCACGGGGGCCAGGCGGCGTGAGGTGGTGCGAGTGAGGAGCGTCGCGATGCAGCTGCCCGTTGCTGATTGTAGCAGTGACACCAGTCATAGCAATGCCAGCTCTCGACCGAACCATGGTGTGCGCTCTTTGAAGAGCGTCGAGAACAAGGTACGGCTTTCGGCCGTGGTCGTCTCGAGAGTCGATGACTTCTTGTATCGGCACGGGATCGGACCTTTCGACAGCACTCACAAGGAAGGAACGCCCGTCTTGACAACTCCTCACAGCTTCTCGACGAACAATCCCCTCATCCCCTTCTTCTTCGGCATCTCTCCTCCAGACGTCTGGTGACGCTCCCTCTTTCTCAAGGCAACACCCGAAGCCTTCTGCCACCCCTTGATAGCGCTCTTCCATCTTGCAAGCGCAACAGAGCACCTGATAGCAGCTGGCCATCACGTCACTCGCTTCCCTCCTGGCCGTAGCATGGCATCCCTGAAACAAAGGCGTCGTTCCGTCCCGCCGGGACCTTCCCCTACGAGCGGCCGCAAGGACATGCCATCCGACGCCGTCATCGTGTCGCCGTCATCGTCATCCTCGCCGTCTGGTCAGCTACCAAACTTGCAGCAGCCCGGCGCCGACAACCAGCTCCTCGCCCGGGCAGACGCCCTTGCCAAAATGACGTTTGAGCTGAACCTCCGCGCCGTCAGCGCCCATGCCGAGCGCCTGGAGAAGGAGCTCGCCGCGCTGGTCGCCCGCACCAGCCAGGACAAGGACTTCCGCCGGGAGCACGAACAGCGCATCACGGACGTCTGGCGCGAGATTCTGAGCGTCAAGGCGCGCATGGACGGCGCCGACGAGACGCACGAGGACTTCAAGGTCGGGCTTGACAAGTGCCAGCGAGAGGCGGTCGCGTTTAGGAAGCAGCTCCGAGACGAGATGGGTTACTTGAAGGGGCTGATTGATGGGGCCTCCCGCCAGCTCGAGTCGCTACCTTCGGCGGCAGAGGTGAACAAGGAGCTCATGGGCGACGTCACCCAGACTCAGCAAATAGAGACGAGGGCTATGAAGCGGGCAAAAGCAAAGGTTCAAACAGCGGTGCAAAGCCGTCGTGGTGAGCACTCATCTCCTTTTCGAAGAGTGCTACCCATGTACAATCAAACTGACGAGACGGTAGAGTGCTCCACGCAGCCGCCCACGCGTCGCATCCAGGAAGCCATCAAGTCCACTCGCCGATGGCACCAGGATCACAAGACGACGGACCTCTCCGACGCCGAGTTCACCGTCAACTATCTCAAGCAGCAGTCCAAGCGAGACCCCACGGTGGCCGTCCTCATCCAGAGAGCCACGTCGTCGCAGATTCACCGGCGTCATCGTGCTGGGAGATCCTCGCGCCCTCGATCGCTGGAAGAGTTTTGCAAGGATGTGCAGTGGGCGGACGTCATAGAGGCGGTTGAGCAAGTGTTGTTGAAGAACGAGGAGGCAACTGCCAAGGCATTGCGTTGAACGCCCTGATATTTGATTCGCTCCGAATGGCACATGGGTAGATTTACGGCAGTCACTGGCTGGAGGGCACGTCTAACATGAGTGGATTTCAAATCGTTTGTAATTAAATGTCTTTTGTCATGTTCAAAGCTGCTTCCTTGAAAGACCTAGTTTTCTAACGGCGACACTCGGCCGCCTTGGTATCAATGGTGATAAGCTAAAAGCTGAGCCCTCAACGCCAGTTCCGTAACTTGCCCCCCCGCGGGCAAAGCCGAACCATAAACGCCATTTGCATAGTCCCCTCCATTGCGGCAGTCTCACGTTCCGACGTGCTCAGTCGTCCGTCTCGATGCCAATCGACGACTTCTTGAGCTCAATCTCCGACTTGAGCTGCTTGATCTGGTTCTCGACGCGACTGCGCAGAATCTTGTTGGACGTCTTGTCGAGGTCGTCCATGCGGCGGGCGAGCTGCTTCTGCAGGTCGTTGATGATGTCCCGCACGCCTTGCTCCTCGTCGCGCTGGGCGCGCTGGTCCTCGTCCAGATCTTCGTCGTCATCGTCGTCGTCGTCATCATCATCGTCGTCCTCGTCCTCGTCCTCGTCGGATTCCTCGTCGTTCTCGATGCTGTCGTGCAGGCCTGCCGTTGGCGTCTCGACCTGCGTCGTCATTGGCGTCATGCCCATGCCCGTGGCGGGCGTGTCGGCCATGATCTCGTCAGCAAAGGCGGCCTCGAGGTCAGCTTCCAAATCGTTGTCGTCGACCTCGTGATGGGCACTGTGGGCGCCAAAGTAGCCCAGGCCATCGTCCACCTCGCCCTCGGCGTCCTCGTCGGCCCCGTACTCTTCTTCGACGTCCTGCAGGCGCTCGTCGACCCATTCCCACTGGGTCGAGGCGGCCTTGGCGTCCTCGGCCAGGAGACGTTCCACTTCGGCCTCCTTGTCCTCAATCTCTTTCCGGCTGATGGTCTTGGCGAACCTGCGGTTGACGCAGTCGTGCATGGGCGGCGTCAGGCCGTGCGGCCACTTGAAGTTGGAGTCAATCATGGGTGGCAGCGGCGCGAGCTTGGCTTCGTTCTCGTCCTTGACCTTTTGGAAGACGAGCAGCATCTGGCAAATGTCGGCAGACTTCATCAAGGACTTCTTGTCCCACGTCTTCATCGCCTCGGTAATGGTGGGCAGGTCGACCATGACGGCCGCAAAGGGCTGGCCCTTGACCGTCACCATAGCCCGGCGCGTCTCCTCCTCGAAGAACTTGAGGACAACGTCCGCGCCCCCTTGGCCTCGGGGGATCCCCATCTTGCCGTTTTCCAAACACCAGCGCACGTAGTCGCAATGCTCTCCGGGGAACATGCGCAGTACGAATTGCTCCTCGATGGCCGGGTCCACCTCTCGGTCGCTCGCTTCCGAGTCGTAGCCATCACCTGGCGGGTGCAGCGGCGGGCGCCCACGAGGCTTCAGCACCACCTGGGTGGGAGCCGCCTTGAGGCCCGGCCGGATCTTGATCTTCGTTGGCAGGCCTCCCGCCAGGTCATCGTCGTCATCGTGTGTTCGCTTCTTGCTCTCGACGAGCTTCTTGGTTGGCTTCGGCTGACGGCCGGCCTTTGTCTTGATCAACGGCGCGGCTGGCTTCTCGACAGCGGGCGTCGGCGGCTGCGACGAGCTTATCTTGAGCTTGACTTTGCGGAGAGCGGCCTCGCCGCCGGGCGTCGCCAAGGGTGTCGTCGTCGCTTTGGCCAGCGCTCCAGCGGCGTCTGAAACGAACGACGAGGAGCGGCTGACGTTGATCTTGAGGCGCGGCTTGGGCGGCGGCGCGGGCGTTGCGCCGCCATCATTGGGGGCGGACATGGCGCGCTGGCCTTATGCGGTGTTGGCTGTTCGCTGGTGGTCCGACGAAGGGAGGAGTTGTTGGAAGTTGAAGCCGATGAGAAGAGGTGCGGTTAGTCGCTGGCGTTTTAGCGTGGTCGTTGGGTGCAGTGGTTGTGGCGCGCGGCAGCGGTCTTGGGGGAATGCGGGCACTAAAGTCGATGCGGCTTATTAGCGCACTCTGCATCCAGATCTCTGGTTGTTGTATCGAACAAGCAAGCTCAAGTTTAATTCCGCGATTGTTTCAACGAGAATGGCATGAGCCTGGACTTGAGCGTGGAATACCTTCAGCACTTCTATATCTAGAGTATGCATGCCTTTCTCAACGTAGTGTGCCGCGTACATGCTGATGTTGTTTATTTCAAACATGACTTCTTGACTCTACGAAACCATTTCCATTCAAACAGCCATAGATTCACCAACGAGTGTGCTAAAGACGGAGAAAATCTTCCAGCTACGTGAGCTCGGAATGAGGTATCTAATTTCCGGGGTGCTCGTAAATATGATGCCTGTCACCCAACGCCTTCGCAATGCCTGCAGTGCTTCAAGAGCAATCTCCAGCAACAAGTGCTGGACAGGAGAATGCTGTAATATGAGATGTGTTGTTCGAGCGAAAGTAGAGAAAAGAAAATGCAGACGAAAAAGAGACTGGCCATCACCAGCTGAGTCCACTCCAGCTGTAGCCGCCGTCGACGTTTACCCAGGCGCCCTTCTCGATGGCGCGCTCCCAGCCCATCATGACGCCGAGCATCCTGCAACCCATGGCACTCACGGCGCACACGACCTTGTCACTGGCGCCGGCGAGGACAGCCAAATCCATCATGTACGCCCGGCCGATGAGGCTTCGCAGCCTCAGCGTCTGCTCCGACGGCCCCTCGGTGGACTTGAGATGGTCGCCAGGTGCAGCCGTCGCAGCAGCATTGTTCTTGCGCTCGGCGCCCAGGTTCCAGAACATGGTTGCGAAGAAGCCACCGTCCCACCCATGTGCCTCTTCCTCGAAGCGGTGAAGGTCATGCGGGTCGGGGTTGGCCTGCTCAATGGCCTCTTTGGAGGCGAGGCGAATGCGCTGCTGGGCAAGATGGACATCGGAAAAGTCCGACTCTTTGCGGACCATGGGGTCGTCCGAGGCAACGACAATCACGGATTTGTGCGTCTCGCCCTCGCTCCTGGTGTCGTTGTAGTGCGTCTCAGCCAGGCGCTGGGCTTGGTTGATGAAGACCTCAGCCGGGATGTATGTGTCCCGATACTGGTACTCCAGGGGATGTTGATCGCCACGTCGAATGTGGAGGCCGATGATGGGAGCATCCTGATGCTGGGATGTCGTGCCGCCAGCCTTTGCCTTCCCTTCAAGTTCCTTGATTCGTCTGTCGACGTAGTCCTGGTCCTCGTTGGTGAGCTTGAAAAGTGCTCGATATCCCTGCCGAGCAAGCTCTAGCAGATCCCGCTGACTGCTATCAGCACCCGTACTGCGGCGATGCTTGGCAAGTAATACTGGGAGCGCTTCCTTTGTGGTGACGCTAGACACGACGAGGTGCCGAGCCTGCGCGGGACAAGGCACCATATGATGTCGTGGCGGCGGCCGACAGTCGGGTACGGGAGGCGCTTGGAACATGTCCATGTAGGCGCCGTACGCCCACCGAGAGTCGTCGATGAAGAATGCTCTGCCTTGTTCCTTGGCTAGAGCGTAAAATGTCCACAGCGCCATCAAAGAGCCACCGATTCCCGCCTCGGGACTCTCCAAGGCATAGGTCAGTGAACTCTCGCAAACTGGTCTGCCGGCCATGGACTCCCAGTTCAACCCTACGAAGTGTCCGGAATGCATTGGCGACTTTGCTCTTCCTTCTCGAGGGAGCAGCCCGGCCCGTTCCGCCTCCTGGACGTCCACAAAGTAGTCATCGGGGTTGTCGTAGGCCAGCATCATGTCGTTGGACACGGAACTCTTGTGGTAGAACTCTCGTGCATGTGACGAAACCTCGCGGCACCGGCCGCCCATCCCAGCATACTCCTTGAGCGAGAGCGGGAAATCGTAGTCGTGAGGGATCGAGACAGTCCATTTCGATCGCTTCCGACTGTCGGTGACAACAATCGGCGTGGGGAAATCGGGTAGCTGGTCTTGTCCTACCATCTCAAACTCTTCCTCCGTGAAATACGGCAATACGGTCGGCAGGCCATTTCCATAACGGAGTGCAAATATAACAACATAGAACGCTGCAGCAAGGCTGGTGAAATAGACGACGAGCCGTGCCAGTCGTCTCGGTCGGGTGGTGAAAATCTGTGATGAAGAGCGCTTCGGCCGCGGAACGAGCGCAGGCAGACTGGGTGACGGTGGTGGGGAGAAGAGGAGGTGGTTGAAGTTGAATCGCGAGGACGTCGCAGACAGGGGACCAGAGCCGCGCTCCTGGTAATTGTACGACGCTGCCCGTCGCAAGTTGATCCTCGGTGGCGCAACGATGACTCTGGCATGCGTCGAATGAGAAAGGTCGAGGCGTGGCGCCATGGTGTCGTCGGTTTCGTCAGCAAGACGGGCTCGAAAGGAGAAGGCACATTGGTAAAGCGACACGGAAGAAAAGAATGAGCAAGAAATGTTGTCGATATTGACAGTGCCGTGATGTCCAAAGAAAGAGGGAGGGAGATGGCACGCAACGCCGAAGCCGTCGGAGGCGTATGAAGGACAGATGCAACTGTCGGCGCACAGCGCAGGGAGCAAAGATCGTGTGGTGCGGACGACGCTTTCGGTGCTCTTCGTCTCGAAGAAGTCCGAGGTTTACAGCAACACCTGCGACATCAGACGGACATACAACACGAGTCAGCGCTGATCGTCATGGGCCGAGGGCACGGATGATCGATGTTTCGAGACTCTGTCGACTCCGTGTCGTCTGGGGACGTGGCCAATATGCTGATTATACCGTCGTACGAAGCCAAGACGGGTGGAAGGAGTTGGATTGCCAGAACGGGAACCAGGTCGAAATGTTGACAATCCGGAGCCAGGCAACCAGGGGACGGGCGAGATGGGAGATGATGGCCCGAGTCCGCAGGGGCCTTTGGTCGTCACTTGGCCTTTGCAGATCGCTGCATGTGTATTCGGTATGGAGACGGGGCAACAATCAAAGGCCCAGTGTGCAGGGTCCTTGTCTCGTCTGAACAACTGCTGGGACGTTTGTAAAGGTCCAGGGCTGATGTCTCGGTCAATCTCCCTGTTCAAGAACCCCCACAAGCCCGGAGCTGCGCGCGCAAGAGTTGTCCCTGGCTCGACGACAAGAGCTCCAAGATGACAAGTGGAGCAGGAGGACAGGGAGGAAGTTGACGGGATCGTGACTAGGCAGGACGACAGAAGAGAAGAGGAGAAAAGAAAGCGCAGAAATGGGCCAGCCAGAGGGGTTGGATGAGTGAGACCAGTTCAGCCTCTCACGAAGGACGAGACGAGCAGTGAAAAGGAGCTGCAGTGCGGCGAAGCCACCGCCCACTTGACGGATTGGGGCAACACGGCATTCATCGTGGACACGGAAACGGGCCGGCGGCTAGGCCTTGTAGCACATGAGAAAGGGGGCAAAGGGCCTCTAGCATGATGGACTAGCAACGATGCACGTGGCCAGGTGGGCTCCATGGGCCCTGGATGCGAGTACTTTACTCGTAGGCCTCGCCGCCCCCATCCTGCCCTTGCTGAGCCCCGAAGACGGACGAGACAGAGGGGCGAGCGCCGCGCATGCTGGGGCGTCGGGCGCGTGGAAGCGAGTGTCTGCAGAGATAGATGGTGATGGGCGGCGCGGACAAACGGAACGAGGTGGAGGGAGAGGCTGTTCAGCATCGCCCCGTCGTCATACGGCGCCAGGGGTCGTCGCTGCTCTCTCTGCAACATGAAACGCATGGTACGAGTACGTACCGGTACTCGCACTCAAACTTCCCTACCCTACCTTACCTTAATCATTGCCTTACTCTACTTGGTACCTTGAGCCTCGAGTAAGGTACCTGTACTCGTACTTGTTCCTGTAGGGCGCAGGTAGAGCGCAGCCCCGCTTAGGACGTGTCACACGATGCGTTTGGGCACCATTAGGAGCATACGAATTGACGATGCAAATAGCCTTATTCCTACATAAGAGAATTGCCTGACGAGGCGGTATTTAATGGCTGAGCTTTGCCCCTATTGTGGGCTTGCTCGCATTTAGGTTGTTCCGAGGCTTTACCCGATTAGGTGCTTGCGCCCCTGCGCTCACCTTCACAGGACGTTTCACCATCTCTCCCCCGGCCCCTGCATCGCAGGACCCTGATCCAACCAGCGCCCAACTCCGTCCCCCAGCATCGCCACCCGTAGCGCCCAATCGCCATGCCGGACCCAGCCGCACTTGGCTTCCCTCGATGCTTCCCCTGTCCCCCCCTTGGCGCCAAAGTCCCGCTCCGACTGAGCCTCAGAGGCTGGCCTCGACTTATGAGATGCTCCATGGGGCCCAACACCTCGAACCATAGGCGGCAAAGTTGCTCTTGGGCCCGTGCTGACCCTGTCCGCTCAAAGCTCGATGAGAGAGCACACACAGGCAGACATGCCGTCCACCACGAGTCCTGGAAATAGAGTAAGAGGCGAAGGTTTCACGCGCAAGCTGCGACGCACGAACGCACAC
Organism: Tolypocladium ovalisporum; assembly: GCA_024340015.1. Lineage (NCBI taxonomy): Eukaryota > Fungi > Ascomycota > Sordariomycetes > Hypocreales > Ophiocordycipitaceae > Tolypocladium > Tolypocladium ovalisporum. The sequence goes on along the minus strand of JALHBZ010000185.1, from coordinate 65,459 downwards.
GCACGCACGCGAAGCCAAGAGGGACAACATACGAGTACGAGCAGGGTTCGGTCCTTGTGCATGATGCTGACCCGGTGAAGCTCGACAATCTATTTCTCACAACTACCATGTACTCGTACGCCTCAATTGGCAGCTCGTACGCCGCCGACGCTAGGTAATCAATGCTTGTCGTTGCAAAAATACGAGTACGCGCACGTGTGCACGTAATAGCACAGGTTAGTTGTCCCGCGGCGAGTCTCGTCACGGATGGTATTGGCACATGCCAGGCAAGATGCGACCGGTACCGGACCGTCGTTCCACGTGTACATGCGCAGGTAGACTGGCTGCGCAAACAGAAGCTCGCCAACATATCGGAAAGAGGCTCAGAAGCAAATTGCGTATCAAGCGCTATTAGCTCGCCTTTGCATTGCTATCATTATCGAGGCTCCTCGGGATCCCTAGGCCCAGTGCCTCATATGTAATTCATATAAATGCCATTCGGCCTCCTATAAAGGCAAAGCAAAAGAGGGTGTAGTCCCATCTTCTCCCAACTTGGCCATGCTGTGCATAAGTAACGCGTCAGCACAATAGGCGGAAGCTGCGCTTCAAGGAAAGAAAATCGGAATAGTTCCACCCAAATCCCCCCCGCAGTCGTCTGTGGCGACGGAAAACGCAAGTCACAAGTTCGGGTATAGCGCAAACAATTCCAATGACGGCCCCTTCCCTCCTGAACTCCTCTGGCGATGCTGCCCATAACCCTGGCCGCCAGTCGCATAGGCAAAGAAATACAAATCATCGTCTCCAGTTATTCGCTCCAGGGCTGTCAAAAGGTCTCGACCGTCGTTGAGATCGCAGTCTCATGTGGCACTGGACTCTGCCTTAATGGCTCGAGCTCATGCATTGACCCTTCGGCAGCGTTCAACTTGCCTCCCGCAGGCAGGCGCACACTGCCGCGAGCACCCCTGGTGATGTGACCAGTGTCGACGCCGTCTTGTATCATCTCCTCCAGCATCTTGTTCATCTCGTCGACGCTCTTGGTTCGTTTCTTCTGCGGATTGACTGTCGACGTTGGGCTGGCAGGTGGCTCGCCGCGCAGCGGACCCCGAAGTGGAGGCGATCGAGACTCCCGTGATGCATCGGCAGTGTCTCGCGAGCGAGCTGCGCTCCGCAGCGCAGCTAGCATCCGGTCCTTGTCGTCCAGTCTGGCACGCAGATCGATAATCTCCGCATCCTTGTCCTTGAGTACCGCCGCGACGCTATGGTCCTCTCCAACCATGATGCCCTTGTTGGGCGCAGAGAAGCCTACAGACGTGCGCGACGAGCTGGCCCGACGCGCTTGGAGAAGCCGTTTCTCTAATGTGGCGATGTATCGGTTCTTGTCCGCCAGATCCACCTGCAGCGCTCGGTTCTGAGCTGCCAAAGAGGCCGTTCCATCTCCAAACTCGCCAACACTATCGTCTTCGCCGTCGGGGCTGTCGCCGTCGCCACCAGAGTGTCTCTGTCCACCACTCGACTGTCGACCGATGGTAGACGATGCCGAGGTCATTGAGGCTGACCTTTCCAGGAACGGTTTCGTTCCGTTCGACGTGGCGATCGATGAGCGGGTGGATCCCGTTATGGAAAGCTGCGAGAACCTTGGGTATTGGCCGAGTGAACTCATCGAGCCGTTCGTATTGACGCCAATCGACTTGGAGCTGAGGATAAGGCGATTCAGGTGGTCTATCCTTTCCTTGAGTGCTGTCCTTGCCAGTTGCATTTCGAGAATCTGCTCCTCGTGTCTCTCCGTTGCTTCCTGCTCTCGAGCTTTTTCGGCGACCTCGTCTTTGTCCACATCGGTATCGTTCTTCTTCTTGGCCTGCGAATCCAGCTGTTGCCTCAACTCGAGGATTTCTACCCGGTAGCGTTCTAGCAACACTCTCGCACCTCCGTCTCCCCCGGCGCCAAGGGCTTCTTCAGCCTTCTTTGCGTGGCTGACTAGATTATTCTTCGCCCTCGATGCAAACTTGAGGGTATTCAACGTCTCGGTCGTGTGACTGTTCGCCGCAGCCGCGCTTCCCGCTGCTCCGATTTGAATCGTGCACAGAATGCTGACGAGCGAGTTGCCGGACAGAGCTCCCTGAAGCAGGCGGGTCAACTTGCTATCGCGGTAAGGCAGATGCTTCCCTTCCCCGTCACCACCTTTGCCCTCCTTTTCCTTCCACTCAGAGAGCTTAGCGATGACGGTCCCCAGGGTGAGCAAGCTCTTGTTGATGTGAGCGCCTTCCTGTCTCCGCTCTTTGGACTCGGCAGCCTTTTCGGACCCAGCAAGATCGATCAAGCTCAAGGTCGAGACACGGACTCCTCCAGGGAGCAACCCCGATCGTTTCGCGTCCTTGCCACCGGCGCCTCCCACAGGTGTCCGTTCTCGGCTTTCGACAACAATTTGTACGACGGCGTGACTGCGCGAGCTGCGGGCGTTGAATTGCGTGCTGGCCGTCCGCCGAGCTTGGTCTCCACGAGCAATGACTCTCAACAACTGGGTGGGGCTTTGAACGATCTCTTCCTTCAGAGGAGTGGCATAGACACCACGCTTACTGTCTTCACGCAGCTTGATTTCTTCCTGCTGCGCGGTACCTCCGAATCCGCTTCCGGTAGGCATGCTCAACAAGTCGTGAATCTTCTCGTTATAAATTTCCAGATAGCTCACTCGCAGCAAGAACTCGCGGGATGGCGTCTCGCGAATGTAGGAGAAGATGTCGGTGATGGCCAAGGGGATCACACCAGGGGACGAAGCTGTTCCCTGCATGGAGAAGGTCTTTCCCGTTCCGGTCATACCGTAAGCAAACACGGTACCATGGTATCCCTCCATGACCCTTCGGACAAGCCGCTTGGCAATGTGGTCGTATACGCGAGCGTTGTGGTCGTGAGTCGTAAAGACATTGTCTGGTAGGTCAGTCAGAAAAGATCAAACGCCAGAATGGGGCCATGAGAAGACACATACCGTAATAGTGGTCACCGCCCTCCTTGCCCTTGTAGGCTATAAGCGAAGTACGGCCATCCACCATCCACTCTCCCTCAGGGCTTTGCTGATCAACGCTGGCATCGGGTCGAACTCGCACGCTCACAAGAACGTTACCCTTTCCCTCAGACTTGGAAGCACGCTTCTCAGACGCGGAGCTGTTGCGCGCCGCAGCTGCTTTCTGGCTTGAGCCTTCTCCAGAGTCCTCGTACGTCGTGGCCGATGTCGAGTACGAATCCTGTGCCGAGGAGGATCGGCTGTGTGGGGGGGAAGAGACGCTGATGAGGCCATCAGACATGCGAACGCTGTTGATAGATTTGCCTTCTCCGCTCCCGTTCAATAAGCTCGGTGATGAAGATCTATAAATGATTTGCGATAGCTCGTTTGTCGTCTTTGACTTTCGAGACCGAGACTTTTCGTTTGCCAGCGGACTAGGCGGCATGCTACTGGACCGATGATCGCCTCGGGGTGGATGTGGGAAGGAGTTGATGCTGACTGTCTTCCTGAGTGTTTTGCCGACAGCGTTCAGATTCGGTGTTCCCTTGGATTGAGGTAAGACCGTCAATGGGACGGGTGTGGGCGGCACCAGCCCTGCAGACGGTGCTCGAAGGCCGCTCCTCGGCGTGCTCGGTGTGAACTTTGTAGATGTGACGGAGGGTATGTTCCCGGTGCTCTTCCGCGTCTTGGTCACAGGCAAGGCAGGAAGCGCCATGTTCGGCGGACCGTTGGAGGGCCGGGACGGGCGAGGCAGAGTAGTCGCCATTGTTGTTTGCAGAGTTGCAAGTTCAGATCGAAAAGCTAAAGTAGCCGATCGATCTATGGACTGTGGCAGCAGAAGTCACCCTTTGAAGCCCTGTCGTGTCCATCAACATATAGGCTGCGTGGAAGTCGGAGCTGCGGCGAGCTATGGCGCTGCTTGCGGTGCTACTTGGAGGGGCTCGTCCTAGAGTTGGGCCCTAGCATGCGACTGAGGGCGTATTCGGTCGAACAAGCTGATTGTGAATTGAGTCCCTTGATTATCGCGGACGTGCTTGATTCGCCTTTGCCGGAGCTTAGGCTGATATTGGAAGCGGTCAGCCTCGATGCTCGTCAAATCGCTTTGTCCAGATCATTGTACAAGAATGCGCAGCGCTGTAACAAATCGAAGCAGGACTTTGAATAGCAGCAACAGGAGATGAAAGTCGTACCAGAAGAAGCGCGCGAGGTTGACGATGTGCCCAGCTAGCCGATGTCTGAGATCGAAAACAGAGTAGTTGTGTGCGAAGTCCCGTACTACGCGAAACAGTACAGGACAGGCTCTCAAAAGGAAGTAGAGAGGAACGCGGGCTGACCGCGATCGTCCTTGTCGAATATCAGGTTGGCACTAGCAAAGCAACTGGTGCAATGACGTTTCTTTTTCGGTCTCGATCTGGGCTTGGCAAAGCTAATGAGGCCGGTCTTGCGTTCGTGCACGGCCGAGCCTTGGTGCGTGGGGTACTGAAGCGTATCGCGAAAGCCCAGAGGTTGCTCGTGATGGGGTCGAGTATTGGGCGACTGCCTCTGGGGTCGACGAGGCGATTGCGGGAGCGGAGGAGGCATGCAATGGGGGCGTGTTGCTCAACAACGGACGGGTTCAATAGGGCCACGGCCGGTTCCCTCGAGTAACAATGGTTAAGACAAGGCCCACAGGATCGAGGAGGCGCTCTTCGCTGACGTCGTACAGTCCGTGGTGTGCGCAGTACCGGATATGACTGCGGCAGCGGGGCCGCAGGGCGCTGCAAGGATTGGAAAAGGGGGCGAGCACCGGCAGGGTTGGAAGGAGATTCGGAACGCCCTTGGTGATGATGTCGCTGCTCGGCTGGCGAGAGGCGATGATGGTGTTGCAGAGAAAGAGCACGAAGCAATGGAAGGCTGTGGTGGCTGGCTGGGGTCACTGGTCAGGTACCCGTACGGGGGTCAGGTAAGGTATGGGGTTGGGTCGGGTACGGGGTTGGGTCCGGGCTGCCGCTGCCGCTGCTTCCTCGGGCCTTGGCCGCTGTGTCGTCTCATTACCGTAATTCCGATAATCAGCTCAGGCACGGCTGCATTCACTGGCTTGGAGGTTTGGCCGCCTGGTTGGCTGGTCCAGCCGGCGCCTGATCTCTTTTTCGGGTCACACCACAACAGCAGCGAGACGACGAGGGGATCCACGGCGGAGGCTTGCAGCTCGGTGGCTTGCATCAGAGGATGGATTGAGGGGGGCGCTCCAGCGAGCGGGCAGCTAATTATCTGGCTCGACTCGTGCTGGGCGACGGGCTGCGAGCTTGCCGGCGCACCCCACGGCGCTGCGCTGCGCGTCTCCAGGCCCGTGCAGCCGCGGGTGGTGGCGCCCCGCCCCGCCCTGCTTTACTGGACGACTGGGAACTGTGAGCCCGCGCGAGCCAGGGGGGAGTGGACCTCACCGAGTCGGGTACCTGAAGGGCTCCAAGCTGTCCATCTGTCACTGGCCGCTCCCGCTGCACTAATTTGCAGTTCCCGGCTGTACTTGAAGCATGGCGCCTCCCGTTGCAGAGATGCAAAGACGCGGACTTCGTACAGGTATGTACGAGTAGCTGTCTCGTAGTACCTTAGGTTTTCGTGACGTGTCCGTGCTTGCCTTATCAATTCCCATAAATGTGCGCTACGAGTAACTGCCGCAGGGTCCATTCCCTCCCCCCAGGCCTCCTACCAAGTCTCTCAATTACGTCCTTTTCACTGCTTCATCTTGTTCCATCTGCACCACCTCCGTTCAACCCTTTCACCCTTGCAGCTTTCCTTACTCCCTAGCCATGTCGCGTCAGCCTAGCAGAGCACGACGTCCTGCCCTCGTCTCTCGCCTCCCCGACTGCTCTTTTTCTCAAGCCGACAGCAATTCCCCTGACGTCTTCCCCCCTTCGTCAACCCAATTTCGATAGACCACCTTTCGACAACGCCAGCAAGGATGCTCGTCCCAATCAGGCTAGGCGGGCACCGCTTAGTGTGCTCGGCCAGGCCTAGCAATTGGCTGAGTTCTGGCATCATGTCTCTTTTTACGGACTACTCCCCCTTCCAACAGACGTGCCATCCCTCACGCAGATCAATCCAAGAGACGTCTGTTGTTCGAGTACGAGTACGGACGACTCGTAGCCTGGAGCTCCTTGCGCCACGGAAATCCACTTGAATGAATTCTAACTCGACAAAGACATACCTGTAGTCTGTGACAGCCCTTGGCGTCTGCTCCGGGGCCTGTCCCGCCATCCAAGCCTGGGTAAGCTACTCTCAGGAGGCTGTCGCATCGATTCGCGGCATGCGCATGATTGTTGGAGCAAGTCGGCCAATGCGCCTCGGCGCCTCGGCAGGACTAAGGCCATGATGGCCGTTCCAGGGTTGCATCACCATCATCGTCACAATGTTCGGCACGCACTGGTAGCCCCCGGCGGCGTCGAGCCGGCACATGGTGCTCATGCAGGCACCAGGAACGGGATGCCCCTTACGTCGGTAGTCTCCTAGTGCTGCCGAGAGCACCCTGCAGCTGCGCATCGGCATCAACCTTGCGCCTCTACGGAATTCAAAGTACCCGTAGGCTCGTGCTGTAGGGGCGTCCCTTGAAGAGCGCATGTATTCGGCATATCCTACTGTCGACTTCTGCTAGCCGTCCGTTACCATCGAGACTCAACATGCCGGGATGATGGTCCAGCCGGATACGCCCCGAAAAAAAGTGGGTGTTTTGTTCCAGGAGATCCGGACATCACTTTTAGAAATTCCTTTCTCTAAAGTGATTGGGTTCTCGAAACATTACTTCGTCTTTACGCCATCCAATCATCCAATTTGTTGAGGTTCATCACCTGACGATCGGCCATTAGGAACGGCGACGTTTCTGACTCCGTGGTATTCTCTTCTGCTGCTCCCGCATTGAAAGACGACTCGTTGGCAGAGCGCTAGGCCATGGGTGCATCAGGAGGCCCTTTCTGCCGCCTCGGCAGTTGGATTGACGTCTTCGATGCGGGTCAGACACGGCTAAGTTGAAACTCCACAACCGAATGAATAACCGATGGTGTAAAAGATTGCGAATGATGACTGACGAGCAAACCTGTCCTCGAGAGGCATTTGTCGGCCTTCGCCCTGTTCGCGAACTGGGCGTCTTTCCCTTGACTGTTGAACTATGCTGCGGAAGAGATGATGGCATCGTAGGACACAAATGTGAGAGGCAGTGTTAATTCAACGAACCGCCGGTGCCTACAGGAATCTAGCCTTCACTTGCAGCGTCGCGTGCGCCCGCATACTGGACTCGCCTAGAACTTGGCAAAAAAGCGAGCAGCCTCTCCCAGCTCATGGACGAAAAGACTTGTCATTGACTAACCAGAAAATCATGCGCGATACCACGGTGCAGCACGGATCGCAACAAGAGAGTGTTCCTGTAGACCTACCACGGAAGCTCGCCGCCATCATATTGGTTCCAGCATTCTGCCTTCTCCCAACCCGGCACATGGATGTTGAGAAACTTTCCATTATCCGCCGTGCCTATGCGAAACAAGACATCCATGATTGCCTTGGTGCTGGTCTCGACGTCGACATCGGCCTGAGCACCGCCCATGTCGGTTGGAACCCACTGTGCGAAACGACGTGTGATCAGCTCGTGAAACGTCTTTCATACACTGGGGTATGGCATGGCGTTTGCTTACTCCAGGTGATAAGGTTATGACCGTGAAGCCTTGGCCCGCGACTATTAGAGGCCATGGCAATGGATCCGAGCGATGAGGACCTAGATTTCTTCGGACTTTGCTACACGGTATTGGCCTGCTTGTACAACGAACAAGTTGACCACTTCCTTCCTTGTGCCTTTCTTCAGCAGCGGGAGGAAAACACTTGTTACAATATGAGCACTCGTCACGTTGATGTTAGGCGTCTTGTCAAGGTCATGCCTGGTCACGAATGACCCATGGTGTCCCATCTTCTCTCTGTCCCGCCTCGGTTTACTCACATGTCTCGATCCCGTCGGCACAAACCCCATGAACCCAGCGACGTTGACCACGACATCCAGCCCCTTGCTGCCGAGGCTCTGTTCGACGTCCCTCGCAGCGCTCTTGACGCTATCCTCGGATGTCACATCCATGCGGACGAGTTCCACACGGCCGGGCCGCCTGGCGACTAGCTGTTTCACGGCATCATTCTCGGTGCGAATAGCCGCGTAGACGACCGACACCTTGGAGGCGGGCTGGGCGGCGAGGACTTGAGCGCAAGCCCAGACCCAGGCCGCGAGAGGCACCCGTGACGAGAAAGGAAGCCATTGCCGGTTGCCTACATCTGTAGTCTGTCACAGGAGGCCTGTGAAAGCAGTGGCTTGATTTGGATTCGGCGCCAATGCGGGTTATGATCTTTGATCGACTTCAGATCCTGTGCGACTCACCCGGTAAAGATGTTACAGATCTTGAGCTCATCCGCGGGATTGAGCATCTTGCAAACCCCAAAAACCCCAACCTGCTCAGCTGCCATCCCGAGTTGCTTAGGGCCCCGTTCCCAACAACAACAGCCTTTGGCGACTTCGGGAACGTCAGCTGGGCCCCAATACGATCATGATTGCATGTCCTAGTGTCTTGAGTCTTGATGCTGATCGGGCGGGAGGCGCCGCCAAGAAAGCCAAAAAAGCAGTTTGGGGAGTTTGGACGACAAAGACATTCAAGGGTCCAAGACAAGGTTACAGACGAGTCTCAGATCTGAGATGAGACGGAAATGTCATGCTTTGAGGCTGGATTGCATTCCCTCGGCGGGCATGGGTGACCCCGGCTCGGCCTATAATCCGGAGTACCTATGATCGACGGCATGAGACCGGGCTGTCTTCAGCCATCATTGGTCTCGAGTCTCGACTCTCGACCTGTGGATTGCCGGTGTCGTGTTTCAATCTCGTCCTGCGCCGTTGGAGACGCTGTGCTTGAGAGCATTTCCTCAGTTGCCTGCATCTATACCTCCTGCGCCATGTTGGAAGACGCGTGATAGTGTAGCGCCTATATCACAGGCATCACCCCCCGGCAGTGCCAGCACCACAAGGTCCATCCCGTCTCGCACGCGCCCATCGACTGAGATCCATAGTTGTTGACATCCGTGACGGACATGCTCACGGTCACCCTCCCAGGGCCCTCACGCCCCTGCCGACGCTCCTCGTGTCAAACAGCTCGACGACGCCGAGCCCGACGGCCTGTCCCAGCACCCACGCCCACTCGACGCCCCAAAACTCCTTCCAGCGCGCGCCGTACAGCCCGCCGCCCTCGAAGCGCTCGCGCAGCCACGACTCGGGCGCCTCGCCCCATTTGGTGCGGCCGAGGGCGTCGCGCAGCCAGTCGGCCGCCGCGCCCGACGCCAGCTTCAGGTACCGGCCGTGGCCCGGCACGGCGATGCGGAAGAGGCTCGCGGGCGCCGGCGACGACGCCCGACCGCCGCCGCTGCCGCCCGCGAGGTGGACCGCGTTTGCGCCCCCCACGGCCGACACTGTCCCCGAGGCGAAGCGCGAGACGTGCTGGATCGACGTGAGCGTCGTGCGGTCCTCCGGCCGCATGTGCAGCGTGGTGCCGGGCGTGGCCTGCGCCGAGCTCGTCAGGAAGCCGGCCCTCACGAGCTCGTCGGTCTGGGCGTTCGACAGGTCGCCCTTGGACAGCATCTGCGCCGTCGGGCTCGCGTCCAGAAACTCGACGAACCGCGCCGCCGTGCCGGCCGATACGTCAGCCTTTCTGATCATGCCCTCCAGGTCTGAGCACTCGATGAGCGCCTCGCCCATGCCGCCGCGTCGCTCCACCCTCACTTTCCGCACCACGCCTCTGCCCATGAGCTCGACCACCTCCCTCTCCGTCCTGGTCGGCGCGCTCAGCACCGCGTTCAGGTGCCCCAGCGTGACGATGGGCGGCGTCGCCGCCCTGTAGGCGAGCAACTCCGCTGTCCTTGTAGACTTGAACCCGGTCTGCGGGACCGGGGTGAACATGCTCGACCGGATGTACCTCATGGCTTGTACCACGTCCCGCAGCGTCAACTCCTCTTCCAGTAGTTTCGATATCCCGCCGTCGGTGAGCTTGTCCTGGAAGAAGAGGTCCTCATCCTCCGCGGCCTTCTTCGCCTTCCTCGGAGACGATGAAGGCGCGCGTTGTCGTGCATGTGCTGGCCGCGACGGTTTGGACACCCGATTCGATTTGCCCAGTATTGACCGTAGGCTTTGTGGCATTTTTACCGTGGTTTGGTGAGGTCTGTCTTTCAAAGAGCAAAGGTTGAGTCATGTCTTGTCGAGTAGAGCAATGGTGCGCCCTTGCCATCGTAGTGGCGAATAGCGCATCAGCGGAACTGGCTGATCGCTAAGATGTGCCCAGCAAGACAAAACAGTTGGTCAGGCCAAATAGACACGGTAGTAGGCTTTTGCACAGCCTATAGACTCAGATATCATTCAACGAAGCCGCACATTGACGAAGATAGAGGTCGACGGAACTCCCCAGACGCGTACATTCGGGCTACCCTAGAGCACGTGGCCCATTCCAGCGAATGCTAGCTTAGTAACACTCGAACGCGTTGCCTAACATCTTCTCGTGAGCACTTGCATCTACTACGAGTAGAAATGCTTTTGGCTATCGTGATGTGATTTCCTCAGCAAGTGAATGCAATGCTTCGACCAAAGTAAAGACGCTAGATCGCCCCAGATGCCGTAGAAGTACATACTCGCAACAAAGCCTCCCTACCCCGCCATCGCCAAGATGTGCGACGTAATGGAGCTCATGCGCTCACTCGTCAGCTTCAGCGAGAGCTTCAAGAGCTCCCTCGCCACTTCCGGTTGCTTCTTTTGAAGCTTTCCCCAAGACTCCCGGTCCATCAACCAGACTACGCAGTCCCTATCCACCTGCGTTGTTGCCGTCCGGTTCGTCTCGGAAAAGAAAGGCAACTCGCCACAGGTAGTCCCGGCTACGATGCTCTCGCAGAGCCAGCCCTGTGGCAGGTCGTACTCGGCGCGAAGGATGCCACGTTCGATGAGATAGAAGCCATCCGCTTGCTCTCCGCGCTGAAAAAGTACAGTCCCCGCCGCGTACTCCATCCTCTTGAAGTAACTTGTCGCCGGGAACCAAAAGTCCTCATTCTTGTCGCTTAACCCTTGGAACACCTGAAGCATGAGCCGCAGCGGCTCTTGGAAGCTCTGCCATTTGGAGGGGCGTTGGACTTCCACGTTGGTAATTGCTTCACGCGCCGCCTCGACCAAGTGATTTTGTCGAGGCGAGTTGAAAGGCGGATCGAATGAGGACAATGCCGTCGTTGATGTGGTGGTCGGAACATCAAGGTTTGCCGTGGCGATGCGCTTCGTTGAATTCAACTCCTCCTGCCCCGCATAGAGCGTCTTCAACAACTCGTTTTCGCAACTCTCCAGGGCCGAGTTCAGGTTCGGGAGCATCATGACCTCGATCTTGTTAGTGCCGAGACCTACAGCGCGAAGGTTACGACCCAGTTGACTCTCCGCGTCCACGCCGCTGAGGACGAAGAGCACCCCTTTGTTGTCGAGAAGACGGCTGATGGTGTTGAAGGCTTCGCCTGCTGAGTAGTCGAGGCCGCTTACATGCCACATGTCCAAGATGAGGAACTTGATGGGCTTCTTTGCGAACGCACTGTCGTCCAAGATTGCTCGAATCTTCGCCTCGACACTGACAATGGTGCCGAAGAACAGATAGCCTGTGAGCTTGATGATGTAAATCTGCTGACCAACCTGGTGCAAGTAGTGGTGTTGGGATGGGTTACGTCGGACAGTCGACGTGACAATATCGCCATCGTACGTGCCCCTGATGGCCGATACTCTCGACGTTTGGATGATCAGCGAGACGAACGCCAGCAATATTCCCACGCCAATGCCAACGACGAAGTCGTAAACTCCCATGACCAGGACAATCACAATGACGGTGAGGTACTCGGCCAGCTTGAGCTTCTTGCGAGGAAGCCATACGGCTTCCAGGAGTAGCTCGAAACCGAGGTCGAAGATGAGGGTCCCGACCATCATGACGGGGATGAAACCGATGACTGAGGGGCCGATCAGCATGACGCCGACCGTAAGAATGGCCAAGATGTAGCCCGCGAGCCGCTTGTCGCCACCCGACCGGATGAAGAACACGGTGTTAGCGTATACTAGATAGTTCTGTATGCTGCCAAAGCAGCCAGACAGAATGTTCGAATAGCCATGCAGCTTCAGTTCCTTGTCAAGGTCTGCATTGTCCTCGCCGCAGTTGAGTGCCAAGGCTGGGACGTTGATGGGTACGTGCAGAATGCCAAAGAAGGTGAGGGCCAACATCGCTGGAATCACTTCGGCGACAGCATCCCAATGTACCAACTGGAACTCTGTACGATCGTTAGTCCATAGCTTTGGCAGGTTCTCGGCAACAGGGGCAACGTACGGTACAGGGTGTAAAAGTACCACCACGGTTCGTCTGGCGGTGGACCCGTGAAAATCCAACCGTGGTCGCGCAGGTTGTCGGCGTCCAGAACATCGATGGACGCGACAAAAATGTAGAAAATGAAGGGTATGGCCAGGATATAAAGGGGCAGGAAGTACTTGTTGCGAACCTTTGCCTGACCGTAGAACAAGACAATGGCCAAAACAAGGGGGAACATCCAGAGGAGCACCGTATCGGACTCTGTCAGCTTTTTGAGCGTGTCGAGATTATAATCGAGACTGCCATCCAGCCGCGCCGTGACCTCAAATCCGGTGGCGATCAAGAACCATCCGACTCCGCCAATGCAGCCAATGAGGATATGTCTTGGGATGAACCCAACCATGTAGCCAAACTTGAACTTGCCCATGAGGTAGAACACAAGGCCAGTCATCATGGAGCTCAAAGCGTATGACACTATGGTCGTCGCGATGACAGCATCTGGATTCTCGGGGCCAACTCTGTCTGTGATCTTCTGGGCCATGTTATGAAAGAAGGGGACGACTTCGATCTACAATCAATGTTAGCCGAGTCAGAGGGCTACAACAAGGGTCCTAGACATACCAGCTCTGAGCCGACAGCTCCCTTGAAGATGCTCCCGGAGGAAAAGATGACTTGCGAAACAATTGTGCTGACGTAGTAGATTGAGATGCCCGCTGACCCCAGATGCTCAAAAATTGGGTTTCCCAGAGGGAACAATATCATTCCTGCGTAGCTTAGTAAACGTGCACCCACGGACATGGATTGAACGACTCACCATATGATAGAGCGTCGAGGATGTTAAGTAGCAGACCCACGACCACGGCAGGGAGGCAAGCCACGGGGTCCACGACTGCCTGTTGCCAGATTGCCTTGCGATTCCACCGGCGAGGGTTCACGGCCACGGCAGCGGCATGGACAACGTGGCCTTCGATCCTGTGCCCCCGTTTAATCATTCCCCGGAACCACTTCCTCCCCGGGGAAGGTTTCTGGCCCTCTATCTCTGCCGCATTGCCATACGAATCTTCAGACGTTGCGCCGCTCAAAAGAGGCGTTTGCTCAGTGACGACAACCTCAGGGGTCTCGCGCCGCCGCTGTGGCTCAATATGGTCCGTTTTGTGGTCCGCTTCTGGCCGTGAACGCTTCGCCTCCGTGTGTTTGGCGTCGGCCGATGAAATGGGCGCGTCAGTAACAACTGACTGTGGAGGCGACCTCTTGAGGAGGTTTGATAGTACAGAAGGCCCATCATCCACTTCCACATCGTTGGAACCTTCCGCCTCTGGTGTCGGTGACGGCGGCTCAGATACTTCGGGGATCGTTTGTTGGGGAACACCTCCGTCATCCTCCGTCCTTTCGGCGGCGTCGTGTTCCGGCCCGAAGAAGTCCTGGACCGATGGTCTAGGCCGATGCAAGAAGGAGGGCCTCTGCTGAGCCGAGCCGTTAGAGAGAAGATAGCTGGCCAGCTCGGCCGTGTCCTCGCGGACGGTGCGCGCATTCTGCTCGCTGTCGATGGGTGCTAAATCTCTGGTCAGCGCCTGCGGTCATAAGCGCGACATCATGCTCTGGCTCACCTAGCTGTTGCCGTACCGACGCATGGATGTACGACCGGATCGGCTCCCGGAAACCCCTCGACGAGCCCGCCGAGGATGACAGCTGCGGCTGTGAAGCCGCCGCGATTGGCAGTGCAGCGCCATTCGGGTGGTGGAGGCTCTCGGTGCTGTCGCTGGGTGGTGGCATTTCCCGATGGGTGCTAAGACTGGACGCCCTTCTCCTGAAGGGAGAGAAGCCCAGGATAGAGCTTGACATGGTGGATGCCGATGCCGATGCCGGCGGCTGCCCAAAAGCGGACGAGCTTCCTGTCTAGCAGCGTCGCATTGGCGGACGTTGTACAAGAGACTGGCAGAGAGCGTCGGAGAACTGCGTCCGAGACTGCGTCGCCGGGGCGTGGCGGAGAGGGACGATGACGAAGGACGAGGAGATGGGGGGCTGCGCGCAGCGGGTTGTAGAAGCAACGGTAGTCCAAATCAAGGAACAGAGGAACCTTGAGGATTTGGCGACGTCGACACTGGCCTGCCTGTTCCTGGCGGCGCGGATGGATGGATGCTTTGGCTTGGGGCAGCCGTTGCTCGGCCGCCAAGAAATTTGCAGGCCGCCAGCGGGAGGCAGTAACAAGGTCGCAAAGCTTGGTAGCGTCAAGGCTTATCGCATTAGGTCGGGAGGGGCCTGAGAGCGCCTCATGAATGAGGTGCTCTGTATTGCATCATTCGACCACCCACCAGCCGCCAAACTCCACCCAAGGCTGACGCGGGTAGCACTGCCGCTATGAAGGACCGTATAAATCCGGAAACTTCACAGCTGCCCCGCCGTTCTGTCTAGCAGGGGATGCTTGCCGGTCGCCTTGCCCCTTTCAAGTACGGAGTAATTAAGCTATATTCTTACCCAGTACGGACGTACACGCAAAGCAAATATCAACACATCTAAAAGCCAGCACTGGTAATACCACGTGGAGGCGTCGGAAAAAGGGAAAAAAGAAGGCATTTCGGGTGGCCCTTCGGAATCCTCGTAGATTGGCGGCACGGGATAGTGCGGATCACCGTTCCACCTGGATTGTACCTGTATATCGGCTCCCCCACAAGCTGAGTGAGGCCGACATGAGTGGGACAGCTGTGAGTTACCCAAGCTTATACAACAACAAATGCAACATGGCTGGGGCTGCTTGCAGCAAGGCTCTCTCCTTGCCGGCTCCCATCATGGTCCGTCATGCAGCGCTCGGTCCAATAGTGGGAAGCAATATGCATCGATGCGACGCTTGTGCTTCTCGCAGTGTGGGGAAGCGGCCTTTAACGCCTGATTGGCCTCAGGGCCGCCATCTTGTCTTCGTCAACACGCCACCAGCGATTGTGGTATAACTCTGTTGGAGCTTCCATGCCCTTCTTGGACAGGTTTCACACGACGTCTAACTGATCTGAGGCTGACGGGCATTCGTACATGCAGAGCACATGGGCATCCCGCCTCTTGCTCCTCTTCGATCCACCGAGGTGCGTACATATGCACAACCCTTGTTCCGCGCCTCGGATCTCCAATCCGTCCCTCGACTCGCGCGCCGCGTGATGCCACCTAGACGGCACACTTCAGACTCCGGGTCGTACAACAACATTTCGAATGCAAGCCCATTTGATGGCGATTGGACGTTCTCGCCCCGACGTCGGGGCTCGTCGGTGCAACGCTGTCTGTTGCGCCTTACAGCCCCGTCTGCCGCCCCTAACCGTCGATGTAGTCATGTGCGCGTGACTAATGTCTTCGCAATGCTGCGTAGTAACCGCGGCAAATTCTTCTGGCGCGATGCGACCTTCTCTCCGAGCTGCTGCGGCTTGCTGTGAATAATACTGTTGCATCGAGGACTCGGCAGCGACAGTCGAGGTGTTTCGTAGACATCAACGAATCCAGGTTTGACACGGAGCCATCACCGTACACGGTGTCCGGCTCCAACGGCCTGCAAGTCGTGGTCTAGCTCAGTTTCTGCAGATACCCTTGAGCAATCAATCGCTCCACATCTCCCTGCCGAACATAGAACTGGCTGTTCTTCGTCAAGGTGATTGCACTGGAGGGCCGCCATTAGCTTTTAAAGTAAAAGTCGCAGGGGAAAGCGTGACACGAACCCGTATTCCGTCTGTATCTCCCCGGCATCCTTGAGTACCCGGACGTCTATGAACAGATCGCGCGGCGGCTCAAGGCTTCCGGTGAGGTCAATGTCTGTCCATTGCCCCTTGTACGCAGCCAACAAATCACTATACCGTCGCACATATTCCTCTTCCTGTGGACTGAGGCTGCTTGTCGTTCCATCGCCACCGGGTGGAGGGGCGCCGTTCCCACTGCCGTTCGACTCGCGCACTTGTTGTCCTGACAGGTCGACGACGTCGGATCCATTCCACACGAGCTCTTCGAGCTTGTCTGTCCGAGTTCGGTGGTATGCAAGCAGGCATCGCTTGTTTCGTCGCATGGAAAGATGGTTCACCAGCAACGTGCAGGCGATCGCTTGGTCCGCAGCAGGGTCAAAGGTGCCCTGAAAGGGCTCCAGGAGATCGATGACATCCTTGTCGAGGTCCCTGACTTCTCTTGTCACTGCGCGCACGATCTCGGTCTGGTACGGCGGTAGATGCGAGAGGTTCTGCGTCCTCTTGGCGTGTTGGACCTGCGATGAGGAGTCAGCTGTTGCTCCGCCGTTGTCGGGGATGATTGGGCAAGACAACGCACCAACTTGATCCCCAAGTCGCCGTACATGGTGCTGGCAACCTCTACGAGACTGACTGACTTACTGCCTGGCCTGGCAGTCGAGATTGCCAGACTGTTCACGGCCGTGTTCAAGCGCGAGGAAACGAGAGGGCAACGCGAGCTGGGATGTCGACGCGTTAAGAACCCCACTAACGGCGCTTATCGAGATAGCCCCAAGCTCACTCGCCCCTTGCCCCCTCCACTTCGAGTTCTCGAAATGCATCACACTTCGATAAAAAAATCGTCCCCAAGGTGTCGAAGCACAATGGTCAAACACTACTCGTACGAGCTGTATGGTAAATCGACTGCAGAGTGTACATGACTCTAGATTTTGGCACAATTCTATGTAGGCTATGGGGAGCTTTGTGTGTATTAAACAACTCCGTCGTGGTACTGCTACAGTCGGAGGCGTGTCATTGGCTTGACACTGAGAACAATTTCACGTGCTGCGCAGCTTCCAAAGCAGTAGTTGGGGGCACCAAGCATAATGAATGCTGACTGAACGGACATCGTTTACTGCTAGCTAGATATTGACCTCAAAATTGAAAGCAACGGAGAGTTTCACGGTGCGCTGCCGCTCTGGTCAAGATGTGTTCAGCTGCAATGGACAAGTACGTGAATTTTCCCATCAGCAGTCTGAGCTGCATGGTGTCATCATCGTGCATCTCATCTTGACTCCAGACGTCGATGGCGACTTGACATCTGTGTCGTTGCATAGGGTCGGCTGTGATACGGGAATTAGCAACGCTACAGCTTGCAAGTGCGGTACGCTACGCCATCAACATGACATGTCGGTCATTCATGCATTGAGCTCGGGCATCACGCGAATGCAGCTAGCAGAGGAAAAGGTATGTCTGTGATGTGCGCGTTAGTATAGAACTCTCGTACGCAAGTCGGCTGATAAAGCGGTATAGCAATAGCAAAGGTTCAGAGGTGCACTATGTGCTGGTTGTCTCGTCAATTGGCGGTTCTTGAGGCCGCCTCCGAAACACGGACCAATGTTTCTCATCATGAAAGGTAGGGGAGCTTGAGTTGACAGGGAAAAAGCGAAGCAATGGTAGGATGAGCATACCTGAGGATAGACACATCCAGCATTTGCCAGTGATGCACTGCTGCGTCATCCAGCGCCGAGTCTGTAGGGCTCAATCGTATTGACGACAGCACTAGCCATTGTGAGAGAGTCACAGCATCTCGGTGGGCTGGGCGCCGTGTCAGGCTCGCAGGTCGAGTACTGACGTACGGTCAAAGAACTTGGGTGAGAATTCTCTCCGCCGCGGAATTTATACTCGGGAGCCTTCTTTTGGGAGTGGATCTCGGTTGCTGGGGACGGCGCTGCGGGACAGGGTGCCTGTCCGGATAAGGGTCGGTCCGGTACCACCTGGCTGTGAAGCTCGACGTAACAGCTCCTGGAGCCTGCAGGTGCCCTGGTGGCGCTGGAGCTTCATCCGTCAGCCTTCTGCCTCGTATTTCCCATTCTCGCAATCGTCTCTCCTCCACTTTGACAAGCAGGACCACGGCGCCATCAGGTCGAAGTCAGTCGCCATGCCTATCGCACCTATCATTACTTTCAAGGCTGGCCAGTGCGGCATTGTGGGTTTCGCTGCTTTCAAAGGCCCGTGGGCCTGGGGTCGCGCGATACTGACGGTGATGACGATAGGTCTCATCTTCTCCGGACAAGGTCACCCCCCAGGCTGAGCCTGGCTTCGTGTACCTGTACTCCGAGGATGGTTGGTCAAGGCCGCATCACCTTGACACCCGCGCCGTTGTGGCTAACAACTCGTAGACTTGGTACATTTCTGTTGGCGGAAGCGAAATGATCCCCTCGATAACCCTGAGCTCGACCTGGTGATGGTTCCCACCGACGGCAGCTTCGTCCCGTACGAGTACGACACAGCAACACAACCGACTGCGAAGACGAACGGCCGTATATTCGTCCTCAAATTCGCCTCGTCCTCCCAGCGCTACCTCTTCTGGATGCAGTCCAAGCCGCAAAGCCGTAACGGGGACCCCAGCTGGTTCAGCCCGCGAGACCGCAAAATCGGAGAAGTCGTCCACAGCCTTTTGCAAGGCGAAGAGGTCAACGTATCCAGGGAGCTGGCGGCGGTCCGCAATGTCGATGACCGACGAGACGACGATGACGACGAGGCGATGGAAGATGTGGAGGGCCACCGACGTCCTCACGATCATCGGGGCAGCGGAAGCGGTGGCGCAGGCCCCGATGCGACTGGAGGAGACGTCAGAGAAGAGGGCGAGGGCTCTAGAGAAGGAGGAGCCGACGGCGCAAGAGCGTAGGTGATTCCCATTTCATGGTCCATCACAGTCGGTGCATGGTTGGTGTTTGGCGACGCAGGGGTCAGGAAGTAAGACCCTAGCATTGGCGCAGCTTTCAAGTCAATGGACACTATTAGAATCCATCTCGTATCGGAGGAGCAGCCAGTTGATGTGATACGACGGATTGGCGGTCCATTCGGCAAGTGCAGTGGGCTGACCATTATCTTATAGAGCTTCTTCGTCAGCCCCAGATGCAGCCTCCGCAGTGAGAAACTTCCTAGAGTCTCTGAAGAGTCAGCCTGGACTTGCAGGAGGTCAACAGCAACAGCAGGCCGATCTGCCGTACCCCTACCTCAACCATCTGCTTACGACGTCTATAACGGTTCCAATGGTGGACAATGCGACTGCGGAACTTGCAGATTCTCTCATTAGCTTTCTGCCCCCTGCTGTCGTGGTGCTTGCCAGTGGCTCACCCGACTATGATGGCAAGTTCGAGCCGTCAACTGAGACTGTGGAGGCCGCCGAGGCATCTCTTTCCCTGAACGACAAACGAACCCTGCTCAAGAAAGTGTTGAGGACTCCGCAGTTCCACCAAGCCTTGGGAAGCCTAACTATGGCTCTTCGGGATGGAGGCTTGCCAGGCATTGCGGATGCGCTCGGGGTCAGGGTCCAGAATGGCGGATATCTCAATGACAACGGTATGCCGATCGGCGGCGGAAACGCCGTCAAGGCTTTTGTGGAAGGGGTGCAGAGGACAGTCAAGGAGCAGAATTCATGATGCCACTACGGCATGGCACAGGTCTCGATGCATTTCATGGGATGATAATGGGCGGCTCCCAGGGCATCTTATGGGTTAGGAAGCACGCTCAATATAGGTACCTCATAATGCTGAGCCGTCTTCATACAGGCGTGGAAGAATAACACCTTTAAATTACAGGCGAGACCTCCCGAGGTTTCCAATTGTCTTCTGCGCTGCGCAATTGTGCCTATTCCAAGGAGTGAAGGCAGCCAGCAGCTGCAAGCACAGTGGGGCCCAGGCAGGTTGCCCCGCGAGGCCCCGAAAGTTGAAAGGTCGCGAATTGCAAAGTCCTGCTGCGCGCTCGCATTATCTCCCACCTTGCACCTTGCACCCTCAAGACACGCCACTCCCTGCGGTCGTCGCACGTCTGCACGTCTGCAAGTCAAACGCGGTCGCCATGGACGGCTTGTTCCCGACCAATCCAGAGGAGTTCGATAGCGACGATCGCATCTCGTTCTCCAGGCTCGACCACAAGTTCATTGCTGTGCACGACGACGGCACCGAATTTGAGTTTGACGCGGAGCTGAAGCAATGGTTGCCTACCGAAGAGCCGCCGTTTGACTCGACCGAACTCGCAGGCGAAGCCTCGGCCCTTGATGGCGACGAGGGTACGCAGAAGAAGCGGAAACAGGGGACGGCTAATGGTTCCGAGGTATGCTCCCAGCTCAGCCGGTCGCGGTGCCATGGTCGTGCACTTCGCTTGAGAAGATACTGACTGTCGCTTCCCAGCAGAAGGCCGAGACGCCACGTCCCAGCAAAAAGACCAAACAGCCGCCGAAGCCCAAGCAAAATACCGCAGTGTACGTAACGGGCCTGCCCAGCGACGCGACCGTGTCCGATATCCACGAGCTGTTCTCCCGCAAGGGCGGCCTCATCGCCGAGGAGATTGACAGCGGCAAGCCGAGAATCAAGCTATACCAGGATGAGTCCGGCAGCTTCAAGGGCGATGCTCTGATTGTGTTCTTCAAGCCGCAGAGCGTTAGGATGGCCACGATGCTCTTGGACGACACGTTCTTCAGATACGCCGCCAATGGACAGGGAGAGGGTAAAATGCGCGTCGAAGAGGCCGATTCCAGCTACAAGAAAGTGCAATACCACCAGCAGGGCGGCGCAGTGGCTCCTGTGGGCGGCGGTAAGGAGGAGCCTCGGCGACCGAAGAACGACAGAGATCGACAGAAAGTCATCAAGAAGACTCAGAAGCTCGACGCCAGACTGGCCGACTGGAGCGACGAAGAGGATGAACGATTCAAAGGCCTCACAGAGACCAACAACGCGAAACAATCCAAAAAGGTGGTTCTTCGCCAAATGTTCCGAATCTTCGAACTCGAGGAGGATCCAGCCTCTATCCTGGAAATCAAGGAGGACATTCGCGAGGAGTGCTCCAAGATGGGGACAGTCACCAGTGTGGTGCTCCATGATCAGGAGCCAGAGGGCATCGTCACGGTGAAGTTCCAGGACGCAGATGCTGCCGTGGCGTGCGTCAAGGCCATGAACGGACGGCCTTTCGACGGCCGCGTGGTGCATGCAGAGCTCGCCACGGGAAAAGAAAAGTTCAGAAAAAACGACAAGACCGAGGACGACTCGGAATCGGAGTAGAGAGAAAGTCTTGAGAAAGTGTACGACAATTGTATTATCAATGTTCAGATACCCCGGCTTACGCAAATATAGACCAGCCAAGCAGCGGACATTTTCGAGACGACGAGACATGACACATCGCAGCGATGATTCTCGTGTTGAGTCCCTTCAAAGGCACTTTGAAAAGGCGTCCAGCTCGACGCGCTCAGCGAGGATGTTCCAAATCGCTGCCTCGATGATTCTGTATGTGATCTGGAGCTCATGTTCATCTGCGCGTGGCATGTGAGCCCACGGTTTCTAAACGTTGTCATCAGGGAAACTGAACTCACTTCGGGGAGCATACACCATGACAAAATCCTGCGACACGGGCATGTGCAGCAGCCAGCCCTTCCTTGCCAGCGGGTGCCTCTGCCCCCAGCCTTTTCTCAAAATCTCTCGGATATCGTCTGGATGCAGGCACATGTGCATGGAGTGGTCGGAGTCGTGGATATGGCAGATCTCGCCTTGGCAATTTGTCTGCAAGGGATGTCTCGCGAACAGAGTCAATCCGTGCTTCTCGAGGCATGATCGCTCGGTGCCAAACTTCAAGGGGTTACGGACGCTCAGCTTCTCCATAGCCCGCCGCAAGGACAGATAGCACGACCGCGAGCCATGCTGATCCAGCTGCCTCTGCGGCGCGATGCCGGCTACGAGGGGCCGGGGCCCTGCTCGGTAGGGGAGAGGCGGCCCTCGCAAGATGCCCTGACTCGGCACCCGATCGAGGTCGGATTTCGGCACAGTAGTGAAGGGATCACGGAGAGCCCAGAGGCGGAGCCAGGAGATGCGGAGGTAACCTTGAAACGTGGACGGCGTGCCGCCAGGACCGAGGCCGATGAAGTTGTGATAGTCGTTGCGCACCAGGAGGAAGACTGGCGTCAGGCTCACGAGAATCTTGGTGAGGTGCGAGCCTAGGAAGTGAATAAAGAGGACCAGGGCCACAGCCAGGGTAAAGATGCTCGGTCCATCCAGCGTGACGGAGATGGGTCGCTGCCGAAAGCCGCAGGTCGCACTGAACGATGAGGCGCCCTGGGTCTCGTCCTGAGGCTCGCCCTTGAGCTCATATGTCGCTATGGCGGTGGCCGTTTCCGTGGGTGCAAGAGTTGTGGACATGGTGATGACCGCGTAGTCGTAATAGGAACGCGTCAGGTATAGTGGTCAGCCAGCCCAGCTCTAACAAGTGGGAAGGCGAGCGAGTGGTTGTGGACGGATGAAGCCTACCTATCCTCTCGGCAAGTGTACTTGCAGATGGCATCCCTACATTTCAAGGAATGGAAGAAGTTGGGAGCTGGCAAGATCATTAGACAGACAGATGTACAGTAGCAGCCAATATCCAGTTACATCTTAAATACGTGGGGCATGGTTTGGCAACGTGCGTGCTCCCATCGAACGGTCAAAGGGCACGACAAGCCCAGCTGATCGGAGCGCTACTCCAGAACTAGACGCCCAGACACATCATCGGCGTCGTGATAGGCCATACCTGCGTGGGGGAGGCTTGACCTGAGCACTAGTTTATCATGGAGCAATTGGAGGGCAGGCCGGCTCCTCGCGAATGATACGGGAACAGATTCACCAAGACGGGCACTGAATGGCCACTGCCTAGGCTGGGTGTCGGGATCTGAATCGGCCAAACCCAGAATGACGTTGGTCTGAGGTTATGCCGTTGATCGACGGCGGGGCACACTAGCAGTGCGGTGGCTTCGTCTGCCAGTCGCGGGGAAGCAGAGCAGCGAGACGCTGGACACTAGACCGGGACTTTCGACGTCGGAGGCTCGGGCTCGAGGGGGATCTATGGGGATCAAAGACCGACTTCCGCGACGTGCGGTGGTCGATAGCCCGAGAACGAGAGGCGTTTCGTAAGGTACCTGACCGAGCTGACTCGACCACCACCAGTGCGCATTGTCAGCTCCTTGGGTTGGGCCGCTCGCTGGACGCCTCCCACGCTTTCGTGCATGCTTTCTCTTGACATGTCCGCGTGACGCTCAAGTTCATCGAGATCTGACCTCGCAATGGCCAGTGGCTTCTTCTCGCCCGTCCCTGCATACGTGCTCGGGACTGCCTGTGTCGGCCGCGGCCTGATGGCGATCCTCTCCCCGCGCAACGAATACGCTCACGTCGGCCTGCCGCTTGAACCTCGCCGCCCGGTTGCTTCTTCGCCCACGACCCCTTTGGCAGGCAGCGACATTGACACTGACAGTGGCTGCGAATCGCCGCTCATGTACTTCAAGGGCATCCGCGAGATCACCTTTGGCCTGACTCTGGTGGCGCTGCAGGGGCAAGCCAACGACGAGGCAGTGACGACGGTTGCGGCAATTCTGTCGCTGGCGAGGTTCGGTGACGGGTTGGTTGTCTGGCTCAAGGGCGGCGAGGACCTCAGGTGGAAGGCGCTGGGCCATTGGGCCACGGGTGCTGGGTTTGTTGGATGGGTGCTTTGGAGGTGGAGCTATTGACGGCGTTTTGACGGGCTCACAACACGTGAAACTCTTCGATTCGAAGATATCACGCACACACGGCATCTCTTCACCTTGTGGATTCAGCTATCGAGCGAGCGTTTGGCGCACGTATGAGCCATTGCTCGACGTGCTTGCACGCGACAAATGCCTGGCTTGAGATGAAGCACGGCTGTGCAGTAGACCATCTACCAACTACCAAAGCTGGAGGGGAGGTATACTTTTTCGTAAAGCTTCACAGGACGACCTATTATAAGCAATTCCAGGCTGATATTCGAAGCCACCTTGCCCCTGCATGTGAACCAAGTAGTCGTAGCGGTGGACTGGGAACGCTGTTGCGGCACAGCGCTGACTTGACTGCTACCCAAGCCGTTGCTCGGCAACCACGACAAGCCCCACACCGGCAACACTGGCGCTCGACGAGCACGACAGCCCAACAACCACCACGGCGGTTTCGTGTCGTTGCAGCATCCTCGTTCTCCATACCGAGGCCCACCTGTGCGGGTTGTCCTCTTTCTATCATTCTCTTCCTTCCATAAAGCGGTCAGGACATTCCAATCCGGCACGCGAACAACTGCTCCGCTCGTTCGCCCAACTTACACTTGCCGCATTCCTTGCGCGCCTGGGCTGAGACACACCCTGAGGCTTCACCGTCTTGTACGTGAGAGATAGTGCGGCCTGAGCATAAGTCGTCACCTGCTTACTCCGAAAGTTCAGTCCCCGCGACGAGCCGGCATGGGGTTTCTTTACAACCCGCTAAGGCCGCGCGAGCAGCGGCTTCCGCTGTACAAGCAGCTCGAGACCCCGACAAAGGAACGGTATTCCAACGACGGATACGAATCCTCAGATGTCGAGTCAGACGGAGCTTCGTCTGTCTCGTCATTATACAGCTCAAGAAATGTCTCCGATTCGGCTCCCAGCGGCGCCTTGCTACGACAGAAGCGGCTCCCGCCCCCACCAAAACGAAAAGCTGGCGTATACCCCTATCGCCTGCCAACAAAAGTCACCCGCTATGTGGTCATAGGTGCGGTGGGTTTCTTCGTTCTCATGATATTGAGCCTGGTGCGGGCCAGCCAGGTGGAGAATTGGAAAGTGGCCAACGGCAAGGTCAACCCAACGACGCCGCCGCCGCCAGTCTGGGAGAAGTTTCCGTTCCTGGAGCGGTATTACGGTGGCATACGGACGTTGAAGCCCATGACAGAGGCCAAGCCCGAGTATCCCCACTCCAATAGACCCCTAGCTTTGGCTCCTCTGGGAGGTCAGCCAGACGACGAACAGAGTGAAGGCGACGCGGAGCAAAGAGACATGGTCGCGAGCAGGTCCTGGGAAGACCACCCTTCAAGAAACAAGGAGCCCGACATGCAAGAATGCTTCCTCGATGCCGCTGGTAAAGTGCAGCTGCCACCTCTACGCTACTACGAGGGCCGTCCTTTTGGCTTCCCAGAGAACGTGGCCGGCTCGTACGAGGTGCTCAAGCTCCCGGAGGATATCTGCTTCGAGCGCCATGGCAGATATGGTCCCTACGGCTTCGGATACTCTGCCAGCACCGGTGGCTTGGGTGCGGGAGAGCACGGCGAAAGGGAAGGGTTCGAGGCTGTCTGGGATAAGACGCCTCGCGTCGACTTCCGGGACGTGGACTGGGCGGATGTGCAACGCCGATGTCACCAGACGAATGCCGGCCGCTTCAAGGAGCTGCCCAAGAAGACGACCACTCCGCATGGCTTCTATATCGGCGATTCCGGCTCGGCTAGCATTGCAAATCGAGATGTCGCCGCGAACACTACCTTGAAGGACACGTCCAACACTCAATACACCAAGAGCGGCAAGGGAGGCGATAGCAAGGTCGCGAAGAAGGCGAAAACCGCTGTCGTCATTCGGTGCTGGGACGAGTACCTCTTCCGCGAGGACGACATCGCCAACATCCGTTCCATCATCTCAGAATTGACCCTCGCATCCGGCGGTCGCTACGACGTTCATCTCTTGGTCCAGGTCAAGAACGATGCCCACCACCCCATCTTCGCCGATCACGAGGCGTACGAGGGCAGGATTCGCGACACCATCCCGAAAGAGTTCCAGGGTTTGGTCACTCTCTGGACCGAGACGCAAATGCTGTCGGTATATCAGGGCATCTACGACCTGTGGACCCGTGGGCCCGAGCTGTCAGTCCACGGCGTCTACCGCGGGCTGACGATGGCAATGCAATACTTTGCGTACATGCACCCCGAATACGACTTCTTTTGGCAGTGGGAAATGGACATTCGCTACACCGGCCACTACTACGACTTTGTCACGAAGCTTGAGGAATGGGCCAAGGCTCAGCCGAGAAAGGGTCTCTGGGAACGCAGCTCGCGCTTCTACTTCCCCACGGTCCATGGCTCGTGGGGGGACTTTTCGCAGATGTCGCGTGTGCAGAGCGAGATGGGCGTCGCTAGCCCGGACGATGTCTGGAAGAAGATGCCTGGTGGGCATGACGAGCATGCCCCCGAGGCTATCACCAAGAATGACAAGACGGTATGGGGTCCACGCCGGCCTTCGGATCCCAGCGACTGGTTCCAAGTTGAGAGCGACCCTCTCCCCAAGACGGCCTACGAAGGAGATCGTTACCAGTGGGGTGTCGGGGAGGAAGCCGACTACATCTCGCTCAACCCCATCTTCGATCCCGACGGCACGACCTGGATGCTCAAGGACGACATTACAGGCTTCAACAGGTCTCATCCTATGCCTCCCCGTCGCGCGGCCATCATCACCACGTCGCGAATGTCTCGCCGTCTACTCATGTCCATGCACAAGATGACTGCGTACAAGAAGCAGTTTGCCTTTCCCGAGATGTGGCCGGCCACGGTCGCCCTGCAGCATGGGTACAAGGCCGTCTTCGCGCCGCACCCCGTCTATGTCGACCGGCGCTGGCCCGTCGACTTCATGGCGCAGACGTACAACGGCGGCCGCGACGGCTCCAGCGGCGGCTCGCGCACGAGCATCTTCGGCGACCGCGAGCACAACATGCACGGGCTCAGCTGGTTCTACAATTCGGGCTTCGCGCCCAACCTCTACCGTCGCTGGCTGGGCCTCCGCGTAAACAACGACGGCGGCGAGGAGTTTGAGACGACCGAGGATCAGAGCAAGCAGGGTGGCGGCGTGGGCAACATGGCTGGCGGAGAGGGTCGCATGTGTCTGCCGCCGATGCTGTTGCATCCCATCAAGGGTGTCGAGCTGCCGATCGAGACGCCGCCCGAGGACGTCGAGGGCGAGGTGCCTGTGTCGGATCCATCCGCGTAGATGCCACCATCTCTTTTACGCATATACCTGAGTCTTTGATCACTGGTAATGACTAGGAGTTTGTACGGCGTTGGAAATGCCGTTTGGGTTATTGAAGTTTGGAAACGTGGACATGAATCTGGAACATAATTTGGAATGCATCTCAAGCGTCCTTGATTGTGGATATACGAGCCGTGTGGAATGCTCCTCGAGACGCAAATTGATGAACATGTCTGCCACTATCTTGTTACAGTTCATATCGTGCTTCCCACTCAATACAGAATCCAATTAAAGGTTCTGGTACCACCTCTTCACGCAGCGCTCTCTTTGCTTTTTGTTTTGCAGATGCCCATCCACCCGTCGTCAAGTTCCCTAAGCAAGACCCTGCCCGTTGCGCCAGAAATGTGATTGTCGCAAGACCGTTTGGTGCATCAGAGATTCAGCAGCGCGGCGTCCGCCTACATCCTGTTGTTGTGCCGCGAAAAAGAAAAGGGGGGCATCAAACGACACGC
Organism: Tolypocladium ovalisporum; assembly: GCA_024340015.1. Classification (NCBI taxonomy): domain Eukaryota; kingdom Fungi; phylum Ascomycota; class Sordariomycetes; order Hypocreales; family Ophiocordycipitaceae; genus Tolypocladium; species Tolypocladium ovalisporum. The sequence continues at coordinate 37,920 of JALHBZ010000185.1, read as the reverse complement.
TTGACCTCGAAGAAGCGCCGCAGCCACCAGACCTGGAAGAGGGACTCGCCAATGACGACTCCAATGACGAAGAGGTTCCACCACTTGACGCGGGCGTTGGTGCTCTCGGCGGTGTTGCGGTGGGTGCGCTCACGGAAGACGATGTACTGCTGCTCGTCCTTGACTTGGGCGAGGAGGTTGGAGAGGGATCGGACTAGGGGGGAAAGTGTCAGCACATGCATGCAGGCTAATTCGTATGCCATGCGATATGTACCTTCAGACTCAATGGGGTCCGAGGGCATGTCAGTCTCGCTGACGTAGACGATGCCGTGGACGTTGAAGGAGACCTCCTTGCTGTTGGCGCCCCAGTGCTGGTTGCCGAAGCAGTAGGAGTACTTGCCGTCGTTGTGGGTGACAAAGGAGTGCTCGCCGTTGGAGACGGTCTTTTCGTTGATCTCGTAGCCGCCCTGGGGGTTGACAATCTGTCCACGGCGGCAGCAAGTCAGTCATGTGCTTCGCTGGCGTCTTTCTGTTTCTCGTGTCCACTTCTGCCTGCAAGTGGCGACGGGCGTGTGAATCATACCCAAAAGTCAATGTCGAGGTTGCCTGCGCTCCCAAACTCGCGGTCGCCGACCTGGAAGGTGACGGACATCTTGTCGTCCTTGTGCAGGTTCTCGTGGAAGCACTCGAGGCCGTGGGCGGGCAGGACGATGTTGTGCGCGGCGGCGACCTGGAAGGCCAGGGCCGCGGCGAGGAGCGACCTCGCTGCCGTGAGCATGTGCATCGTGTTTCGTCGTCGACGTCTCGTCGTGGCTACGGGCTGAGGCTGGGCAAGATGCGGCTCTCTGTGTGCTGTCGGTTTGCGCAGCGCGGTGGGCGGGTGTGCAGAGGGAGCTCCGGCTTTCGAGGTGTGTCCCGTCACGACTGAGTCGCGAATTGACACCTTTTCGCAAGAGGCTGAGGGCTGCAGCGGTACGGCGCGCAGGGGTACCGCTGACGAGCCGCCACGCCGGCAGAGATACTGCGCCGGCGGGTACCCGTACTTTGCTTCAGCGCGCTGCAGCCACGGCGAGGTGCCCAGCGCCCCCCAGTGGCTGTTGGAGTCCAGGGGAGAGGTCCCCACCCTTGGCTCAGGAGAAGATGGAGCCTCGGCCGTATCGAGCACGGATTAACTGACCCGCCGGCCGCGAACGAGGTGGGCGGATACGCCGAGAGTACGAGGCGCGGGCCCCCGCTCTCCAGCGTCCAGAGGGCCAGACCGCGTGCCAATTGCGGGTCACTGCGCGGTACCTCGTCGTCACAGCCAGCATGTGCGGCCAGCGAAAGGGGGGCGCTGAGCCTGTCACTGCGCTGCGAGTGCCCGCTGCAGCGATTGCACCACCCGCGGAGCTTTTTTGTATGTGGCCTGAGGGGACGGAAGGGGGGGGAGGCGCCGTCCATGCGCACCCCTCCGACCCTGTTGCAGCGTTTCTACACCGACCTCGTGCCAGAAAATCCCACGGCGGCCGTAGAACTCTCCTCCCTCCCTACGCATCCACACTCGCCAACTACCACCACCAACTGCACATCGACGAAGGAGTAAGTTGCGCGCCCCCTGTTTGTCCTTTCGCCCCCCGCGGCGGCTTGCTGCACTGCCAGGTCCTCGACGCACCGGAGCGATAGAGTCGAGCGAGTCGAGCGGATGCCTCCCGTCTCGTCTGCCTGTTGGCGTCCCGCTGGGGCGAGCGCAGCGCAGGCGCTCTGCACCCGCCCACTCTCTGAAATGCAGCAGCCTGCCTCCATCGCTACCTATCCCTGAACGTGTGTCCTCTGCGCGGCGCATGCTCATAAAACATCCCGTCTTCCCATCGTTGCTCTTCATTCCATCAGCGCCGCATCGTCAATTCGTCGCCAATTTTTTTCTTGGGACGTCCCTCCCCTGCCGTCGTTGCTCGCCGTGACCGCTGCTCGGCGAGAAAACCCCTCCCTCAAGCCGCCGCTTACTTACGCGTGGCAACTAGGACACATATCTCCTCGCTCGATTCTCTTCTCTCTCTCCTCCCGCAACCACCACCAACACTTCTCAACGCCGTTCGGCCTCGTCGCCTCAGATCGCAATCATGGGTCTCGCGTTTTCCAAGCTTTTCGACAAGCTCTGGGGGAAGAAGGAGATGCGAATTCTGATGGTTGGTCTCGATGCCGCCGGTAAAACCACCATCCTCTACAAGCTGAAGCTCGGTGAAATCGTCACGACCATTCCCACCATCGGTACGAACTCCCCCACTCGCCCGTCGCAGGACGATTCTTCGCCATCCTGCCTCTCGAGGCGGCCCGTTTCTCCAATCTCCCTCGCATGCTAACCTCGGGCCGCGCCCTCAGGCTTCAACGTCGAGACCGTCGAGTACAAGAACATTCAATTCACCGTGTGGGACGTTGGTGGCCAGGACAAGATTCGTCCTCTGTGGAGGCATTACTTCCAGAACACCCAGGGCATCATCTTCGTCGTCGACAGCAACGATCGCGATCGTATTGTCGAGGCTCGCGAGGAGCTCCAGCGCATGCTCAACGAGGACGAGCTGCGAGATGCCATTCTGCTGGTCTTTGCCAACAAGCAGGATCTTCCTGTACGCATCTCCCCCGTCTCCCCATCCCCTCTGCTCAATGGCAGCATATAGCAGCTGACACTCGACCTCTTGCACAGAATGCCATGAACGCCGCCGAGATCACCGACAAGCTCGGCCTCCACAGCCTGAGACAACGCGCCTGGGTATGTACTCATCTTCGCCCTCCGACGCAGCAATGCAAGCGGTCGATTGCGAAATGGCAAATGCTGACGATTTCTTCCTTGCACAGTACATCCAGTCCACCTGTGCCACCTCTGGTGACGGTCTGTACGAGGGTCTCGAGTGGCTCGCCACTACCCTCCGAAAGGCTGGTCACCAGTAGACGAACCGAGAGAGGCCTTTGGTCCGACGCCGCCTTCTCTCTCTTACTCCCTCCTGTCACACACTCTCTTGACATCAGTCTTCTCCCAGTTTCGTGGGTTCGGTTGTAATTTGCAAAGTTATCGGTCAACCCAATCGAAATTAGTCTATTAATCGTCTCGCGTATCGTCTCGCATCTCTTGTCCGACTACAGGCGCCGTTTCCTGCCGCTGTCGCCATGGTGTTGTCGTGAAACCCCGCTAATGAGCGTCCCCGCGCACGAAGCATCGAATTTGCGCGAGATCACGTGCGATATTCGTTGGATGGCAATACAGGTGTCTGTGGGAGGCCCCTTTAGAATTTCTGTATGCTGGGGAGCTGGTTCTATTTCGGTTGCACGTTCGCCCTCGGATCCTGTCGCTCTGCGGAATTGGTACGAGCTCGGTTGTGCAAGCCCGGCGGACAAGAGGCAAGGAAAGGAGGAAGGCGAAGTGAGGGTGTCTCGCAAAGGCTGGCCTGGTTTGCAATGAATTTTTTCTCTTTTCTTTTCTTCACGTCTCTCTGGTAACGCGCTCTCTTCATCTCGTCTCTTCATTGCGCTAGATTGGCGGAGTTGGGTTGTTCATTCATTGCAAGGCCTCCCGGCTGGGAATGATCGTAGCGGAGTGAGCGGGGTGGAGAGCAAAAGGAAAATTCAAATTCTTCGTTCTTGTCCTCTTATCATCCTCGTTTCGCTCTGCGTTTCTGGCATATTCGGAGACGTCGGGGTACGTAGGACCACTTCGAATGGTACAGCCCACTGAGAGACCATCAAGTGTTTGGCATGTACCAGTCGCGGACAAAGATGTATCGTCACTTCATCAACAGGATGGGGAAGTCTAGTAAGATTTTCAAATCATTGCGTTGCTATGCTTGAGTAGCTGGGTATCAATCATCGAGAGGAGTTTTGCATATACAGTATGCACAGATCCTTTCCCAAAAGCAATGCAAAAATCCTTTCCTTTCCAAAGACTCCACGGGCATGCCGTATCGCACATGAAGCAAAATCAAATCTCAGACTCCCCTGGAACACCGACAACTTCGAGAGCTTGGTTGTCCTCTCGCAACACCACCTCGGCCGTCTGCCCCATCTTGAGCTTGCCGCGGATGATCTTGTCCGCCAGGCCGTTTCCGATCTCGTTGGTAATGAGCCGGTTGAGCGGGCGGGCGCCGAACTTTGGGTCGTAGCCGCGCTCTGCGAGCCAGTCTCTGATGTTGTCTGGGACGGAAAGCGTGATGCGCCGGTCGTCGAGACGTTGCTGCAGCTCCTTGAGGCGGATGTCGACAATGGAGCGGATGGCGCTCCGAGCGAGACGCTTGAAGATGATGAAGGAGTCGATGCGGTTGAGGAACTCGGGTGGATACGCCTCAGCCACCACATCCATGACTGCTTTGCGGACGGACGCGTCTAGTTCTCCGTCGGCATTTTCCTTGTACGGGTGGAGGTGGTTCTGGCCGACGAGTATGTCTGCTCCCAGGTTCGATGTGAGTACGATGATGGTGTTCTTGAAATCGACCTTGTGGCCTTGGGCATCGGTGAGGTAGCCTTCGTCGAGCACCTGAAGCAAAAGGGCGGAAATGTCGCGGTGCGCCTTTTCGAACTCGTCAAACAGCAGGACCGCATACGGCTTGCGACGGACAGCCTCTGTGAGCTGTCCGGCGTCCTCGTAGCCGACGTAGCCAGACGGAGCGCCAATGAGACGGGAGATGGTGTGCTTTTCTTGGAACTCCGACATGTCGAATCGGACCACGGCCGATTCGGTCGAGAAGAGAAACCCGGCGAGTTTCTTGCAGAGCTCCGTCTTGCCGACACCGGTTGGTCCCAAGAAGAAGAACGAGGCCAGCGGACGATTCTCGCCGCTCAAGCCCGCTCGCTGCAAGCGCACGGCATCGGACACGGCCTTTATGGCCTCGTCCTGGCCCTTGACGGACTCCCGCAGCGTGTCCTCCATGTGCACCAATTTCTCGATGTGCCCCGAGGTCAATTTTGCGACGGGAATTCCTGTAATCCGCGAGACAACGTTGGCGATATCATCTGCAGTCACGGCGTCGTGGATTAGGGAATCGTCGCCCTTGTCTTTCTGTGCCTCGACGTCCTTGGGAAGCTTCTGCTCTAGGTCTGGTATCACACCAAACCTGAGCTCGGATGCACGCCCAAAGTTGCCATTTCGCTGGGCCTGTTCCAGCTCGAACTTGGCCTTGTCGAGATCTTCTTGGACCTTCTTGACCGATTCAATTTCGGCCTTTTCTTTATCCCACCGGGCATTGAGCTCCGAGATCTCGGCATTGTACTTTTGAAGATCCTTCTCAAGCTTACTCCGGCGCTCCTTGCTTGCAACGTCTTTTTCTTTGCGCAAGCTTTCGAGTTCGATTTGGATCGTCATGATTTTGTGGTCGAGTCGCATAATGTCCTCTGGCTTGGACTCGTGTTGCAGCTTCAGGTGGCTCGCGGCTTCATCCATCAGATCGATAGCTTTGTCCGGAAGGAAGCGGTCAGTGACGTAACGGTTGGACAGAGCCGCGGCGGCCACCAGTGCACCGTCGGTGATGCGAACGCCATGGTGCACTTCGTATTTGTCCTTGATCCCTCGGAGAATACTGATGGTATCTTCCACTGAAGGCTCACTGACCACGATGGGCTGGAACCGTCGCGCCAGGGCAGCATCCTTTTCAATGGTTCGGTACTCGTTGAGCGTCGTGGCGCCGCAGCATTGGAGCTCGCCGCGGGCCAGGGCGGGCTTCAGGAGGTTTGAGGCATCGATCGAGCCCTCGGCCTTGCCCAAGCCGAGGAGCGTGTGTAACTCGTCGATGAACAGGATAACCTCGCCCTCGGCCTTTTGCACTTCGTCCAAGACTTTCTTGAGCCGCTCCTCGAAGTCGCCTCGAAATTTGGCGCCAGCAATGAGTGATCCGAGATCCAAGCTGATGACCCTCTTGTTCTTGATGCTCTCGGGGACATCCCCGCGTATGATTCGCAGCGCGAGGCCTTCGAGAATCGCCGTCTTGCCGGTGCCGGCATTTCCGATGAGTACGGGATTGTTCTTCGTTCGCCGTGATAGAATCTGTATCGTCCGTTGTATCTCTGCGTCTCGCCCAATGACGGGATCGAGCTTTCCATCCTTCGCCCTGGCAGTCAGGTCGATACCAAACTGCTCCAGCGCTGGCTTCTCCTCCTCGCCTCCACCCATGTTCATCCGGTGAGTGCCCCCGGGGGGTTGCGGCCGGCCGGTAGCATAGTGCTGCGCACCCAAGATGGGCAATAGACGCAAGGAAGTTCTGTGAGTGAGCTGGCCCAATGCCAGCCGGGCGATTGGTCGTGCAGACTTAGTCGCGGCTCCCGCAATACGCTGGGCCGATGAGAGCAGCTGTCTGCGAGCTTGCATCATGGCGCGTGCACGTTATGGACGGCAGCTGATGTGACAGTCGAAGATGTCGAAATGATATTGGGATTAAAGCATTGTCCGGGAGGAGAGAGACCGGGGACGCATTATCTAGAGCCGTGTCCGGTCCGCAGCTGAAGCTTCACTTCCAAGCAAGTTCGCGATACCTCGCGCATCTTCTCGCGCCTTCTTTCGGCCGCCGTCGGCCCACGCCCAGAGGCGGGCAAGCCACAGGAGCTTTTATCTTATCGTCACGTGCAGGCAGCCCCATGTCCCACAATTCGGGCAGCGCGTAGGAGCGACCAGCGATACCGTAAGCGGTTAGCGCCAGAGGGTTCACATTTTCCTCCCACAAACTCGCTAGCGGCGTTCACAAAGAATTCCAACATTTACGGCGAGCATCACCAAACGGACTTCCTTTCTCTCTCCACACCCAACCAGACACATTCGAGAGAGTCACCATGTCGGCGAAGCCTACGTCCAAGAAGTTCGGGAAGTCGACCCGGGAGGTTCCCGCTGCCGCGGACAAGGCCAAGAAGTGGTACAACGCCGACGATGAGAGCGACCCCAAGAAGGTGAGTCGCTGGCGCCGTTGATGACATGTCGGAGAAGCACTTGAGCCCCTGCCCTGAAGAACATGGTACCGACTGGACACGGAAACGAATCGCACTGGAGAGTCGACGACGGCGACCCGTCAACCGCGACTTCAGAATCTGGAAGGATGCGCCGCGATGGGATAACGACCATGTCGACTCGAACAGTTGTCGATGCTCGACATCACACTCTTACGACAATCAACGCCCAATCCAGCGACTAGACTTCAGGGCATGGGAGAACAAGGCTTTCTGCATTAGTTTTGTGAAGTTCGGCACGCTGACAAGTTGCAATATAGGTCCGCAAGGCCATTCGTCCTTGGTCTCCCCGGAAGTCGCTCCAGCCCGGTACCGTCCTGATCGTCCTCGCCGGTCGCTTCCGTGGCAAGCGTGTCGTTCTCGTCAAGGCCCTCGAGCAGGGTGTTCTCCTCGTCACCGGCCCCTTCAAGATCAACGGTGTCCCCCTGCGACGCGTCAACTCCCGATACGTCATCGCCACCTCGTACAAGGTTGACGTTGCTGCCCTGGACGCCAAGAAGATTGAGGAGGTCTCCCAGCCCAAGTACTTCACCGCCGAGAAGGCCAAGGAGAAGGCTGGCGAGGAGGCTTTCTTCAAGCAGGGAGAGAAGCCCGAGGTACGTGATATCGCCGCGTCATGTTTGCGATGGCAGGGACCGACAGAGAACTGACAATACGGCCCTGCAGAAGAAGAAGATCAACAGCAGCCGTGCTGCCGACCAGAAGGCCATCGACAAGCCCCTGATTGCCAGCATCAAGAAGGTCGACATGCTGGCCAGCTACCTCGGCAGCTCCTTCAGCCTGCGAAAGGGCGACAAGCCGCACGAGATGGTGTGGTAGATTGCCGGTCCCGAATACCGGAAACGGGGTCGCTAGGAGCAGGGTACGTGCAGCACCGTGGTGGAAGCAGTCCGCGCGGTACGACAAACGGGTTGTAGAACGGAAAGGGTCTCCGACTTGGGCTGGTTTGGCCAATTGCATTTGGAAGTCGACGGCATCGGTCACATCTTGGCGTCTGTAATCAGGTTTTACAGTCAAAAAATCAAACGAGCATAAATGAAGCGTTCCACCAGGACTTCTGGTGAGGAGCCGTGATGATGATTACACCGGGCCGTTCCTGAGCCATCCTCTGTTGTGCGCGTGACGGTCCTACAGTCGGGGCACAGCACCCACATGCAATTTGCCAAGTTGGAACGCTCTCGGGTCTGCCTCTCGATTCACAACCGGGACCAGTAGATCACGGTGGCTCTTGTTGGCATGGGCACTTCATCGCTCAAGTCCTTGCTCGTTTCTAACGAGCTGTCACTACTTCAGCTCTACATACAACTGTGCGCCACGTATATTTTTGACCCAGAATGCCCAGTCCGGATCCCGCTTCTCATTTACAGATTCCTGTCTGCCCAGCTCTGGATTATGCCCACCAGTGATGCGTCGTAGTGCTTCAATTCAACCTTGCCCGTCGCCTCGTCCAGGGTGGTGTTGGCCTGGACAAAGACCTTACGGGGCTGCTTGTTGTCGAGAACGACCTTGCGGATCTTGGTGCCCCAGAAGTCTGGCTCGACGGTGGTCATGTCGACGTAAAATTTGATACCAGTCTCAACATCGGCAGTTGACTTGTAGACGTGCAGCTTCTGCAGGTATTTGGCAACGGCCGCGCGGCCAGACGTAAGAATCTTGGATCGGTCGAGCTTGATGGTCAAGTCGGACAGGTCGTCCTTGGTGTAATTCAGTTTGCAGAAGTCATCACCAGCCTCGAGGAAGCACTTGAGGATGGAGAAGCGCGCCTGGCTGTGGGCCTGTCCCCACTTTCGGCTCTTGGGATCCCACATCTCGAGAGAGGCGAGACCAGCACGAGCCATGGAGAGGTAAGAGGCATACAGAACATCGCCGGCCTCACCGTCCATGTCGATGTTGCCATCTCCGAAGCCAAAGATCTTCAGCACGGGGAACTCGCAGCTGAGGTGCATGGCAACCAGTTCGGCACGGCACTCCTCGTACGAAGCAGCAATGCTGCCAAAGACAGAGCCCCAAGTCTGGCCAGGCTTGTACCAAGTTGTGATGGGCTTCTGCGTGACGGGGCTGACAGGTGGGTTCTCCTTTTCGAAATTGTACACTCCCGGCGCTGTCTCCTGCAGGAGCTTACCGCAGCCGTGGCCTGGGCTTGTTAGTCGGGTGCTGTGCCAACACGGCTCTGAGAGGCAAACTTACCGGTAAGCTCGTGGAGGCCGACTTGAACCTCAAAGGAAGCATCACGCTGCTTCTTGTACACTTCCATGTCCTCGTCGCGGATGAACGGAATCTTCTCGTTGGGAGCCTTGGCGCTGACAACGTTTCCGAGAGAAACGTTTTTGAAACCCTCGGTTTGTCGGATGTCGTCATAGTTGGGAATGTTGATACCAGCGGGAATTCCGGAGCCGTTGAACGTCATGACCTCCAAAGACGTAAAGTCGGGAGACAAGAACTTGTCTTTTTCGAACTCCTGACCCCAGGGAAGCAGGGGAATGAGCTTCGGCGCGGCAGAGACCAGCTCACCAAACGCCCGGGTTCGCTCCATGTTGACCATGGAGGCGAAGCCTTCCCACTCGCCGCGAATGCCGGCAGGATCTCTGTAGGTCTCGACGAACCCAATGTTGGTCTCAACCATGGGGCCCTTGTCCTTGATCCAGTTGCGCTGGGCATCCTTGTACGCCTCCAAAGATCCCTTTTCGAAGGAGCTAGCGTAGTTCAGATGCATGTTCTTCTGAATCTCGTTGTCGGCGTTGTCGGCAGCCTGCTTGATATAGGCAGTGATGCTCTTCATCTCCTTTGCGTAGTCGCCAAATGTGAGCTTGATGGCTTTGCCCTTCAAAGATCCATCCTCGATGGTGAAGGACGTATCCTTTCCAATGTCACAACCGTTTGCAGGAACGCTCGTGACGGCCGAGGCTATGAGAATCTCAAAGTTGCCATCGCCGTCCTTGCGCAACCTAGTGTTCTCCGGGAGGAGTCCTTTCATCTCCATCCAAGCCGAGACAGCCTCGATCTCGCTCTGAGTAATATCAGGGGAATTGGGATAGTAAGTTGTCATGTGGCCGGCGTCGGGGAAACCCAAATGCAAGGCGGAGGGCTTGTCTGCGCTGAAGATACCACCCTTGGTAGCTGCGTAGAACTTGGCCGCTTCCGGGGAGGTTGCTGCGAGGGCGGCAACGCTCTTCTCGCTACATCTAGGGAGGAACTTGGAGTCTCCAAAGCTCTTGTAGTTGCCCATGTTACCCAAGAACATGGCGGCGTACTCTAGGAAGGAGGTGAGTTCAGACTCCTCGATGCCGGCTTTCTTAGCCAAGGCATTCCAATCGCCACTGGAGCTCTTGTGAAGAGCCAGAATCAGATCATAGATGGACTCGGACTCGGGAGAGAGTTGTCGCAGAACAATCCTGGTGCCTGCAAAGCATGCTCTGGAAGGCGGGAGATTTAGCACACACTTGCAAGTCATGGGCTGAGTGAGAGTGAGAGTGAGAGTGAGACATGATCAAGGTACGTACTTGCTGATGAAGTGGGCATAACGCTTCTGCTGATCGTTGAGAGCCTCAAAATGCTTCTCAATCTCGAGCCTGACGACCGAGGGCGGCGCGTCGGCGAGGAAGTGGACGAGCTCGTCGTGCTTCATGCTGGCGAAAAATCTCTGCTGAACGAAGCGAGCGGCAGGGCGATGTCTTGGGATTGAGGTCCGGCAAGCAGCGATTCTCAGACAAGAGAACCTTCGTAGGAGCAAGGACGAAGGGAGTGAGGGGAGGGACATGGAAGAGGCGGCCAACGACTGAAGCTTGCGCAGCCCAGCTCTCTTAAGTCAGGCAGTGTCGCTGCTGGGATGCGCTTTCTCGCGGCACCAGGAACTGCAGCTGCAGGTGCCAGACGTCGCTCTAGGCCTGTAACAGGCCAGCCAAAGGCGGGGGAGGCGCACTCTGCGGGTGGCTTCGCACGCTGACATGCCTATTTGGGCTAACAGATTGGACGATAGCAGCGTCGGATGCGACCGCCGGCTCCGCCGAGTCATCTGGGTCAGGAACTTTGGCAGGCGGCGGTATTTGTTTACCTTGGGTTGTATTCATCCGTCATACTGGACAAGAGACGATGCCTCGAACACGTCATTTGGTTTCGTCGACATCCCGTCAGCAATCACCATGTTTAAGCCTTGGCGCTCGCAGCCCACCTGCTTGTCACTCGGCCAGAAGACCCCAGTGCCAGCCACGCCCTGCGGCGAGGGGTCGCGGGGCAGATGTCCCTGACGGAGACGAATGGAGGTTTTCGGGGTAATTACTAGAGTAGTCGCATAGCGGGGTCATGTTGACCTTTGTTGAACTTTTGTTGCGACCGGACGGCTACGGCACCCGTGTTGCACTCGCAGTCACATCTCGCACCCATATTCTGACACGCGCGCTGCTTCTAAATCTGTTTGAAATCTTTTTGAGTTATGTGTGCCAGGTGTCGTAAGCTGGTGCAGATGCCATCGAGTCGCACAGATGCTTTTATAGGGCAGCTTAACTTATAAGACCCGAAGTTCACTTTCTGTTGAATTCTGGCTTGTGATGCTTGTCGCAGTCCCGCCTCTGACGGACGTTACTAAGCAGCCCAAGCCCAGGGCACAGAACTAATATAGTTAGTATTAGGGAAGCCTTGATCATCAATTAGCGCTTGTAGTTTAGTGGTAAAACGGTCGATTTCCATTCGACAGCCCCGGGTTCGATTCCCGGCGGGCGCATTCCAACAGTACCTTCCAGTTACTAGGATGTGTAGAGTTTGATTTTTTGCTTCTGCTCACTACTAGATCAGTAAATTTGCATCTCAATCGGCAGGTCTTTATGGGAAGCAAAGCAATCGTACAGAGGAGGATTTGTGCTCGTCGCATAGCCATCTGAACTTCAAGTCGGTTGGGTGATTTAAATAGCAACATGAATCTGTCTACTAAGACTTCGTATGATTTTGGTGAACATTTGCGCCCGGCTAAATCAGCGAGCCCGAATAAGGAGGCTTGGCTGGTCGGCCTTGTCATAAGTTTGGGTAAGGCGTCTTGTGCCGCAAGTCGCGAGGAATATGCTTGGCAATGCCTGTATTCCTATAGAATTGCACCAGAGCTCATGCCTTTTTGCGTTGGCACAGAACGAACTTGAGGAATGAGACATGATATTGACCGAGGTGAAGCATCGGATACGCTGCCTCATGCAACTACCTATGTGACATGGTTCTCAACGTATTCTTAAAAAGATGTGCCTTTTGCTATTCTCGAGATTCCACTTACTCCTTTTCCGTCACCATGGCAGAGCGCGAAATCAGGCCGCTCTCGTTCCATTGCGCATATCAACCTATACTTACTTGCTATATGTGTGCCGCAAAACTACGAGCCTCAGGCTCAAGGACAACACTATATCTCTATTATTAGAGTCTACCTAGTCTATATCGGCCTTTATTGGGACTCATACGAGTTAAATTATATTACCTCTAGTTCCTCCATGGTGTGTCGACCGACACTACTATGCTAGACCAGGCAGAGTCGTAGTGCTAGTCGAACTGTGTGCGCCGAATTGTAAAAATTAATGAACATTCCGGCATCGCCGCAGTAGATGCGCCGGTCGTCTTGTTGACGGAATACGACGCCTTTGCGGTGAGCCAACATATCTGGCCGGGTGCAGGGTAAGTAAACATTGATGAGGCATCACAAAATACGCGGGTTGGCTCTGCGCCGACGCCGATGGGCTGCATCGTCAGGAAAGCCCTGTACGACAGAGTGTTTCCTTTCCAGTGAATCTCAAGACAGGATGCATGAAAGCAGGGGTAGGCATATGATTACGAGCATTGTGCAATGTCTTCCTCGAGTCACGATGGAGGCTGTGTTGGTTCCTTGGAATCAAGCAAGTTTCTCACTTTAACTAAGCCGTGCAAGCAGGACCACAGCTGAGGATGCACATGTACAGAAGGGGGAGAGGAGAATGGTGCATAGTCGCAAGAAGAAGTCGCCCTTTCAATGACCCTGATCGCATTGCTGCGGAGAGGATGACGTGTTCCGTCAAGGACTTGCACCAACCGACTGAAGATGGCCTGACTCTGCTGCTCTCCGACCAATGCCTTTGCACAGCTCCAAACGGGTCGTTGCACCACCAGCAGTGCGGACCAGGCCTTTCGTGGATAGATGCATGGAGTGCGTGGACGGGACCGGGCCGAAGTGCGGCAGCGATGAGCTATGCAGCCAACGGCCGATGCCGTGCATTCAGTCAGAGGTTGTACCGTCAGCAGCCCCGGCCGCCCATCGCCGGCCTGCAAGTTGATGGCACAAACACGACTACGGGATGTGAGGCTCGACTTCGATTGTGGACGACACGAAAGGCGAGCCGCTGTCGGGACCCCCCACGCGTGAATCTTCGACAAAGACGGCGTGCCCCCACGGGCGCCACGATCAGGCGTCGGCGTTTGACCCTCTTGGTGGGTAACCGATGGCAAATGAGGCCCCCCCGAGGCGGAGCTGCGCGGCTGGTTTCGGCGCACGAGGTTAGGGACGAGGGGACCCATCAAAGTGTCTGGGGCCGCCGGCCAAGCCAGCCCATTGGCCGCAACCCCTGCCTGGGCTGCAGCACCGTCCTCGAACATGGGCCATCCAAGGCCAATAACCGCGTTTGCCATGTTCCCAACGGGGCAGCCGTCGGCGCCGGATGGCGTCATTCCAAGGGCCCCATTGCCGTCTTCTGGAAGATTTGGTACTTTGCGACGCCGAGTTGCCGGGACGGCTATGGCAAGGACAGAGCAGCCTGGACATTTGGAAGTGATTTGGGAACGGGCAACCTAGCCACGAGAACGGCGAGGATCAGCATTGCTCTCCTGCCCTTGTCCCTAGGTACGGACAACCCCCACGACAAGACCCATTCAGCGATGACGGCGACGACAAATAACAGGCTACGACGTGACACACTGCCTCCGCCTGACTACTCGTACATTACGCCGCTCGCTCTACTCCCGGCACGTACCGGAAGGCCTTCCGGGACACCCAGCCCACCGGGTCTGTTTCCGTGCCATACGGCTGCGGTCTGGCAATCTCGTAGCATCGAGGACAGTCCGGGGGTCTCAGCCGCTGGTGCGCGAAGCTGACGGGTGCACACACGCGAAGCATGGGCTCATGGGCTCACCCCCTCCATCTGCGAAGGCTCCAGGGCTTCCATTTCCCCAGTGGAGACGGACGGCGGGGCCCCCAACACTAAGTAGGTTGTTGCTGGGTGCGCGCATGTCTGCATCGCACCAGCAGCGAGGTTGCCCGACGCAGAGAGGCAAACGCCCGTGTGCTGTGCGTGCGACGTAACCTTAGCCTGTGCGCCTTGTGCCCCCGTCATACGATCGTCTCACACGCAGTGCACCCGTTGGCTTGGGCTGTGACGACAGCGCAGAAGAAGAAACCAACAGGTGAGAGCGATGCGAGTTTGAGAAAAAAGCAAAGACCCGACCTGCTGGCTGGCCCGAGCCAAACGTGGCCGCGACTAATTAAGCCTCCACACGACGACTGCCACTCCCTTCTCCCCCCATGCCCATCCGCCGGCAACTCACACGCCCCCCCTCCCCCAACTCGAATTTAAAGACGAGCCCGAGTGAACACGCCCGTAGGAAAAGTTGAAGGTCTTCTAGTCCGTGAGAGTAGTACGAGATAGCCCAAGTCGCCCCTGCTTTCCCCGTTGCCGGAAGAAACGGTTGCTCTTGGCCCCCCCTCGACCGACCCAGCTGTCGCGACCGACTACTTGAATTTGACTCTACCCACCTCGCGCCATCCTGCTCCCACACTCTTCTTTCACTCTTGACGTGCGAATCAGCATACAGTCGTGGCATCATAATTACCGTGAAGCTTTGCAACTCTTCCCTTGACCTACTAGACCCCTTGATGCACCGATAAGCGTCGCCCTCGAGCTGCCCGCCGAATCCAAAGCGCCGGTCTCGCCGCACCCCGATCCCGGCTCCGGAGCCATCGCTGGCCCTCCCCCTCGTTGCCTAACGCGCCCTGCGTCCAGCGTCGACAACAGACAGACGATGCTGTCCTACGACAACGCCATGCCCGTCAACGGACAGGAGCCTGCGCCTAGCGCTTCCGTTCCAGCCGCATCGTCATCGTCCAAGACGTCATCGTCGGCCACGGCCAACGGCGCTGCCCCTGCGAAAAGCCAATCGCAGAAGCATCACATCTGGCTCGTTACCGGCCCGGCTGGGTGCGGCAAGACGACCGTGGCCGAGCACCTGGCAAATGCGCTCGAAGTGCCCTACATCGAGGGCGACACGGTATGTAGACGCTCTGTTGCGACGCGGTACGAACGGCAGACAAGTGCACGTGGGCTGATGCGAGTGACGCCGCAGTTCCATCCCAAGGCCAACATCGACAAGATGCGCAGCGGCGTCCCGCTGACCGATGCGGACCGTTGGGACTGGCTCGTTGCCCTGCGCGACGAGTCTATGCACCGCATCACCCGAGGGCTCGGGGGCGTTGTGGTGACCTGCTCGGCCCTCAAGCGCAAATATCGCGACGTGATCCGCGTCGCCGCCTACTACGACCACGACATTCTCGTCCACTTCATCTTCCTCAGCGCGCCCCCCGAGGTGCTTCTGCAACGAGTCTCACAGCGGCAGGGCCATTACATGGGCGCCAACATGGTCAAGAGCCAGTTTGACATTCTCGAGCGGCCCGCTCCCGACGAGACGGACGTCGTCAGCATCGACGTCAGCCGCACCATGGACGAGGTCAAGCAGGAAGTCCTGGCCATGGTGTCTGATATTGTCAAGGCTGACCACTAAGACGACGTGCCTAGACCGACAGTACTTCACAGTACGAAAGACGCATTCGTGACGGGGAAACATGGCGGGGTTCTGGCGTTTGTATTGCTTTACAAGACTTGACTCTATGGTTATTGGATCTTGCTTGTCTCTAGGGCTATGAGGCGCGGCGTTGTATAGAACGCTCACCCGCAAAGAGCCGCAACCAGCGCGGGCGTCTGCCCCCCCACTGGGTGGACGCCTTGCTACTACGCGCGAACGAGTCTCAAGGACCCGTCTGCTTTTGGATATTCCGCGGCGGCATTTACGGGCGATTGGACGGGGTTGAACGGCAGTGCATTGGTCGCACCACTCTGGGTAAGCAGGCGGCAGGCCGCGGGCCAATGCGGCGTTGAGATCAGAGCACACGGGGATGGAAGCCTGGGATGCGAGGACATCTACGTACACCTATCTTAGTTGTCAGCACTCCGTAGGTATGCAGCGAGCAGCGTCGAGCTGATAAATCCGTCTGCCAGCCAACGGCTTCTGTGGTGAATCGACGAGGGCATTGGGCGTCTTGCCCCCCGATGCCTTACTTCAGCCCCTTACGCAGAGTGAGCAAAACGAGCTTCACACTTCAGACCGACGTGCCCGTTAGACATATGCGGGATGGATGCGGCGGGATCTGCGCTCCTGCACACCCCGCAGACATGGGGTTTGCGTGATAGCAGGGCAGCACTTATAGCAACGCTGCTGCTAACAAAACCCCGGACAAGGGTTGGGGATGTGCTGCATGCGGGCTGTTCCAAAGAGGCAATGTGCCCAATGCCACGACGCCCGTCTCGCTCAGCAGTGCAGCGATGCGTTGTGTGCCCGTGAAACCCAAGTGCTATTTATACAGCCACCCGACATGTTTGTGCTGCCGTGCGGGCAGCCTTGCAGCAAGGGACAGGATTGAAGCGACGGGGGGACGTGCGGTCACGAGGAGCGGCATCAAACATCGTCAGCCCGGCCCCTGTCACCGGTGGTGCACACACGCAGCGGCGGAGGCATAGCGGCGTGGAACATGAGCAATGACGTGGATGCCCGTCGTCGACGTGGACACGCACCGAGCATAGGCACACAGAGCACGGACATGGGAAGCAGGGGCGCGTGCCGGCAAGTCAAGGGTGCCAACACGCGGTCCTGGTTGGGATGGTACAACTGTATTGGGTTTATGTTTCCATCTTCTTCTACTCGAAGCCTCGACGCACTCCGCCGGCTGCTGTGCTACCTCAGATGCATCACCATGACGTCGGGCTCCTCCACGACGCGGCGCACCACCTCGGCGGCCCGCGCCATGGTGGCTCCGTCGACGACGCGGTGGTCGGCGCTCCAGCTGAAGTTGCACACGTGCTTCTTGACGACGCGGTCCTGCTCGTCAAAGGCCGGCACGGTGCGCATGCGGCCGATGCCCAGGATGGCCACCTCGCGCTCGACGATGACGGGGCTCAGGTACGTGCCGCCAATGTTGCCGATGTTGGACACGGTGATGGTGCCGCCCGACATGTCGCCCGGCGTCAGCTTGCCCGCGTGGGCGAGCTGCTGTAGGCGCGCCAGCTCCGCCGCGATGGACACGATGTTGAGCGCGCCCACGTTCTTGATGACGGGCACCAGCAGGCCCTGCGGCGTGTCCATGGCGACGCCGATGTTGTGCTGCGACCGCATGATGAGCGCCGGCTTGCCGCCGTTGGCCGTGTCGGCGTCGACGCGCGCGTTGAGGATGGGGAACTGGTAGATGGCCAGGGAGACGGCCTTGATGATGAAGGGCAGGTACGACAGCTTCGTGGGCTGGTCCGGCGCGCCCGGCGACTGCGCGAGCACCTTGTTGAGGCGCCCTCGCAGGCCGACGAGGTCCGAGAAGTCAATCTCGTCGGCGTAGAGGAAGTGGGGGATCGTCAACGAGCGCGACATGGACTTGAACATCATCTGCTGCATCTGGCTGAGCGGCTGCCGCGTCTCCGTCTGCACCGATGTGTCTGCGGGCATGGCGGGCGAGCCAAAATATTGTTGTTGTTGTTGTTGAGGAGTGGCAGACTGCGAGTCTCTGCCCTGGACAAACTTGTAAATGTCCTCCTTGAGCACCCGCCCGTCTCTGCCGGTGCCATCAATGTCGGCAATGTCGACGTTCAGCTCCTTGGACAAGTGTCTGACGGCAGGCGTCGCCAGCGCCGCCATCTTGCCCTTGGGCTTCTGCGTCCCCTCCCCGCTCGGCGCGCTACTTTGGGCAGGAGTCGCATCGCTGCTCTTCTGCTCCGATGCTGGTCGCGGCGGCGCCGGAGCCGCGGGCTCGTCCTTGGCCGGCTCCGCCTCGCCCTCGATGTCGATGTCGACAAACGCCTTGCCCACCTTGGCCATCTCGCCGGCCTCGTAGTAGAGCTTCTTGACGGTGCCGGTGAAGCGACTCGTAATCTCGACGGACGCCTTGTCGCTCTGCACCTCGCACAGCGGCGAGAACTCCTCGACGCGTGCGCCCTCCTCGACGAACCACTGGATGACCTCGCACTCGACGATGCCTATTGTGGTTGGTGGTCCCGGTCAGCCTCGAGCTCTCGCTCTACTCGACGCGCCACCCATCGCAAGCACTCACCTTCGCCGATATCAGCCAGTAGCACCGGCTTGACGGCGCACAACCGTCTCGACTCCGTGAACCATCGCGGCGCCGGCCCCGCCAAGCTGCTGCCCCTCCCTATAGCCTTGCCCACGGCCCTCGAGGCTTGTAATTGCCTGCGCAACACGCGGGATCCTCGCTGCAGAAACATATTTGCCAGGCAGTTGTCTTCTGTCGGACGTGCAGAGGGAAAAGTATCCCCCACAGGAACACGAGCGGGCTTGGTGGGCGGAGGGAGAGGAAAGCAGCCAGAGGCACAGTCCCAAGGCCGAAAGTGTATGGCTTCAGTCGGCATTGCGTCGTCGGTCCTTGAGCCGCCGCGGATAACCGAAGTCCGGGGGAGACGGCCCAGGGTCAGCACGGCCCACTAAAAAGTTGGTGGCCTTATCACTCTTGTCGGACGGGGCCCAAGTTTTCGGGCTCCGGACTCGCGGTCCAGGGTAATTAGGCGCCAGTCAAATTGGCGTTCTAGAGAGCTTGGCTTGTCACCTGCGCGATCGATCGTGAAATTAACGAAGGCCAAACGACAACAGTCACCACGGTCGACACGCGCCATGCCATCGCGGAGGCTCAACCTGGCACTTGCCGGCCTCGCGGCCAGGCCAACGCTCGCCGACTGCGTGTACTGCCAGTGGCGGCGCAGCTTCACCGCATCTGCGCTCCGTGCCGCAAGGACCGACAAGCCTGCGGCGGGCGCGTCCTTGGACCCCGAGGGGGAGGTCAAGGGAGCGCCCATCGAGGCGCCGAGGAGCTACGGCAAGCGTGTCGAGGGCAGCTTCGTGCCGAAGCCGCTGCCTCGGCCGATTGGAATGCCGCTGCCGCCCAGGGCTGGCGAGAACACCGGCATCGACCACCGGACGCTGAAGCAGCGGCGTGAGGATTTCGTCGACTACGACAAGCACATAAGACGGCGCCAGGAGCTGTAGGTGGCCCCTCGTGACGCAAAGCACTGTTCGTTGCTAACGTCGTATCCTCGCCCAGGACCGCCCAGATATCCAGGCCCTACTTCCGCGACTGGGGCAACCTGCAGTTCCACAGCGGCAAGTCCTTCATCGCGCCCCCGCGCCTCTTCAAGGCCGAGCTCTCCCTCTTCTTCCCCAACCTCTTCGGCGAGACGCTCCTCAAGACCGACAAGGAGCCTCGCGACACGACGCCGCTCCTGACCGGCCGCGCCTCGGTCGTGTCCATCTTCAGCAGCCAGTGGGCCGAGCGGCAGGTCGCAAGCTTCACGTCCAAGGAGGCCAATCCCGCGCTGCACGAAGTCCTTGCTCAGCACGGCAAGCTGGCGCAGGTCGTCAGCGTCAACTACGAGGACAACGCCGGCAAGGCTTGGCTCGTCAGGCTGTTCCGCGGGTCCTTGCGCAAGAGGTTTCCCGAAAAGGACTGGGACAAGTATTTCCTCGTGCGCAGGGGCATCACCGATGGCATCCGCGAGTCTATCGGCCTACTCAACAGCAAGGTCGGCTACACATACCTCGTCGATCAGCACTGCCGCATACGGTGGGCTGGCAGCGGAGAGGGCCACCCGGACGAAAAGGACGGCCTGGCCAAAGGCCTTTCGCGACTGGTCGAGGAGATCAACAAGGAAGGCTCTGGGCCAGCGACGGCACGGGAGAAGCTTCCCGGAAAGCCGCATCTGAGAACTTCAACCGTATAAATCCATAACGCCTCACGAGTGTGGTCAGCCTCGATATAGACATGAGCGACCATGGCTCTGCCTGATAGTGTACAAGACCATAGATACAATAACGCTGATACCCCGCTAAAACGCCGTTACACATGCGAAGTGGTGGGATCGGTCCCCATCCAAAGTCTCCCTCGACCTATAGCAGCCACCAAAACAAGATGAAACACGCCGCAATGAAGCACCCCATTATGATGCCGTCCCTCCTCTTCTTCGCCGATATCCTTCCAATCAAGGTGTTGATGCCAGGCACGTGGCTTGCCGCCATGGTGATCCTGCGGTTGATGCTCGACAGCGTCTCACGCTGCAGGACGAAGCTGTCGTTGACAGCATATGCCTGGCTCAGTACGCTGTCCGTCATGTTGTGGCTGTTGTCGATGCGGTTGCGCTCGTTGAGCATGTACTCGGCCTCAGCTGCCTCGGGGTTGTTGGCGTGGTACTGGTCGATGTCGGAGCGCACATTGGTCAGGAGGTTGGCCCGATCGCGCGTTTGCTGGACGGTGCCGCGCAAGCGCGTGAGGTCGCGTTTGTGAGCCGAAAGCTTCTCGCGCAGAAGAGACAGATTGTTTTGCTTGAGGGCCGACGACGTGAGGGCGGCCTCGGAGTCGAGCAGCCGGGCGAGTTGGGAGATGACGGATTCGCGCTGCGTTTGCTTGTTAGTCGGGCTGCCGACATGTTATCCGGGTATTTTCGAGGCTCACCTTTTCCAATAGCTCCTCAATCTTTGCCTCTGTGTCGCGCTCCTCATCCGTCGGCTTTGGTGGAATGCTTGCCGCTGCCGAGAACTGCGAATACGTGTGGAAGAGGTTCTCTGTCTGTGGCAGCCGAGGTCAGGTGTTGCGTCACAAAGAAGCCATGTAGCCATGCATACCTGAGTTTCCAATGCCCTAGCTTGCTGCCGCAGATGGGCCCAGCCGCCGCTTCCAGACGGCGCAGACATGCTGGTGGCGAGGGTCAATGCGATAGATGGAGTCCAGGGAGACGATGCCAGTCCAACCTGGCTCTGGATCCAACTACCGTACGGCTGGCTTCGTCACAGGCAACCCAAGACGTGGCAGAATGCTTTCACCGCCCGAGGAGCAGCGGACTATCGAAGCACGGGACCATGCACGTGATCTCTCAGAAAATCAAAGCTGCCCCGCTAGTGGGCCAATCAATGGCCGTGAAATCTGCCATGTCTGCGCACACAACCAAAACCCTAGGGCAAATTTTCACCGCTCGGCAGCTAAATTCTCGAAGGGCTACGATCCATCGCGAAACGGACGGTCAAGATCGAGGCTGACTTTCTTACTCACGCACTCGTCGACACACTTCGCACATCACCCATCGAAGACCATCAAGATGGTGAGTTCACGCAGCCCTTCCCCGCCTCGATGATGTTACAATATTCTTCACCTGCGGCCGCGCCTCTCCCCGACGTTCGATGTTATTTCAATTGCTGCGCACCACCACTCCCGACGACTCCGAAGAACAAGCCGCCCCCCCGCCATCGCCCGCCAAAACTCATAGCAACGATAAGGAACATGTCGCTGACTAGTGCTGTAGTCGTCGGGCAAGGTTAAGGCTGTCCAGCTCTGGGACAAGAGCAAGGATGATTTGACGAAGCAGCTCGCCGAGCTCAAGACTGAGCTGGGCCAGCTCCGCATCCAGAAGGTCACCTCTTCGGGCTCCAAGCTGACCAAGATGTGAGTACGCACTCCTGACGGCGTGACCGCTGTGTCGCGCCGTGGATGAGCGTACGGAGGTGCTGACGAATGTACTCTGCAGCCACGATCTGCGAAAGTCGATTGCCCGGGTCCTGACCGTCATCAACGCCAAGCAACGCTCTCAGCTCCGCCTGTTCTACAAGAACAAGAAGTACGCCCCTCTCGACCTCCGTTCCAAGCAGACCCGCGCCATTCGCCGCCGATTGTCGCCCGAGGACAAGGCCCGCCAGCTAGAGAAGACCAAGAAGCGCAGCACGCACTTCCCCCAACGAAAGTTTGCCGTCAAGGTACGATACACCTGAACCCCGGACAGCTCCCCTGCAATGACCATGGGGAGCCGCTCTATTTCTGCAAAATGGTGGTCCTGCTGACACTAATCATCACAGGCCTCTGCCTAAGCGTGTGCAGTGCTTGAGGAGTCGCGGGTAGAAGGGAATGGGATATCGAGGCGTGGCGTGCTTTTTTCTCTGAACACAAAAGGCTTCGAAATTTGCATCGCATGGCTCTGGGGAATCTCGGTCTGATTTGTACTTATTTCCCGGTTTGGGCCTCGTTCTGGGGGGCGAGGTGCCGTCCATGATGGGCCGCTCGATCAGCAGCCTATAAATCAAAAAAATGAGGTCATGATCACATCTTTCTGCCACTATTCGAAACTCATGTGAAATATTGTTTGGTCCTCATTTTCTGTTCGTGCCGGCCGCAATTGACATTTGGACGTCCAGCAAACGATTCCTACGCTTTTCATGGATCGGCGAATGGCCCATCATGGCTGACAGCATGGTGCCGGGGCCTCTGATTCACACCTTGCTACCCAAGATCCAAGTGTGGACATGTCGAATTGTGTCACCTTTGAAGAGGCTATGAGGTCCCATCCATTCTTGTGGCAGGTGATTATCAAGGTATGGAGAAGCAGAGCGAAGTCGACCAAGGGCAACGATTTACATGTTGCTCGTTTTCCACGGCAGACATCTTTTGAAAGTCAGCCTATGACTACCTGATTTCGCTCAAGATGTGACACAAGTTCTTGACTTGACAACGGCTCGATCTGCGCTCCTCTGCCCTGTCATATCTCGTAGTCGAATAATCGGCTCCTTTGTCTCCAGCCGCTGACAGATACATTGGGACCAATCCATGTGGTATAGATCATCGTCGGGTATACAAACACTAGCTAATCGACCATCATGCTCCAAAGAAAACAGCCCATGCACACCTTGTGCTTGTTTTTGTCGTCCTCTTCACATCGCTCCAAGGCTGCCCCAACGCCACCCAACACCCACAACGGGCCATGTGCGATCCCAGAGTTGATAATGCCGCAAATGCTGTCGCTTCCCATCGCAGCAAAGAAAGAATCTTCCTCCCCCGCCGACATGTTCACTTGTTCTGCCATCATCACAGTTGTTGGTCAATAATGAGACCGTTGACGTGATCCTCAATCAGCTCCAAGGTGTCAGCGTCGCGTGGCAGCGACGATGCCTTGCCCTTGCCTTTGGCTGTGCCCTTCTTTGGCTTTGACACCTTTTGCGTCTGAACCTTGATCTTTGCGTTGTGAAGAAGGGCGTCCACTTCTGCGGGTCTGTCCTTGTGGTTGGTGCCCATGTGCCTCCGCAACTGATCCAGTCTGTGAAAGTCCTTACCACAGAGCTGGCATTCATGCATACCCTTGACATTATGCGTTCTCCGGTGCTTCGAGAGGTTGGACGACTCGCTGAACCGCTTGTGGCATATCTCGCACTCGAGGGGCTTATCACCGGTATGAGTCCGCTCATGCATGGCTGTCCCGGGATTAGCTTCTGCTTTGCACTCAAGGAGAGACGACTAGGAGCTTACTGAGGGCACTTTGCTGCTTGAAGGCACAGCCACAGCCTGGATACTTGCACACCCAGGGGGTCTCTCCGGTGTGAATCCTCATGTGCTGATCCAGGGCTTGCTTCGCCGACAAAGCTGCTCCGCAGATAGTGCACTGAACCGGTTTGACTAAAGAAACCGTTAGCCTACTTGTACCACACCAATCACCGAGAAGTCGTCGCGATACTCACATCCTGTGTGCACTTGCATGTGTCGCTCTACTTTGCTCCGTTGGGTGAAGCACGTATCCCTCGTGCAATTTGCCCATCCACACCTGAAGCCACCGCGAACCTTCTTGAGCTGCTTGAGATGGTCCAGTTTGCAATGCTTCTGCAGCTGCTCATCGTCGTCGAAGCGCTTGCCGCATATGCTCTCACCGCTACCAACCACCCAGCGGCAGAGAAACTGATCATCTTGCGCCAGTACCTGGGGCTTTGTCCCATTGACGGGGCTCTTGGACTTTATAACAGGGCCAATTTCTCCACCGTCGGCATCGGAATGCAGGGGCGAGGGAGTAGCGAGAGAAGAAGGTGTCGTCGATAGCGAGGGGCCCGTTGACAAATTCGTCAACGGCGAAGGCGACGAGGAGAAGTGCTTGCCATAAGTCAAATGGCCGCCCACATGACATTCTGCGTGTGTTCGCTCTTGGTGAGAAGCGGAACAGTTTGCGTCTGCTCGAGATTGAGATGGCCCCGAAAACCTGAGCTGCTGAGCATGCAGCATCAGAGCTGGCTTGTGCTCTTCGAAGATATGATGAGCAAAGCCATCTGGGTCCTGGACCGGGAAGCCACACTCATGGCTCTGAAGTTGGGACAGGTAGGGATCTGTGACATCGTCGTTGGGGCTGAACTTTGGCAACGTGCACCTGGAGATGAATTGGGCCGGATCATTCGCCACGCAGTTGCCATTATGGGCCAATCCACGGGATGGGTCGTGATACTGCATAATGTGATTCGCAAGGGCGTACTCAAAGGCCATCCGAAGTGGTTGGTGTGAGAAATTGTCGGGCCCGTTGGTGAAGAGAGAGTCCATTGAGAGACTGCCGCAGGGTATGCTCTGAGGAAGTCCCATGTATGCTAGCGGTCCGTTTGGGGTTGGTGGCGGTGCTGCGAGCGAAGAGTGCATGAAGCTCCCTGGCATCATATGTAGCTGATTCTCGCCGAACGAGGCCAGGGCCGCTGCCGCCGCCTTGTCGGTGTCGGATATAGCGGCGGATGCCATTTGCTCGCCAGTGGTCGTCTCTGTCAGGCAAGCCTCGTCCGTGCAGGGATGGCTGGCACCCTGGCAAGCCTCGTCGAGACAGAGCTGGGGACTGCCGCAGGCATCATCATCGCAGCAGACGCCGTGGCCAGTATCGCCACACTGACTGGGGCAGCTGCCTTCGCACGCAGAGCTGCACTCCGACGCACAGTCGTCATCCCTACAGAAGCCAAAATTGCCGGCGTGTAGACCCGAGTTGTCCAGAGCCGAGTCGTTGAAGAGATGCTCCCATGAATATGTCTGGTTATGGCCCAAGGGTGGCGGCGCTGCGGCCGCGCTTGACGCGCCATGTTGCTCCACCATATTGGTATGACTGTGGTTCCGCATGGTACTGGCGGAGGCATGGGACTGTATTTGTTGGGCGTAGTTGCCTTGAAGCTTATCATCATGTCTGGGCAGGTGGAAGTGGTGATGATGGTCGAGGCAGGAGTCGTCGTGGATGCACGACTCAAAAGGGTCCAGAACGTGAGAGAGGTTGTTACCCGAGGCCATGAGGGAATCGAAGTCGAGCGGCATGTGTGCCATGTCGCTGGCGGACGAGCCGGTTGCGTCCATGTGAGCATCGTAGGTCAAGTGTGAGCCATCCATGATGGGCAGGTATGCGCCAAGGGCGCAACGGCGAGGTCGGCCAAAGTCCCCGCGATAAATGTGATTAAGAGGAGATTTTGTAGAGGGGGGAGGTAGAGGCAGTCTTGTTGATGCTGATGACGAGCAATGGCCATGAGCACAGGGACGAAGACGAAGTTGAAGCTGGCGACGAAGACTGCGCCGGTCCGGAGGCTGGCAGCGTGGCAAGAGTGACTGACAAAGGAAGACCCTGACGTTCTATGGCAAGTCTTGGTTGCACTCTGCGAGCTCGCGATACATGTCTGCTCCTAGGTGCGGCGCTCGGAGACGAAGACAGACTGCGCTGGTGTGACGGGGACTGATGAAGAGACGATGACCGTGTGAGTCGGGACACGGCCAACGGAACAGAAAGATGAGGACGAAATGCGAGTAGCTAGCCGAGGAGGAAAAGACGGCAAGGTTGGACGACAGAGCGAAGCAGCCAAGAGGGCGTGCTGACACCAGCTGGGCAGCGCAAACGCAGCCACGACCAGCGCTGTGGGCAGTCGTTGTTGCCCAGATTCATTGAGCGGCTGAGAACCCGGATGGTCAAGGTCGGCCAGACCCTCGCAGAAAAAGGTGCCCACCAGGCCTTGGAGGGGCAAGCACGTTATGACCCGCACCTGCCCAGCCCGTCCTTCTCCGGGCTTTTCCAAACGTCGCTAACCACATGCCGTAAGGCTGCAGCGGCCCACCAAAGGGCGGCTCTTGCCCACGTTCCTTGGACGGCACCGCCGCCGCCCGTTGCATCTAACTCAACAGCGGCGATGCGAGGACGAGGCAGGTACAAAGGTTAAACTGTCTCACCGCGGCCGTAGTTCCGTTTAACGATGCGAGTAGTGGCATCAAGGCTGTGAGCATACTGACGGACCGACAGCTTTCCACCGACCTGGCTCGGTAGCTGCTCAGTCACTAGCCAGACATGTCTGCGCTCCCCCAATGAGCACGTTTTCCCTTTCGGGTGGAGTGCAATCTTCCTGAGATGCGAGTCCTATACCTGATCTTCTTTTGCTGACATTGCAATCTAATCCTCTGTACTCCGTAGTTGGCAAATGAACGAGGCTCCGCTTGACAGTCGTTGCTTTTCTTGCTCTCTCGACCTACTCGTCATCGTTTCCGGCGCCCATGACTGGCTCATGATTGCCCACGCGTGGAGGCTATGCGGGACCTCTACTCAGCGGCGGGGTTTGGGGATCAGCACAGCATTATGTTGGTCTTGTTGTGGCACAAAGTAACCATCGGCTTGCATCTCCTACTCAACAAGTAACTCCAGTAACGGTCAAGTTAAGTGAGTGAGGATGCCTGAAAACAAGAATGTATATTAAAAGAATACCAAGATGATAAAAGACCAGAGCTAGTAGAATCGTGCCCGCAGACGTTTGCTATAGGGTAGTCACCCCACGCGCGTCCGCTCTACGGTCTACCCCGCCTGCCTTCCACATCTCCACCCAGGGGGGGGGGCCTAAGCTCGCCGATTCCCCGACTGACGTCCGCAGCTAAACCCCCAATGACATCCTCACCGTCAACCTCAGTTTTCGACTCGTCGCCAAGCCACAGAAGCTGACGTGGTTTGATCCATCCTTGCAACGAAGAAACACCGCAGCTCTGCTCCCATGCGACTCCTCAGCCTCCCCACATCTGAGTAAGAGGCCTCGAGCGCATCCCGTCCGACAGCACCAAACAAGGGTCCAGCGCATCACTCGATCTCCAGCAACGCACTCCGGACGAAGCTCCGGGCCAAGCGCAGCATCCACCCCCGCGTCATGGGCAACATCTGCGGCAAGGAGGACCAGGACGCGCCCCCGCCCGGCCGCCTCCTCGGCTCTGCGCCCCCCTCGCGGAAGACCTCGTCGGTCCCCAAGAAGGTCGGCGGCCCGGCACGGACGCTCGGCGGCTCTGCGTCTGCGCCCTCCTCGGGCGACTCCCCGTCTGGACCAGCGGCCCAAGACGATGCGCGGAGGAGAGCAGCCGAGGCAGCAGAGGTTCGTTGAGCAGCCACCGGAAGACGTCCTTGTCCCTTTTCGCTGGCAATACTGACATGGACAACCGTAAAGGCCCGCGCACAGGCAGCCAACAAGGGCGGCAAGCTGCACAGCCAACTGTCCGCCCAGAAGAAGCAATCACGCTCCGACGCGCTCAAACAGGTCAGCGAGCAAGAGCAGCGGACCCGCGACGCCGATGAAGCTGCACGAGCGCGCAACTGGGACTAGGCCTAGAGCTTCCAGTCGGATGGCCAGTTGCGCGACGACGAGGGCGTAGAATAGCAACGATTTGTCTGGCACTCGTGCGACGGGCGGTCGTCGAGGCATTCTACAAGGCGAATGGTGGGTTTTTTCTTTTTGGCTGAGCGATTCATTTGAAGCAATCTATGATACAAGCTGCGCGGGTTAAAATTCTGTCGCATCGAAGCGAGATACAAGGACTTGAAGAGGTTAGGACGAGCAGCCCGAGGCACACACGACATCACCTCGCATCAATAGAGGCGCGTGCCACGTCTCTGTCCCGAGTTTGAACAAGCCAATGCGCCTGTTTTCATAGCAAATTGAGGAGCAATAAACGGCATTGCTAAACATTGCAAACCCAGTCGCCCTGATGCTTTCAACCCTGCGCCAAGCCATATGACATCATATCCGCCGCTGAGAGAAGCCGACCTTGTTCGATATCCCGACAGTTCCTTCGCTTTGTGACACATCCCTCGAGATGCTATGCCGCCCATTAGGTGACAGTGTATCTTCCGCTAGTGGGCGCTCTGCTGTCTGCATCCACTGCCGCGATGGTTGCCTCCTTCAGCAGTCTTGTCATCTCCGTCAAGGCCGAACTGACGGCCACCTCGGTGTCACCCTCAATGAGAATGTACAGCTTCGCGTCGCCGTTGGGGGGCACCTCCTTGCCGGCGGGATAGAAAGATCCCTTGGTCGTAATGGAAGTGCCGGTCGAGTCGAGGATCTTGGCCACATTCGTGCGGTTCGTGACCGCCCATCTTGCCTTTTGCGGGAAGTCGTTGATCTCGAGCGTGGCGTGGTAGGCACCAGCGTCAGGGCCCTTGTTGTCGATGGGCTGGCCGGAGCGAAGCTGGCCTGTCTTGCCCAAGCGGCTATTGATGGCGCTGACGGCCGAGCTGACCTTGTCGAGAGGGTCCTTGGATTTGTCCACAATCGCGGGAGCTTCGGTCGCAGCTTGGACGGGCTTGACTTCTCCTCCTTCAACCTTGGGGCTGTCGCGGGATTGGACGGCAGACACGGCCGCCTTGATTGCGTCGACTGCCTTCTCACCCTTCTGGTCCTCCTTCTTCTCCTCCTTGTCGTCGTCTTCCTCGCCCTCGGCTCTATGTGTCCTGCGCTGCAGCTGGCGAGCAGCTTCACGCTCCTGATCCAGGCGATCGAGACCCTTGCCGCCAAAGCCCGACGTGTCTTTGGCCTTGCCAGACTTGACCTTGTCCCGATGCGCCTTGCGCATCTCTTCCAGTTGCTCCGGCACAGGCTGTCCGCTCTGTTCCAACGCCTTGGCGATTCCTGGGGCACAGTTTTCCTGCTCAGGCGTCACAAACGTGACAGCTACGCCAGTGTTTCCAGCACGACCGGTTCGGCCAGCTCGATGGACGTAGTCTTCCATGTGGTTGGGAGCATCGTAGTTGATAACGAGCATCAACTGCTTGACATCCAGGCCACGGGCAGCAACAGACGTGGCGATCAGGACGGGAATGATGCCCCTCTTGAAATCCGAGATGGTCGAGTCCCGGTCAACCTGATCTTTGCCGCCGTGGATGGACATGCAGGGATATCCCTTCAGCAACAGCTCTTTCATGAGACTGTCGGCCTTTTCTTGCCGTTCGACGAAGATCAGGGAGCGGGCGTCGTCGGCTTCCATGTAGAGCTCGCCTAGAAGTCCCAACGTACGTAGGAACTTGGAGTCCTCGTCACGTACCTCAACAATTTGCTCAATCTCCTTTGCAACGACGCTGCGCCCACCAACGGTGATCTCTATCGGACTCGTCAAGACTTTCTTGGTAAGAGAGTCAATCAGTCTCGGCATCGTCGCGGAGAAGAGAATGGTTTGCTTGTCCGGCCGCATGTTGGCAAAGATTTTCATCACTTGAGGCTCAAAGCCCATGTCGAACATCCGGTCAGCTTCGTCGAGTACCACATAAGTGACTCTCTTGAGGTTCGTGACCCGCCCCTGATTGGCGGCCAGGAGATCAATCATTCGGCCCGGAGTGCAGACGATTATCTCGGCACCACGCTTGAGGTCAGCGATCTGGTCTCGGACTGGAGCCCCGCCGTACGCACAAACTGCGCGGAGGCCCATGATCTTCAAGAACGGCTTGCAGTCCCGATGAATCTGGGTGGCCAGTTCTCGTGTCGGCGTCATGATGAGACCAACTGGGCCATCCATGTCCTTGATGGGAGGCTGGTCCATGATGTGTCGAAACATTGGCAGTAGGAATGCGACGGTCTTGCCGGAGCCAGTCTTGGCCACCCCAACGACATCCCTTCCTGACATGAGGGCCGGAATAGCTTGCATCTGGATGGCTGTGGGCTGCTCGTAGCCCAGGCCACTGATGACGTCCAGGGTCTGACGTGTGAGACCGCATTGCGCCCACTTTTGTACTGGCGTCGGAACGTCCTTGCCCTTGACTTTGATGTCGTCAAGCTCCAGTCGCAGGTCCGCCACCTCACTTTCCGAGAGAGAGCTCAATTCGGCGGGTTCCGACCAAAAGTTTTTACGGATTGGCTCAAGGTCGAGTTTGCTGTAATCCGTGATGGGAATATCCTTCTTCTTACGCTTGTTGGCCATGGCAAGGATGCTGTCCGCGTTGCCGGCTCCTTCGGCGTCAAAGATGTTGTCATCGCTGAAATATGCTTCAGGCTCCTGCGCCTTAATTGAAGCACGGCTAGGCTGTGTTTGTCTCTTTGCTTCCTTGTGCTCGAGATCGGCCATGTAGGCATCAAGTGCATCTTCTTCCTCTTCGTCGACGTCCATCGGCTCAGGCACGGCTGCCGGCTCAGAAGGCTCCGGCTTGGCGGGCTCACCGTTCATGACAGGGACACCGCTCATTTCCTGATCGGGCCGTGTGTCGACTTCCACCGTCGCTTCATCGCTGGTTTGCTCCGCCTGGGTTTCTGCTTGCAGGCGTCGCTCATGAGCGGCACGGGCGGCAGCGACAGCTTCTTCTTCATCTTCAGCGATGTTGTCACCAGAGTCATAGTCCTCGTCCTGGTCGGCCCAAGGAGTATCATCGGCCTCTACCAAGAGGGCAGGGAGCTTTGTGAGCTTCCGCTGGCCGGTATCTTCCTCGTCGAGGTCAATCTTGCGCTTGGTGGGGAGCTTGTCGCTCTCTGCCTGAGCCTTGCCAAAGCCGAAACCACTGGCTTTTTCGCGGTTGGCCGGCAATGCCGACGCTTTTCGAACGGGGTCAGCAGAGGCCAACGAGCCGAGTGGCGGAGCATTCTTACTCGTATCAGCTTGCTTGGTCGGCGGTTGAGCGGATTGCCCTGACTGGACACTGACTGATCCTAACACGGGTTTGGAAGAGTCGTGAGAGCGCGCGGCAGCAGACTTCTTGGCAATAGATTTTGGATCAAACTTGCCCGCGTACGGCTGTGAAGGAGACGCGAGACCGGTGACATCGGCAGTGACAGGTGAGATGACGGACGAAGCAGCGGGAGAAGCGGAGCCTGGCGATGCTATGCTTGCCTTCTTGTCCATCTCAGCGAGAAGCCTGATTGCTTGAGTCATTTCACCAGGTGTCTTGGCCTGCTGCTTCAGACTCTCAGTCTCTTTCTTTTTCTTCCATGCCTCGAGCTTGGCAAGACGCTCAGCCTTCTTGTCGGCATCGGATTGGGGCACGTTGGCCTTGACATTTTGTCCCTGTAGCGCATTGTAAGTCGTGGTTCCCGGCGCCGGAGCAGGAAGAATGCGAACCTCATCGGGCCTGACCAGGGCAGTATCTCCAGGCGGGGGCCTTTGGTGGTTGCTGCGCGTAGACGAGTCAGCTGTTCCCTCACGACGTGAGGAGGCCCTGTCGCGAGCTTCGTCGCGGCTCTTGTAGCTTGTGTTGCTGTCACGGCTTCGGTTCCGCCTGCGGTCTGGCGATCGGGGTCTGGTTCCGTATCTGTCGCGGGATCTGCGTCGTTCCCTGTGGTCTCGATGGTCGCGAGAGTCACGGTGATCGCGGTGGCCGCTTCGGTAGTAGTCATCATCTCGCCGCGCCGGAGAGCGCTCTCTGCGGCGAATCAAGTCTCGGTCGCGGCCTTGTCCGCCTCGATCACGGTGATGGTGCTGATTGTCGACGATTAGATGGGGAGGAAGGAAGGAAGCTAGGCGACTAGGGCTCCTCACATCAGGGCTGCGCGACCTGCTGAGCCGGCGGTAGTCCCTTCCATCATCACGTCGGTCTCTGTCCCGCCGGTCATCATGCTTGCGCTGTCGGCGCGAGCCGTCTTGG
This sequence comes from Tolypocladium ovalisporum, assembly GCA_024340015.1. Taxonomy (NCBI): domain Eukaryota; kingdom Fungi; phylum Ascomycota; class Sordariomycetes; order Hypocreales; family Ophiocordycipitaceae; genus Tolypocladium; species Tolypocladium ovalisporum. Next base: position 6,061 of record JALHBZ010000185.1, on the reverse strand, counting down.
CTTCCTGCAGGAGCTGGTGAGCGCGAGTCTCTTGGCCGAGCCATGGTGGTCTCGCAAGCTCAGAAAGACGCTACGTTGTGTGTGTGTGTGAGTAGTACTTTTTGGCTGCAGTCCCAGGGTTGGGCCAGGTCCTCTACGTCGAGGTGCGTCGGGCGCGCGTGCACAGGTGGAGGCGACCCACAGGGCGCGCCTGGGCGGGTTGAGGGAATCCGATTGCTGCGGTTTGGCTGCGGCGGGTCAGGGGCTCAGCTGACGGGCGGCTTCACTGCGCAACGCGGCGTGGTCGTGGCTGCGCTGGTGATGGCGACGTTCGACCGTCGATGAATGATTCAAAGTGTTTGATGTCCAGGCTCGGGACGACCAGGCTCGAATATGGAGTGGGGCTCCGAGGACCGTGGTTTTCCCTGCCAATCAAAGACCGCGGGGATGGCTCGCTAGTCCAGATCGGGTGGTGCCGCCCACTTCCGCTGCCTCAGTGTACGAGTACAGGTACAGCGTCGACGTGCGATTTTGCAAGACGCTGCAACTCGCCCCCAATTTCACGAAGCGGGCGTGACAGCCAGGGCCAGCAAAACAATGGCTGCGCTCGTCAGCTATGCCAGCAGCGATGATGAGGGGGACGAGAAGCCGCAGCCGCAGCCGCAGCCGCAGCGACAGGTTGAAACAGCACAGGTGCGCTGCAGACTTTGGTGTTGACTGCGTCATCCCTTGACTCTTGCTCACTCACACGTTCCAGCCACCGAAAGAGGCCGCTTCAGTGACGACTGAGAGTGACGAGACCCAAGCCAAGCCAGGTGAGCAAGTTGCATTGTCTGAGCGGTGTCCCAGTCTTCACCTCGCAGGTGGACTAACGTATTCCTTAGCTACGGCAGCGGCGCCTCCTCCTCCTGAGCCTCCCCTGATCACTGAGCCTGTTGCCCAAAGCGCAGTTCCGTTGGGACCATCACTACCACCCATGGGCGCCTCTCCTATAGGCAGTGACGTTGATCAGGCTGAAGCCCCAGCATCGCCTTACTCTACCAACCGCGCCACCATCCATGATCTCACCCTCCCGTCAGTCCCCAATCTGGATATCCCGCCGTCCCCACCCGGGTCACCGCCCCCACGCGTCAGCAAGACGTTTGACCAGTTCCTCATGCTCAAGAAGAATGGCACGCATTTCAGCAAGAAGCTCGAGCAATCTACAGCGCTGCGGAATCCGAGTGTAATGGATAAGCTGCTGGAATTTGCGGGGCTCGATGCGCAACAGCAGTACGAGACGACGGTGTCGCACGACCTCTGGGATCCCGCGGCATTTCCCGAATCAGCCTTTGTGGAAAAGCTGCGGAAGAGCCGGGAGACGCTTGCCAAGGAGAGGGAAGCCGACAGGTCAGGCGGTGGCAGAAGTTCCATCGACTTTGTGCCTCCTGTGACCAACAGCGCGGGCACATCGTCTGGCGCTGGTGGCCTTGCAAGGGGTGAGAAGCGCAAAGGCAGCTGGAAGTAAAGCAGGCGGAATCAAACAAGTTTTATGTTGACCTCCGATCTCGGGTCTTGAAGAGCACTGGAGGTCTTGTACAATAGGACTCGAGAGGCGCGCACCAGGCGAGTCGATCGAAAGAGGCAGCACGAGATAGGAGCGCTGGCTTGAAAATGCATTCAACATTATATTGGACTTTGCTAGCATTGTATAACAAGCGCATCGAGGTATCATGAATCCAAATGCGCCACTGCCTGCGCTTCTTAACTGCACCATCGTGTCCAACCCGGGCAAGCCGCCCATACACCAGAGTCGTACAAATGCTGGCAAGAGCATACATCAAAGACGTCAATCTAAACCCAGAGCAGCCAGCCGCATCGCAACGCATAGAAAAAAGGCCCCTTCGTATCAAAATAATCGTTCTGTCGTACGTCGCGCCCGGCTCGGCGTATAGGTGTGACTTTAGCTGGTGCACTTGAGGTTGAAGGCACTGCCAAGCGTGTTCTTGAGGATGGAGCCAATGTCAATCTCGACGGTCTGGTTGGCGCTCGCTAGGGCAGTTTGGAAATACGGAATATTCTGGCCCCTGTTGTCAACATTGACGCCCAGCAGCTTGAAGGGAACGATGCCGTTCTCGCAGTAGGGCTTCTTGGCGATGATGCCGAGGATTGCAACCTGATCCAACTCGGCAGAGATGTCGAATGAGTTGATGCCGGGGCGGAGAATCAGATTGTCGATGGTGAGGTTGCCCAGATTCTTGCCATCAGCGAAGTTGGCGAAGGTAGCAGTGCCCTACACGGACTATCAGCAACACACTCTCAAGCGTCAACGTATAAGCGAATACTCACAATGTCCAGAGTAAAGTGGGAGGCATTGGGGATCTCGGCGGTGCCCTTGAAGTTGGGCTTGCCCTTGGACGCCCCGATGTCGACGCTGCCGTTGAGGACTTTGGTGCCCTTGAGAAGGTTCAAGCCAGCCAGATTGAGAATCTTGACAAAGTCGACGTCGGATTTGCGATTGAGGCCCGCAGGCTGGACCTTGGTCTTGCCGGCAATTCTGACGCGCAGGGTCTCGTTCTGGAAAAAGGCAACGTTGAACTGCTTGAAGGCATCCATGTCGGTGATCTGCATGTTCTGGCTGACGTTGACGGTCTGAAACTTGTCGGCATTGGTGGCGGGGAACTTGATAGTGGCAAAGGCCGGGGCGCCGCTGACATCCTCGAGGCTCATGGTGCCCTCGAACGGGTCGATGTCGGCATGGACAGTGCCGTCAGTGGTGATGGTGGAGTTGATCTGCATTGTGTACGAGTCTGTCTGAGTGTCGAGGACATTGACACCCTGTACTTGCAGGTCGGCCGAATTGATCTTGGCCTGGGCGATGTTGGGAACACCGATGAAGATGCTGTGGGAAACTTGGTCAGACAAAAGCGGTCACTTCCTACGCCTGTTGGACAACGCGAGTGCGGCCGACACCCGTGTGAATGCGGGGAGGCGAAGCAATACGCGACGCATCACGGGCGCGTGCAACAAGGCATTGGGACGAGTTGGAGACAATACTTACATGAGACAGACGGACAAGACGGTGATGCAGCAGAAGATGATGAGGTGCAACCACCAGAAGCGCTTGCAGTGGTTGATACAGGTACGCTTCTTGCTGCGCTTGATGGGGCGGCCATGTTCGGCCTGCGTGATCTCGTGCTTGGAGTCGGACATGATGAAGGTCGCGGGTGACGGATGAGCGGGCGTGCTGGATGTGGTGCGACGAGGAAGAGACAGCAACTATGGGCGCGCCTGGAGCCAAGTTGCGAGCGGCGAAGCGGAACGATGACGACGCAAGGACAGGAAGTCTCTTTCGCTTTCTCTCTTCGGGACGAGCACGGTGACGGCCTCCAGCGAACGCAAACGAGAGCAGCAGCACGGGGACCGGAAAGGGAGGGCAAGCCAATCTGAGGTTTGGATATCGCCAGTTCTTAAGTACATGCGGGTGGGGGGGGTTTGGAAGCAACTCCGAAAGAGGCGTCAACGTAAAGCATGCGCTAGGGCAGCGCAGCACCCCAACCTGCTTGCACTTTTTGAAGTACATTGTACGGACCGTCGACTGACTATGGGCCGCTGGGGGCCCAACAAATGCACCGACAAATGCGCAACAACGAGTCCCGTGAAATTCTGCGACGGTTCACCACTGTACGAGGTACTCGCGCTCGCGACTGGGCCGTGATCTGCGACATCCCCTGCAAGCCCAGGTGGGCCACAGCCGGGGGGGGCGCAGACGCCATGCCAGAGACGGCAATGGCCCGAGCGACCAGGCGCCCCATCTCGCCAGATGGGCGGCCCAACCCAGCGCGCGCAGAGCAGCCCTGATGCGGCCGGTGGGCATGGGTTGGGAGTGTTGGGCGTGTTGCGATGAAGGGATGGAGGTGGTGGAAGAGGCTTGCATGCGCGCCCGCTAGCCGCAAGATCCCTCGGCTGCTTGTGAAGGCGGCACGTGAAGAGGGACAAAGAATAGATTCCAAGGGGGTGTCTGTCGTTCGACGACATGTGAGCCACGAGCCCTCGACGCCGTTGGCAGCACAACGTCGCGAAGCGCTCACGGTGTAGGCTGGACGAGGCATGAGATGATGCGAAATGAGCATGGCCAGGCCCGACTCCCCTCACCCATTCCCCAGTGGCACGATGGAGAGCTGCCCTCGAGGACGCGGGCAAAGGGCCGAAGTAGGACAGGTCATCTGGAGCCGACGAGCCAGCGACAGTACTCGGTACTAGCACGATGGAGCCGTGACGGAGGGCAGGCCAGCAGGCAGGCAAGGCAGGCAAGCAGGCATGTGGGAGTGGATATGCCCAACATGGAAGGCTTCCATGGGTTGGCTGGCGGATGGACCACGATGGACGGCTCCAGAGCATGGCCGCGAAACTCTGATTGCAGGCGCCGGGGGTGGTGCCGTTTACGGACGAGCCTCGCCTGCTGCACGCTGCCCATGGCCCGCTGGGGGAGTCATGGATGTGATGGGGAGGTGGTGGGACACGTTGGGCAGTGGGTTTTCCCTTCACCGTTCCCATTCCCCAGGCGATTGCGGGAACAGGCGGGCGCCCAGGCTTTCCCCGCGGGCCAAGAGCGGAAAGGCGCCCTCGATCTGGCCTATCAAACAGGGGAGCTACAGGCCACCTGACTACGAGTACGAGTACCTAACAAGACGCTGCTCCTTCGAGTAATGGCTACTTGCGGGACACGCCTGAGCCGCAACAAGAGCGCAAAGAAGCAGTCCACCTCCACAGGGCACCCTCACGATAGCAAAGGCGTGCACCGAGGCGACTCGTACGACGTAGGTAGGGCGACTTGAGTTTAAGCCTGCAACGACCTGCGACGATGCAACCGCGACCCACGCGGCAGGTCGACGACTGGGTCACTACCGGTTTCTCAAACGCTTTGACGAGGAACCCCACCGGCAGCAAAGCGCAAAAGACGTCAGTTCTCGCAGCATCCCTTGCTGCTCTTGAGCTTGTCCTCTCCCCCACAACTCCACTTTAGCGCTCTCCATCTGCCAGACGCGCGCCACCACTTCGCATAGGCGTATTACGCTCCGCGATGGAGGGAGGGGTGCTCGACTCGCTCGCCTCGGCTGCCGACCAGCGCAACGCGCGAGCAACGGGCCACGCGACGACAAAGTTTCTCGCCATCCAACAGCCTCCCGGGCCTTGGTGCGCCGTCCAGCTAGCGTCGCCACCGCAGCCGCCTCCTCCGCGTCCCTACGAGTACCTTGGGGATCAATGTACGAGGACGCCAGAAGATCGAGGTAGCACTCGTATGGGCCAGTGCCTGGATGCAACCCGACGACGCCGGAGCCTCAACCATGCAGCCGCGCCCTGCCAAACCACCGGAAAACGTCCGGACAAGAAAGATGGCAAAGCTGCAGAGGACTGCCATGTGCAAAGACAATCACGCCCCAGCGAGCTCCGAGCCGGCTGTGCCGCTACGGAGGTGCGATAATTTGGCTTCTCATTATGGTTCCTGCAATAGACAGCGGAAGCATGCTCCTCCGGGCCCGGTCTCGGCCCACGTTGTCCAGTGAGCGCCTTGGGTTTGGCAGAGCCTGACCAATCCTTCGCCGGTGAATGCAGGCCACCCGCCCAGCTTAGGGTCGTGTTCCGAACTTTGGGAACAAGGGGAATGCACGAGCTGGCCGTGCCTGCTTGGACTTGGCTTGGCACCTTGGCTCTGCAGGTGCTGCAGGAAACAGAGATTGCGACCCGCGCCGCAGCCGTTGGCTGCTGATGGCGAACGAGCCGCGACGAAGAAGCGAGGAGATGGAGACGACATCTTCGTAAGCTGCATGGTAATCGGAGCGTTGCAGTACAGCGATTTCACCGTCGCCAACACTAGCTCGCCAACTTTTCAGTCCCCAGCTCCACGGCTACACAGCATGAACAATCTCCTCCTCCGCGACGTCATGGCTGCCGACTCTATGCAAGTATATGCGATGCGTGGCATGGCATGGAAATGTGTCACACTCAAAAATGTGACGCCACACTTAGTGCAGCAGCAATCCGCCTTTTATGACTTTGACACACCCCCCAGTTTACGCAAACTCGGACACTTGGAGTGAAC
>JALHBZ010000184.1:22362-45469 GCA_024340015.1 Tolypocladium ovalisporum | reverse complement strand
CCGGCTGCCGTGCGTGAGCTCTACCTAGCACCTCTACGTTGTGCTTCCATATCTGTTGCTCGACCGGGAGAAGGTGCATCTCGATATCCAGGGCGGGGAGTGACGTTGCCCGGAAGGCTCCGCTCATGACCCTGACCGCCCTTCCTTGTAGGCTTCGTAGTTTCCGCGAGGTTCTCTCTGTGTAGCCCTTGCCGGCCCAGCCCGCGTTGGACCAGGCTGAGCAGGCGTATAGCATCTGTGGCACTGCTACCCCTCGGTAGATGGTGCGCATGTCTTTCGATCCGATGCCCCATGCAGAGTTGCCGAGGCTGCTCATCGCCGCGACTGTCTTGGAGACCTTCCGGTCTATTGTATCGATATGTTGTCTCCAATGTAGCTTAGCATCCATCGTTAAGCCGAGGTACGTGCATGTCGGCGAGGGTTTAATCTCGCCCCACCTGGTCTGTAGCGGCTTGTTGGTGTCGATTCTGGATATGGCCCTCGTGAAGTGGGTAAGCTGAAACTTGTCTGGCGCGAAGACTGACGCGTGGCTCGCAGCCCATTCATCTGCCTTCTTCAGTGCTGTTTGGAGCATCTGGCTTGTCTGCTCGGTAGTATCGGCCCAGGCTAGTATCGCAACGTCGTCAATGAAACCCGTGGACGCAGTGTCCGGCCCTTGGCTGCAGCATTCTAGGAGGTCGGCGTTGTAGAACAGATACAGGATCGGCGATAGCGGGGACCCCTGGGGCTCGCCCGTGGTAAGCTTGTACGGCTCCGATTGGAATCCGTCGATGCACAGCTCTGTTTGTCTCTCCCTGAGGAAGCTTGCGATCCACCGTACCGTCTTCTCGTCGACCCTTCTCTTCCGTAAGTTATGGAGCAGTCTCCTGTGTGAGATGTTGTCAAAGGCCCCAGAGACGTCAAGCAAGAGCAAGCTCGCTACTTTGCCCCGTCCTTTGTTCCAGGCGGCGTAGATCCTGTCGATAATATAGTGCAGCGCGTGTTCCGTTGATCTTAGCTTCCTGCCTCCCATGTGGATCGAGGGCAGTAGCTGGTGCGTCTCGGCTAGGTAGCTTAACCTCGTTGCGACGATGGCGTCCATGACTTTACCGATGGTGTTACGAGTACTCGTACACGGGTCCGGTGGTGTAGAATGTCCACTTTTCGGGTTGGGAGCGTTCAAAGTGGAGCCGATCCGTTCGAACTATTAGGGGAAGGGGGGTAAAAGCTAGTGGCTTGGCAGTCAACGCTCATGCGGGAGAAGAGAGAGCCGATAGCCCCCTCTTGCCCCACCGGGCTTTGCTTGGTGGCCGATGTGCCAACGACAGGAGCTTTAGATACTCGTACATGAGGCTTACTTGATTCGCCCGCTTTGCGCTAGTCTCCATGCCGACTTCACTCTTAAGGTCAGATGCCACTCCTCCATGGGGATCTCAAAAGACTAATGTCGTTGGGTCACCATGTCGAGGTATGCTTCAGTCCACCCCCACCTACGGTCATTGCGGCGGCCAGCCTGATGGACAGAGTTCAGCAGCTGCTTGTTAGATCGAACTTGAGCCCCGATAAACATGCGCGTCACTCCCCCGGATGGCTCTCCGCATAGCCGCCCACGAAGTTTCCTCGTCTGCGGCACCATGGGTGTCGGTGACCAGCGGAAGCAGTAAACTCATTATATCATAGCATAAGAAGCACTTTATAGAATACAGGGACGAATTCCGATGAAGCACGACGGTCTCACTTACGGGGAGGAGCAGCTAAGATAATGTTCGTCCTGGCTATTGCTCTTGGCAGTTTGAGAAGTCCCCCCCCCCAATGTCCAGTGCTGTCCACCCGCGAAACCTCTTTCCCCATGTTGCCTGCAAGAACCGGCGAACGACAGATAATCGTGAAGGCCATCCACAGCGAGCAACCCGAGGTTTGGAGAGACAGTGAGCTCAAACAGTTCGTGTAAAACAGACCGCCCTTGCCGCGCCACTCTCGGCATAGTTGAGAATTGATATTCCAATACCACCATGATGCAAACCAGCTCGACGCAGTTTTCTATGCTTAAAGCTCAACAGGTCAAACCACGCACAATTCATGAGGCTTAGCCCTTCTGGTGCATGATTAGCTCAACGTAGGGCTCTCTGCAGATTTGACTCGAAATCATGCAGAGGAGTGTCTCTTACTTTTTCAATATTGGCTTTCTTCTGATGCTCATATTTACAAAGGCCACAAAATTGTCCTTTAGTACCGTGATACACAGCGCAGCCACCGTAACAATTGCAATACGCAGGATGAGACATGATGATACTCTTGGCCTAAGTTAGACGGAAGTGTGTAAAGCGTTTAAAAAAAGGTCCAGTATGGATAGATCCCTGCTTCGGGACGGCATATCAGCGGGAGCTCTTATATGTATTCCTTCGAAGCTCCCGGGAGCTGAGCCCGCGTTGTGACTCGACTTGGCAGCCCATTGCCCGAAAAGTTCACCGCCAAAGAAGCTATTAGGTCGGCCTCCTTCAAGAGGCGCTAGGCCGGTCTCCTGAAGGTGCTATGCTTACGTGGATGCACTTGGTACCATCAGTCCTGCAAGCCACCTCCGGCAACGGGCACTTCTCCGAGGAGTCGCCATACACGCTGCAGGCAGTCAGCATCGAATCAGATCTGCCTGTGACTTCCTAGCATAGGGTCGCCGTAACCTGTAACTTCACGTTTCCCCACTGCTTATAACCCCGCGGTTCCTTGTGCCGTAACACAAGGCTCTAAGGACACCGTGACGTCCTCCGGCGGATCGGTTTCGCAATTCGTCCTTATCCGCCAGGCTTGAGTGCGACGGTCTTTTCGACAGCCTAGATTCTCGGGCAGGACTAAGCACAGCGAACGTTTTCGCGCAGGCTTCTCCGGAGGTGTTTGTGGTCTCCCTCTCTGACCCATTCCGCTTCTTGTCCACTTCGTGTTGGCGCTTTGGACTCTTTGCCGTGCCTTTGTATCTTAACAAGTTTGTCTGTCGGAAACGCCCCTTTGAAAAGAGCTGCTTTTCTGGCTGAAACCTTGGCATTGCGACAAATTCTGTTCAGAAAAGTCCCAAGCCTGTTGATAAACTCGTCCAGGTCCGTGCATGTGCTCATTCATATAAGCGCCATTCTAGCTGACATCTGTGCCCTTGGACGTCGTGGGTAGAGCGTCTTACTCGGTTGTCCCTGAGCCATGCTGAAACCTCCTTCTCAAGCACACTTGAAGTTTCAGCATCTTGGCGAGAGAATCGAAATTCGAGAAAACCTCCCCTCAAGCCAGAAGAACCTCCTCCTGGAGAGAAAGAGTCTTATCGTCCACATTTGGCAGCGGGGCACTCGGTCGTTCCCTGAGCCTTGTGGCCATGAGAGCAAAGTCAGTACATCCTCAACGAAGCCGTAGAGGATCACGAACTTCTCCATGCGGCACGACTGAAGAGAGCTGGTGGAGGAGAGAAGACGAACAATGAAGTTTTTGGCTGATTGGATAACGATTTGGAGCACGTCGGTGCTTTTGCCTGCGTGTGAATGTCATGTTGTCTTTCCTGTGTCAGACCTTTCGAGGATTGCGTGACGAATGGTACCGATGGATGGCGAGTAGCAAAGAGAAGCAGTATATTAAAGTCGAGACGCCCTTCTGGCCCTCTAGTAGGAAACTAATTCAGCACAGCCTGATCCAGTACTGCACCGCTGCCTCCTGTCCTTTGAGTGAATGTGCTAGCCAGCCACAATGAAACCTTGAACATGCAACACCTCGCATACTCCCAGATCGCCCCTTGCCATCAGTTTAGAGCACGATCGTCCTGAGCAGCGAAGACTTCCCTCACGTACGTCCCAAGATCAAGCCATGCGTTTGACGCTTTGTCAGCCGACGAATTGCTCTTCAGCTCGCCCGGAACAAGGATTTGGACCAGTGGCATCGACAATCTTTTCCAGCCTCGAGATCATCCATGAAGGCGACATCCAGTTTGCGCTCCCCTGTCGAGCCCTGGATTGGCTGGTTGGGGTGTGCCACGGACCTTCGTCGATCTGTCGGGTTCGACCTGTGGTCTTCTGCGAATGTCGCCAGCTTCTCGCACAAGTCCGCAAATCAATCAAGCGGTCTGTCGGAGGAAGATGCTATTAGTTGTAGGCGGGGTTGATCCGGTGACGACGTGATATGCTTGATCCTAGACGTCGGCATCGTCTAGAGCATCGGCAATGGCTGACTTGGGGAGAGGTTTGACACGGTCGCGGTCGAAGTCCTCGGAGTCGAGTGAGAGTTCGAGCCGGAGAAGGTCGCTTCGAAGGGTGCCACGACCCGTCTTCGAGAGTAGGAGACGAATGGCAGAATGTTTCGCAGAGCGGAAAGAAGATTGAGAGTGAGATTGTGGATTTCTGTGTACTGGTCAGATGAGCACACTGCGACGAAACTGGATTGTCACACGTTCTTGGCTAAGCTCACCAAGCGCGTCCGGAGTGCATCGAGTCCTCCTCTACTTACAGACAGAATTGAACGAATCGCGATACGTGTCTAGACCGTTGCCGACGAGATGATATTTGACCGCGGTAAATTGTCCGTGGCCGATGCGCAAAGTGGGAGAAGTTGAAAGAGTTGAACGAAGTCGCGTTTCGTGCCAATCATCGACCAGTCATGCCGCCAGTCAGCACCAGCCACTGGATATCAGCCACCTGGGGGCTAATCCACAGAAACGCCTCACTCGTAGGTACCCCGCTCGCTGGAAATGGCAATCCCTTATTCTATAGCCTGGGCTCGATGAGCTTGCCGCTATGTGCAACGGGCGCCGTGGCCGGGAGAACAGCCGCAGACAGCCGACTTCTCATCCGGCAGCGCCACATAGAGTTAGGCTCGGTTGCCCAATTAGCTGCCCGCGGATATTGGAACATTCGACACGCGCAACGACTAAAAGATCAGGAAAGCGGCAGGGTGGTGCCTGGACGCGACTTGGCGCCATAAGTACCTAGTCAGATGACGAAGTCAAGCTGTCATGATTGGCTGGCCATGGCCGGTACAGGTTACTTCGCACAGCCGCTTGCAGCCCATTCGAGCTCGCGCAGATTAGGTGGAGACACCGGGGGACAGATGCCGTCACGTTTTCTGAGGACCTTCCATTTAATGGCGCATCACTCGCTGAGCTTACCACAGAAACCCCACCTCTCCATGTTCAACTTCAACATAGCAGTCAACACTCCTCATGATGGCGACGCAAGCCCGGATTCCTGGCCTCACCACGGGCCTAACCGAGGCGGATTTGGAACAAAGCCGTCAGCTGTACGCTACATCATCTCATGCGTCTTTTCACTCGTGCTGACCGCTTGTCGCAGCTACAACAGCCTTCCTTCCGATGAAGCTCAGCCCGACATTGAGCACGTTCTGCAACAACTCGCCGAAATTTTCGTCTCAAATAACGCCCACAAGGTGTTTGGTGTTCACTTGATTCATAGTCATTTCCAGCTCCCAGCACAGAACGTCCTTTTTGGAGACACCACTATCCCGTGCTGCCGCTGGACGCAACCTACCGCGACATATTCGTTGAAGCTCGACAGAATACTCGGCCACAATTTCATACTCGCAGATAACGTTTTCCACCCATACGAATACCACTCCGGTAGACATCCCGACATGGATCAAGTCAGGAACAATTTTTTTCCCGAGCTAGCCCACTTCATCAGTACCAACGAACTGAGTAGTGTCATTGCGCTCGAAGTTCTAGACGATCCGTTGCCCGAGGTTATGATGGAGCTTGTGTTGAGAGGGCAGGGGACCATGATGATAGAGTGGTCTCGCCTGAAAGATTGCACACCATTTCGACGGACTGGCTGGGCTTTCACCAACCATAATGGCAAGCCACATGTTTGTCAGGATGGAAAGCAGTACCATGGGACAGGCCCGAAGGGCCATGTTATTGCAACAACACCAAGGGACAATATCTCGTCTAGCATTCGTGCTATGGAATTTCTTACAAAAGGTGGTCTTCTCACATGAGTAAATGGTTTTTCGTCGATATCTGCTTGCCAATATCTTGTGTCACCCAAACTGTGATGAAAGGCAGATTGGGGGATGTAGGTATGTTCAAGAAGGAAGACGACACATGTTCGAGGGCTAGATATACGCCACAGCGGGTTACTGAAGTGGCAGCTTCAGCTTCGGTCACCTTGGCGTCATCCGGCGGGTCACCACGGCAGACAGCCAGTCGATGCGCTGCCACCTCGGAAATGGTGAAGGTGATGAAAGATCCCATATGACCCTCATGATCCAGAGCTGTTTTGAGGGTGATGATCTTGAATTCTTGACTTTCGTGATTCTCAAACGCCCACAAAGCCTGCTCCTTATTGACAATGAAGGATGTTGAGATAAGTGATGACACTATGGAGTTTCAATAAGACAGAAATTAATAGAGAAGAGAAGTGTAACTACCTTTTGAAAGTTTCCGTGTCATTCCTGCGCTGGCTGCGTCGTGCCGTGTTTGTGATATATTGGGGACTCGCTCAAGGATTGTTGATGAAGAAGGGTCTGTGGCCGAACTCGTGTGCGTGCATAGAAGTGGCGAAAGTAGTCGGCTAGTCGGAATACCACTTCGTCCGACTGCATGACAATTAGTGAGAGGCAATCATTCATCGGCACTAGGGATCATGGAGCCACTCCCTACTGTGGTACCAGACTTACCTAGACCACCTGATGGATGGCTACTAGGGATATGCAGAGGCAAGGGAGGTGATGGGAGCCGAGTCGAGGATCTAATATGTCGTGACGGTCTCTCGAAGCCTCTTGCCCCGGGTGACGGAGAAACTGCCCGGAAGCGTGGTGCATGGCGATTGTTGGCGATGGCCGTGGCCGTGGGGGTAGCGGCTGTGGCAAGGGTTGCGGCAGACTTGAAATGACGCGAGATAACTGTACTGGATCCTTGGCAAAACCTTTCGTCTTGCTCGGACTCTTCTTCCGCCCACTTCTTGAAATGGAGAAACTCCGGTTTATTCATTAGAGGTGAGCCCCGAGATTGGAGTTTGATCATCAAATCTATGTTAATTAGCGAAACCCAACGGAGCGTAAATAGATGCTTGACTTGCCAAGTATCTCCCTGGCATCTGAGCGCAACGGGCTGATAGATGTCAAGGAAAGGACCAGACCACCAAGCCAAGGCATATCAGGACAAGTTCTCTGCCTCTTCATCACTCGATCTGAATGTGCCAGACTTGATCTCTTGCAATAAGAGCCACAAGAAGTCGATGCTTGCTCAGCCTCCGCGGACGGGGGCACGGATGAGATCGTCTCGGCGTTGGGAGAAGAGGGTGGAGACGGTGGGAACGGCAACGCATTCCCGCCAGCAGTTCTGGTGTCGGCGGAGAGTTGAATTGGCAATGACTGAGCTGCTGTCGGAGAGGAAGGTACAGTACGGTGAGGCTGCATGTGGCAAGGATCGAAGGCAATGCTGGCTGCCGCTGGCACGAGAAATCCTCGGCCCTGAAATTGGCCGTCTGTCTCGAGACTTTCTGGCGGCTTGTCGAACTCTTCCGTCACCACAACGCCATAAAGATCCAACCCCAGGCCGATAGGTAATCTGCTGCCTGTTCGGTACCAGGCTTCGGACTCAATTTTGGCTGCCTTGTAAACAGCGTCGTCATGGTGCAAGACCCGAGCCTTGTCACGCTGGATCTGTGCCGCCACTTTTCCGATATCAGACCCGACGATTGAGTTCGCAAGGGTCGGGACGGGGGCCAGCTTGAGAGACTTGGACCTGTGGCGGTCTATTAGCAACGGATTCATCATCCTGACAAACGTTGGCCAGTCCATCTTCCTCGCTGTGGCGCGTAGTTGCTGACAGTATCTTATGCCCATGGTTCCCCAGCCGTAGTGGTGTATGAGCTCAGACCCCCAATGATCAGCTACTTCTTGTAGCCCCCTGATACAGATTGCGCGCATCCGGGCCCCCTTGTCGGCGAGGATGGTGAATTGCCGCCAGGATGGGTCTGGCTCGGCTGGGGAGAATGGTTGTCTGGAAGCTTGCATGACATCTCGGCAGACACTGAACAAAATGTCTAAGCTCTGATGTTCCTGCAGAAGGTCGTCCCGTGTTCGCTGACAAATCATGGCCCTCTCAGCGACAGATTCGCAGGCAGCGAGGTCGCGACGGAGTCTATCGACCTGCTCGAGCTGACGGCCTACCAGTACGACAGCCGGATTGCTCCAGGCTGGATCTGAGGGTGGTGCCGGCATTGATTTCGCCATGAGGTTATTAAAGTGCAATAAAGAAAGTAGTAAAGAGAGAATGGCTTAAGGTGGGACTTGGATTTAAGAATCGGCGGGTTGATGTCCCCGCTTTGCTGGTTGGGAGCGGGGAAAGTGGAGGCGACACGGGGGCTAAGGGCAAAGCCCCATATCTGAAGCTTCCTGTTGGTCTCTGATGCACGGCCCCAACCGATCTCCCCGGCAAGGGGCCACCGCATGAGGTAGCGACTACCAAGCCACTAGCTTCACCCCCCTTTGACAGGAATTTCCAGGAGTCCAGGCCTTACCTTAGCTCATCCATAAGGTCATATCACGTTAGGTCGCGCATCCCTGGCACCCCCTGGCACCAGGAGATGGCTGAGCGCCGCAGCCTTGGGTCATGGTACTATCTGCAGGCGGTATAACCTCATTTTGCACGTGGTTTGCGCGAAGCCACGGCCCAGCCGGACACACCCCTGCCAGTCCTAATTTGGACGTGGTTTGCCCACGGCCTTACTCGCAACCCCCTGCCAGTCGAGGGCCGATCACATTCCTGTGGGAGCGATGAGAACGTAAAGATCCTTACTCTCATTTGGATACTTTCATCCCATGTTAGCTTGTTTTGCAGAACCGAGCAAACACCATTTGTGGGACGTGGGACACCAATGGCAACCAGCGGCTGGTAAGCTTAAAACGGTACACATTGGTGGCTGCCCCGGGGAGTCTCACTCTTCGGACTGCGCCCAGCGGCGCTGCAGGTGAGGCACACAAGCCGTGTCAGCTGCCGGCCACAGCCAATTGTGTGTCGAAATAGCCTTTTGGGGGCCAAGTCTCCGGCTTTCCGTATCGTCAGGGTCATGGACAATGCCCATCTCAATGGAGCTTGGCGCGGGCTTCCGTCAAAGTCGTCCTGCCCCAGCGCTGCAGGTCTGCGCCTGGGTCGGACAGCCCCTTTATTTCAAGTACTGGACGCACAAGGCAGTGGCTACTAAAGAAAGTTTTGCTGCTCATAGTTTTGCATGCGCCTAGCTCCCCAGTGTGAGGGCAATGCAATCAATTGGCATCTCTGGCGCTGACGAGGGAGGACTACGACGCAAAATGGCCCAAGGGTTCGAAACAGACGACAGCTGGCGGCTCTACCTTGTCCCACAGACGCTCTCGATGGAGTCCCTGAAACAATTCGTTTTGTTTCATCACACCGGTTCAACGGGCCTGTATCACGAAATTGCTGCAACAGCGAAGTGGCCGGCGAACTTCACGCCCTCGGCCACGAGGTACTAACGGACTTTTTTGGCAAAGGCGTCGCCGAACCAACCAATGACGAAATTTCCGTGGACGGTATTTATACGGCAAGACAAAAAGCGTTGGGCCGATACATACAAAGAGCCATCGATGGCATTCTCAAACACGGTTGGAAACTTGGAGCTTGTTATCGTCGCCAATATTGCAATGTACCATGGATCGAGGTGCCTATCTTGCTTCATGAGTTACCGGTATGCTAGCCATTCCACGGATTATATGGAATTGAGTCTAATTATGGTAGGTGGATGGACCTGAGGCCGTCAAATCTTCCCAGACACTCGAGTTTCTTGCGTTCAACATACGGATGGATCCCGATCATGACTCTGTGCGGTACATCCAAAGACTGAGCGCAAAAGAGGTTATTCTTGACGTCCGACGAACATTCAACGACCTACTTAAAGAGAATACGGAGGCAAGTCTGCATGCCGTCTCTTTGGCTCGTTATCTCCTCGAGTTTGCGGGTTCTCGGCGAGACAACTCTCAACGCCAGCTGTTGAACAAGGACAGCACTCCCAGTGAGAACCTTTCGACATTCGCCGCCTTGCTTGGAGCAGAAGGGGTAAATAGCTTTGGAACCTTCAACCAAGAAGCCATGCGATATGCTCTACGGCAATCCAAGTCATGCAATCGGGACGTAAGCTCTAGAGAGTTAGGTAAGCTCACCGACGAGTTACGACAGGCGCTTCCGATTTCCGGACCACCATTGCCTGTGAGTACTGTGAGAGAACTCTTTTTGGTCTGAGGGCTTTACTGATACTCTGTCGAAGCTTCCGATCAATGTGCTGTGCGGACTGACCCAGCGCCAGTCTGAAGAGTTTGATGGCTACCTGCGCCGGATTCGTGCCATTTTCACTTCTCTGAATGGAAAATACAACGCGATGCTGCTGCTCATTCCGTGGAGCTCGCGTCATGAAGCTGCAAAGAAGGTTATTCGCGATTGGGCGATAAGTGACAGTGGTAAAAGCCTTTTTGAGCAAATGAAAGACGCCATCCAGATGCCTCAGAAGCCGCAGCAGCTTACAATGTCTTTGCTGGCCGCCTATTGCTACCAGCAAATCTTCTGTTGTCCTAGAGGCGATACGTCTGGCTTCAAGGGTCCTTCCCACCTCGAAGGCTTTCATGCTTTTCTGCAGCACGAGAACCAAGAAGACAACGATTCACAAATGTTTAGGGCGAATGATGGCTGTTCTTGTTCAAGTTCTTGACAAGGATTGTTCCTTGAGAAGCTTCGTCTGCTTTATCCGAAGCTCTGTTGGTATCCCAAACATAACCTTCGGACCGCGGGACTCTTTCTCTGAACTATATTGGCAGCGGAGGTTATCGGAAGAGGATGCAGGTCACAAAGTCGCCTACGAGAACATAGTTGAGCTTCTCAATGGGGCTGCACTTGAGGTCGTTCTACGAGAGCAGTAAGTTGGAAAGATGGCTGGAGATCGAGTGTCCAGAATATTCTACTGCAGCTTGACTGGCATCGTTCGTCAATGGCGAGAGAAGGTGCTCCTGCAGCCATAAGCTGTGCAGGTTTATGGAATAAGAGCCTCGCGTTGCAAACCTTCCTCTTTGAATACACGCACCTACTCCGTACATGCTTGGGCTGTTCTAAACCATCAAACCTGCCAATGCCATCTAAGCTGAACAATTAGAAGCAAGTTCATTCCAGTCATTGTGCCGCTCCTTCTAATTACCCGATGGTGTTGCCCCTAGTGGTGACAGGCAAACTCCAAGCAAGATGTCCAGCCGCTCAATCTTGTCCTTATATCAACGCAGAACCTATGCAAATGGCTCGGAGGACAAGTAGCTCAGGCAAGCCGTGGCAAACACTATCTCGTGATCTGCCAACAACTTTTTGGGAAACCTTACAGGTGCTCCCACACATAGCTTCTTTCTTCGTCTACCCAGATACAACTGGAAGAAACGGAGAATAAGGACCTTATGTACAGCGCTTCACTGACCAGGTCAGTCGCCTCCAAATCGGCGCTCAAGGCGCGGAGAAGCTCGTCCTCGAAGAGTGCTCTCCGAGCACGAAATACATCGGAAAGTGTTCTCGTTGAGAAGTTTGTCCCTTCTGACAGGAGTCATAATAAACTGATGTTGAATTGATGTATAATGGTTGCCAGATTGAGAAAAGCTTTTCGGACCTCTAGAGTTCTTTGTATGTTGCAGGTGGACCAGGAAGAATCTAGCTGGGTATTCAGCATTTCGCCAATGACGTTTTTGACAACATGTTCATATGCGCGCCCGTACACCCCATTCGCCTACTTCAGGAGCTTGTCGAGAACTCCTTTCCTCACTACAGGGACTTAGGCTGAGAGTGAGCGTCTTGACGGTTTTCTGCACGACAAGAAGCATATCAACAAAGTCTAGAGTTCATCAGTTCAATAGCAACTACCTCGCAATTGGTGTATGCCTTAAAAAGATTGAAGAACTGCAAGACAATTCGCATTACCGACTCGGACGGAGGGGAACCATTGGATTTATCCCGGTGGAGGAAAAAGATCAGCCCCATCAAGCCGCAACTAGGCATCCAGCCGGATCTGGAGGACAGCGACGACGAGGCGGACAGCGCTCGCCATGCGGAGCCGGCACTGCCGCCCGCGAATAGCGGCGAGAGCGACCGCTTCGTGAATCAGGCAGTGAGGTTGATGGTGAAGGTGGCTGCCCGTTGTTCCAGTATCACAAGTATTCAGATCGCCATAGGGAGCCCTGGGGCATTACGTCCAATCAAATCAAATGTGTTGGTATTTCCCCGCAAACAACAGCATCGATTATCAAAGGTTTTTGGCAACATCACATCTCTGAGCTGTAAAGTTGATCCAACGGAACCTTCCGAACCCGGGGACCTCAACTTGTTTCTCAGCTACTTCCCAAACCTGCAGAAGTTTGAACTCGAATTCATAGGAGTGGTTGGCGGCGACATGCTCTATAGCCTTACGCAGTTCAAAACGCCGAGCATCAGATCGCTGACAGTTGTCGCCTCTTAGACGAAACTGAACGCCTTATACGCAATTTTGCGTAATCATCGGACGACTCTGGAGAAGGTCACCCTTTCGGAAGTGACACTACCAAAAATGAAGGACTGGGAAGAGTTATACCGTATGCACCGGGAGCATCGCATCAATGGTGAAGTCGTACTAGAGTATTGTCTGTCAGAGGAGCTTGTTGATGTCTTACCGTTTTGCAAGAAACTGGTATCGCAAGAAGCTAAGGCGAGCTAACCGAGCTGCAACACGTAGAGTGGCTC
Organism: Tolypocladium ovalisporum; assembly: GCA_024340015.1. Classification (NCBI taxonomy): domain Eukaryota; kingdom Fungi; phylum Ascomycota; class Sordariomycetes; order Hypocreales; family Ophiocordycipitaceae; genus Tolypocladium; species Tolypocladium ovalisporum. The sequence goes on along the minus strand of JALHBZ010000184.1, from coordinate 32,751 downwards.
CAGACATCATCATCGTTATCATAGCTAAATTTGGTGTGGGGGTTGGCTTGTGGCTACGTAATACACAGTGGAATCCGACGTGCTCAACTACTACTACTGTACTGTAGGCAGTCGTGCATACAATTTACTAAAACACACATAATCTGATCTGTGCACGACGTCGTGTCACTTCGTCCTGAGTACCCTAGATCTGACTCCTCGTGCCATTCCTTGCGATCCGCCCGTCAATGCCTACTTTTGCCGTGCTCGGACCCGATCGCAGCCGTTACCCTAAGTCAGACGGTCGAGGCGGTCCCCGCTACAGTTCTCGAAGTGGCTCCAGCGCTCCCCGGTGCTGAGGTCGGCTCAAGTCACCGCTGCATCCGCAGGTGCGAGAACTCCTAGGCCATTCCAATCGTGGGCTCACCGTGTATCGTGAGATTTTGGGATTCGCGGTGCTATGCAGACGACGCATGTAGAAAAATGGCTCGACTTTTATTAGCCCAACATGCCATTCGCAGTGCCGGCCGACGTCTCGTGGGGCCAGTCCTTGAAGAAGGCGGCGAAAATACCGGCAAGACTAGTCAAGCGCCGGCGGAGCACGAGGGAGATCGAGGGTCCCGATACCTCAGCAAGGAAGGCCGTGCGACGGAGCCAGTTCTAGGAGGGTGTAACTACCTTGGAGCAAGCCCAGCCACATTATATTTTGATGGCGAAGATGCCCGGTGAAAACGCCCACGTTCGACTTGAGCCTAGGAAGAAACCGAATGATTCAAAAAAACACGTTGAACTCTTTGCTAGATTTTCCAGCGCGGCCATATGAAGCGGGCGGGTCATCCTCTGGCAGTGCTCTGTGCCCGTTCGGAAGTTGAATGCATACTTCGAAAGATGGGCTATGACGCCGACACGACGGACGCAGATGACTAGCCCGTCTTCGACAGCTGGCTGCTGGTGAGAACGCATCTTGCGAACCTCAACGTGAAACAAAATGAAGGACGTAACAGCGCCATGTAACATGGCAGAAAATCCGCGGGCAAGTGTCCCTTTCAAGGCCTCCATCATCCATCTAGTCCAAATCGCTGTCGCTGTCACTTGACAGCCTCACAATCCACAACGGGCTCGCGTGCCAGGACTTCGAGCAGTGCCGCTTCCTGTCCGTCAGCCGGAAGAGGATGAACAAGCACTGCGCAGAGGCGCACGGCTGGAAGGTCAGCAAGGCCAACCCGACGCACTGGACCAAGGTGAAGCTGCAGACCTTCTTCACCGTGCCCGGGAACGCCATGCACTACTTCTGCGTTGCCGGGCCGGACGATGAAGACGCGGCGGCGGCCGCCAAACAAATGAGGACACGCGAGTAAGGATCGATTTATAAATGGAGCTGGGCGAGAGTATCGGATGAGGACATTGTCGTTATAGAGACCTCGATGTATGCAAACTTTCTTTACTTTCTGATCTTCCATTGCAGGGAGATAGCCTACAATCTAACAAACGAGGCAATTCATTCTCCCTGGATTTGTAATTGGAACGCGTTGATTGCCTATATTGCGTAACGCGTTGTATAAGACATGACGTAGGACGTGTCGGCAACTGGGGTTGTTGTGCGCGGACGGAAGTGTGTTTTGTCGGACAATACAACAAGTCCTTGATACAGTAAGATAGTACCTAGTAGTAGGGCGACGGCGGGCAATGCAGGGCAACAACCAGCAACCCTCGCGATCGGCTCCTTCCCAGGTTTATGTTGGAGTAAGAGCGGGCGCGCGTAATTCGGGGCGTAGGGCTTAGGGCGACGGCGACGTCGTGCACGGCAGCATTGTGCCTCGCGTCAACGGATGGTTAAGGGCCTGAAGATGCATATTCAGATTCATCGCCGAAGCAGCCCGCATACCTACCTGTCTGCTCGCTCTCTACGGAGTAGCGCTGGAGTTGCTGGCAACTTGCAGCGAGGCTAGATTGCCAGGGTGTCTCACGCTATTACTAGAATCGCGACTAGACTTAAGAACGAATCCTGACTCAAAACCTCCCGCAACGCCAATAAAATACTCTTCAAGGTCTACGTAGTCATTTTGCATATTCCCAGCATCTAGTACAATATTGTTGTTGAGTAATTGACGTTCTAAATCCTTGATCTCGTCGTCGTCTTCATGAAAGTTGGCCCGCTATCAGCCAATGGGAATTTCGCGGTAAGAACTAAACCGTCTTTGGATGTCGAGCTCAAAGCTAAGCCCCATATGGTTAGCGCCGGGAATCCCGCCGAGTCCCGCACCTTGGTAGCATCCTGGCAACCTGGCTTTCATCAAAGAGGGCGGCCAAAGGGAGATTCCAGGAGATTGAAGCTGTTGTTTCGCCGCTGTGCCCTAATGCTGCGGATTTCAAAAGAGCGAAGTTCCCCAGGAGGCAAGTGCTTGTAGGCCACTGTTATATACTTATACCTTTAAAAATGAGCAAAGTGCGGGAACCGAATGCCCAGCCACCAAAGCGCGGTAGATCACGCAAACAGACTACGCCCCAAGAAAAAGCCGACGCGGACGTGAAGCGGAAGCGAGCGAAAGGACAGAAAGGCGTTTCTGCACAATGGGAGGAACGCTTGAATATTCTGTACGACCCATGCTTTCCCTCGATTTTGCCGCCGCTACCTCGCGACAATGATGGGCAAATGCCCTCGCCGCAGCCTCGGGATGAGAGCGGTTGCGGCCCCGGACCAAGCCAGGCACAGACTTATAACAACGATGGGTTCGACGATGGGTTCGACGACCAAGATATCTCACACCACCTCCCTCCCCCCCGGTCCTCCGCTTTTACCCTCCGTCCAGGACACGACCGTTGAGAACGAAATACCGGAGACATCATCGATTCGCCTACATTGGATGGGGAGGACGACGGGGATGATGCGCTGGGTCCACTGACTAGCAGGCGCGCTGGGGACGAAGCCCCGCCAGTTGCACTGGAGAGCAGCGATGCTGTACCTCCGGCGTCCCTTCCCACAAAACGGCCTGATCGGACAGCTGCTTCAGCGTGCCGACGAAGTCTTTCACACCGATCGGGGTCGGCGCTTCGTCTTCCTTGATAACAATTGCTCTGCGTAGACTAGGCCGTAACCGATTGGTTCTCTTGAATAGATGGGCGGTGTCGCCCGGGATGGAAATGAAGAGCGGAGGCGGGAAGCAAGAGGAAAGTAAACATCGTAGAGGACATCACGCGCTGGCATGTGTTCTGGACATCCTATCCAATGGGCGTTTCTGCCGTCAAATAAACGTATTGGCTCGGCTAGTCACGCATATAAGACATGCTGCCCATCCAGCCACACTGCAAGCTTCCAACCACTCCAGACCACTTGAGAGCAAGGGAGGGGGGCTACTTCAGCTTCTTCTTTGATCCTACACTACACCTACGTTTAATCACGATCTCTGTTCTCAACGACAACCTGTTACGGCACTAACCGAAGTTACTATGACGGAATCATCACCACCGCCACCACCACCCCCGGAAGACGACGTCCAAGCACTCTCAATGTTGCGCCGCGGTGCCAGCCTGGACCTTTCCAAGCTCCCGCCCGATGAGCGCGCCAAAGTCCTCTCCCGCTTTCTGGTACAGCGCGCTTATCCGATCGCAGTGGTCGCAGCTCCTAGTTGGACGAACCTGACCACCATGCTCGTGTCGACGCTCGTCGGTCGCCCACAAGAAGGCTGCGTCGATAAAGCCCTTGCGCATGGCTTACTTTCCGAAGCCGCCGAAATGTACTTCGGGCAGAACCAATTCATCGTTCGGCTTGATATGCTCCCCGACTTTCTTGAAGGTCCCAACGAGGGAAACGGGAAAAAGACACAAGCCGCTCCCTTGATTCGAGACATCACCATCGCGATCGATCTTAGCCACTACGAACTCCCGGAAAAGGGCCACACTTAGCCCAAAACCTTCGATGCCTCCTCGACGTCAACACTATCGCAACCACGCAGGTTGACTTAATTGGGGATGGGCCGCTTGACGTAGCCGACTGGGTAACGCAAGAGACTATACGCCACATAGCGCCTGTTGTCAGAGACTTGATCACTCGATTTGGCACAAGATTCACGATCCGTCGAGTGCGGCCCGACGGGCATAGCAAGGATATTCGCCCGTACTGGGGTAAGCCACTATCACGCCAAGAGAGGAACATGTTCAACTATAGCGAACCCACTACGACAGAGCTTATGCAGCTTCAAATTCAAGAATGGACGTGCCGTTCGTCCTGAGGCGAACGGGTGGGATGTAGAATAGCTATAACCATAGCAATAGCATGTCATGGTTTCAGTACGCCGGAGCACTCGTAGTCAAGATAGCTTAGCTGCGATGACGATGCGGACGAGATCGAGGTCCTCCTCCCTAGGCTCCTCCTCCTCGTGCTGCTGCTGCTGCTGCGTGAGTTTGCTTCTTGGCGGCGGCGGCGACGACGGCGACGTATGTAGATAGGGTGAAAGAGGACAAAGACAGCGGCCGGGGGTAGTCCGGTATCGTAGGGTCGGCTATGGGGAGGGCATTTCAGGAACGAGACAGCTCTTCAAGTCAAAGAAGGAAGCGCAGGGGTGGTGATTGGGCGCGGTGGATTGTGGCGCATAAGGCAGCGAATGGCGGGTTCGGGCCGCGGTGGGGCGGTGGCAGAGGATTCTCTTTGACCGCAAGAGGTCGGGTCTCTACACCCTTCAAGGATCACAATCACTTAGTGTATACTTTCCCTTCCGAGACAGATTCCAATTGGCTTTAACCTGAGACCTGTAGCTTGGAATATTAAGTCCTGTGGGAAAGTTTCAGTCTGATAATACCTGTTTCACCCAGCGTCGTTAGCCGTGATGAGTGGTGGCAATTCACGTGGAAGAGGTACACGCTAGGGATATCTAATCCTCGAAGGGTGTACATATCGTAGTAGTACGGAGTATTCGTAGCTAAATTGGTTGTGGTATGGTGTGCGGATGAAGTCACTAATTTTCTCCGTCTCAAAATGAGTACATTAGTTTCAGCCATAACTTGGCAGAGCTGGAAGTACCGCACTAGCTGCGGGGCAGAGTGGGACCGTCCTGTACCTGGAACCTTAGCTGCTTTAAAGGGCCAATGAACGGAACGGCAGAAGCAAGAGGCTGAGACAGGCCGAATGCCCCCTTGGGCCCTTGTTGATGCCCAGCCTGAAATGCCCAGCCTGCAACGCCCAGCCTGAACAATGCCCAGCAAACCTCCTCTCCCGCGCGCCCCTCCTTGTCAAAGTCAGATCGTCGCTTGTTCATCACCTTCACGACTCCGGGCGAATTTGCCCAACTCCGAAAAGCTCTGAGGTTCAGATTGTCTGGTATGCTGCTATTTTTTCCATTAAAAAAACGAAATGGGCTCATTGGCGCTTCAATCCAAAGATCACCGAAATCTCCTCGACATCATTGACAAATTGCGCTCTCAAGGAATCAGCAGATATGTTGATCTCCCGGAAATTGTCGTTTGTGGGGATCAGTCGGCTGGAAAAAGCTCTGTTCTCGAGGCCATTTCCGGAATGACGTTTCCCACGAAGGACAATCTTTGTACGCGATTTCCGACGGAGCTGATTCTACGCCGAGCTGCCACTCCTGCCGCAAAGGTCTCCATCAATCCCGGCCTTGAGAGGTCAGTTGGAGAAAGAGAACGCCTCTGCCGCTTCTACGTCGAAATTGACCTCACTGCACCCGATATTGGAAGCGTCGTTGAAAACGCCAAGGAGGCCATGGGACTTTCTGACACGAAAGCTTTTAGTACTGATACCCTCCGCGTGGAACTATGCGGGCCGACTCAGCCGCATCTCACATTGGTCGACCTTCCTGGCCTCTTCCGGGCGGGAAATCGAGACCAGTCAGTTGAAGATGCTGCAATCGTCAGGAAAATGGTTCGTGGTTATGTGAAAAGACCTCGAAGCATCATCCTTGCTGTTGTCTCAGCAAAAAGCGACTTCGCTCTCCAAGAGGTGACCGAATTGGCCCGTGAGCTTGATCACAAAGGAATGCGTACTTTGGGTCTAATAACAAAGCCGGACACCCTAGACGTCGGATCCGACAGTGAGGCCGCGTACCTAAGGCTGGCCCAAAACAAAGACATAGTGTTTCGACTTGGCTGGCACGTTCTCAAGAATCGGAACTACAACATGAGAGACGCCTCCTCTGCTGAACGCGATGAAGCGGAAGAGGATTTCTTTGGAACAGGAGTTTGGGCCTCCATGGACCCAAGGCACCTCGGTGTGAAGTCGTTAAGACCTCGGCTCAGCAATGTCTTGAAGGAACAGATTTTGCATCATCTCCCGAGTCTTCTCCAGGACGTCGAGTCACAAACGTCATGGTGTCAGGGTCAACTACAACGACTCGGGACGCCACGTACCACCCTAAAGGAACAACGCCGGTACCTCTTACGAGTCAGCCAGGAGTTCACAGCCCTCATGCAGGCCGCCGTTGACGGGAACTACAATAACCCTTTCTTTGGGAGTGCCAAAACTGATGAGGGATATCGCAAGCGCCTGAGAGCTCTCGTGCAAAATACTTTGACTGATTTTGAGGAGAGCATGCAACTGAACGGTCAAAGCCGGATTATCGTCGAGTTTCCATCGGACGATACGCAACTCTCATCTCACCATGTATCGCGGTCCGATTACATCGATGAAGTCAAAGATTTAATGAGGCGAAGCAGAGGCCGTGAGCTGCCAGGCACCTTCAACCCCCTCATTATTGGCGAGCTCTTTGTCGAGCAGTGCCAACCATGGAAAAACATTGCGACAGATGCAAAGGAAAATATCCTTCGAGCAGTGTACGGAATGGCACAGGCCATACTCGACCATATTGCCGTTGATGAGACTGCTGATGGCATATTCCGTATAATCAGTGGTGGCATAGACTCTTTGAAGAGCGAACTCAATCGTATATTCCAGGACTTGCTTAACCCACATCACGAGGGCCATCCTATCACGTTTAATCACTACTTGACGGACAACGTGCACAAAGCCCAAGCCGACAGACGCCGGCGCAGCCTAGAGAAGACTTTCGAAGAATTTCTGGGAATTGACAACTTCAAAAACATCAAACAAGAAAAGCAGTTTATTATTGACCCTCTCAGCCTCTTTGTATTACTCCAGCAGCGCGCTGAGGTTGATATGGAACGCTATGGCAGTGAGCTTGCGGTTGACTATATGTTGGCATACTACAAAGTCAGTATTCCCAGAGCTCAGAGAAGCGCTCTCTTAGAGTGGGCATACATTGCGTAACAGCTTTTTGCCACTACCTCTGTTCTGATTCGGTTAGACTCTGACATATCTCATAGGTGGCTATCAAGAAGTTCGTAGACGACATTAGCGTATTAGCTGTTGAACATTGCCTCATCAGCAAGCTGCCCTCTTTGTTCAGCCCGGAAATTGTATACGATCTCACAGATGACGAGATCATGCGACTGGCGAAAGAGACCGAGGGGGCGGCTACTGAGCGGGAGCGGTGCACGGAGAAGCTCGCTGTTCTTGAGACTGGCTTAGGCGAAATCAAACGACTTAATAAGCATCGTTCTACGAGTTCAGGTAAGGCCTGCCATCAAATCTGCTAATTCTCGGTCCTGCACTGCAGATTGCTAGAAGCACGCTCATATTGCCACACAGTTACACAATTCACTGACGACGAGAAACTGATGTATGGTGAGGATCCAGAGAGTAACTCCCCAAGCGAGCATCAATCCGAGGATCTCCTTTCGCAGAGGTGCGATACAGAACTACCGGAGGCTCCCGAGAGGGATCTTACAGAAGCCGGAATGCCCGTGAAAGTCATGAAGTGGGCGCAACCCAATGCGTCTGCAGATGAGTGGGTTCCCAAATCGGCAAGAGACGAGGTGGTAGAGCGGCTTACAGAGCCCGACCTCGATGACTGGGCCGCGCCTGCCAAGCAAAAGAAACCAAAGAAAATGAAGAAAGGTCACGTTGGCTTCGATTGGAATTGAAGCTCGGACATATACTTCGCGAGCACAAGTTCCTTTTCTTCTTCCGTGCCCTTTTTGCGCCATCATTACGGAGTACCAGAATCGCGATTAGACGTAAGAGCGAAACCGGGTTCAACAACTTCGATACATACTAGAGTCAAAATATTTTTTTAATGTCTCCATAGCCATTGTAACGTTATACATTTTCAACGTCTGATACGAGCGTATTGTTGTGTGGCAAATCTTCCACATCCTCATCTCGTTGGTGACATTATGAACTCCGGAGAAGACTGCGGTTGTGGAAGGACGCATGGAGGGGAAAGAGGCCATGACCAGAATACATGCATATGCCCAAGGCCTCTAAAACGTGAATCCACCCCCAGCCTTGCCGTTGTGTGCGGTCGCCTTGGCTTATTCCCAACGCCGATTCTGGATGTTCACCGGCCCGTCTGTCCAGCGCCAGAATCGGCCATCTGCCGTCGCACATCCTGAGTCAAGCCGATTATAGCTGTATCGATGCGTAAATACTGCGGGCACAACCTCAACGTTATGCCCAGCCCATTTCAAACCCTGGACCATCGGTGCCGCTGGCCGCTGGAGTACGGCATTCGCTGCCCGTTGTCCACGTTTCAGCACAGGTCCATGTCGCCGCTCCGCATACATGGAGGTCCAATTAGACCCAATAATGGTGTTCAAGGAAACAGTACTCAAGAGAAAAACAGCCAGGGTAGGCGACGTGCGGAAAGCCGCAGCAGACAGCCCCGTCGACATTCTAGCCAAAGTTGCCACCCTCGCTAGAGACCACGTCCGCCCGCACCCTGTTGCTCGGCAGCGCCGGAAAGCTAGAGACTCGCTCGTCGACCCAGCTTGGAAATCGCAAAGACCCCAGTTAAATCAAGAGTATGCAGTACACCGCTACTCATTCGCTTCACTTTACTTCCACAGCACCAACGGCCGCAATGTTGACAATGCCGCGTCTCCCTTGTGTCCAACAAATGTGCAGCTCGTTGCCGATAGCGGGCTGGCAAGGCGGCCCGGCACCGTTCGCTGTTATGAGGCCGGACGACGCAGGTTGGTCTCCTTTTGCTCCGGTGGCAAGATGCTATTGCGAAGCGCCGCCGTGGGACGTCGTCATCAAGATTCTAATCAGTTCCCGAGGAGGTAATACAGACCCTACCATGCGTACTGCCCACCGACTCGCACAGTCGCCAAGCGGAGCAAACACAACCCGAACAAACGAACACCACACTCCCTGATGGTCTTGAGGATAAATATCGCGGATCGGACGGACAGTACAAGACAAGCTGCCGTACGCGGGAGCAACCAAAGCAGACCGAGGGCGGCCACGCCCAATCGTACGCGACGATCAGCTGGCCCAAAGGCGTCTTTGGGTCAACCCAGGGCGACCGAGCGGTGAAGTACGAGTCACTAGTATCGTCTGCGAACTCTATCCACTGTTTTCTTAGCGCGGACACGATCTGGGTTGGTCCATTCTACGAAATCTACTACAGTCCAGGAGGCAACACAAGAGTCACAGCATATCTTTCGGGCCGTCAACGGTAAGGAGTTGTCATTAGAACTATCCCCGACCTAGATCTTCGTGGTAACGAAAAGGTGATTCGCCATGAAAATGTCCTCGGAAAAGCATTTCATCACCCGACGCGATTTATGCCGCTTTCGCTCGCCAGGTGCATCTGGCAAGAGACGCTTGTTCGGCGCCATACTTGCGAGCGGAGGTCGTGGCGGTTCCAATAGCACCGCCCGCTCGAAGTCAATCATCATCACCCCGTTGGTTTCCCGGCAGAGAAGAATGTTCTCAGCTCGCACATCGTTGTGAATGACACCATGCTGATGCATAGCACGCAAGCTGCCTTTGACTTGCTGCTCCACGGTATGCACAGCCCCTGGTGCCTCACACAGGCTCTTCCCACCCCACGCCAGGAATGTCAAGTGCACTATGTACACCCTGTGGTCGAAGTAGTATATTCTGTCCACGGATCGCAGATCCACGGCGCCGAGGAACACAGGAACGTGGATACCCTGTAGATCATCCATGCGTCGATAGACAGCAGCTTCGTGTTCAAGGTCGGGGATGAAAGCCTGGATCGTACCCTTGCCGACAAACGTGTATCCATAAGCAAGCAAGCTTACTTTGAAGAGTACACTGCGAGCGCCGCTCTGTTCGAGGGGTGTGATGCCCTCATCGAGTGTCTCCTGCAGCTGCGCTCGGAGCAGGTTCAGCCACTGGGCGTGGTCGACGGGATGGTGAAGGGCTGCGCGCTTATGAGACGCCTCCCCTGGGCGATGAAGTATAGCGTTCGGGCAGTTCTGATCAAGAGCATGTCCTCGGATCAGACCAAGAAGACACTTCTGGGTGCAGAACTGTTGGCGTTGTCTGCTGTTGTTGACGCTGCCACCACGAGTCCGCATGACTAAGCGCTCACTCCGTCGGGTTCCTTGTCTCACAGTCCGTTGAGT